>BLSH010033372.1:364101-420799 GCA_018402905.1 Glandirana rugosa | reverse complement strand
GACAGAGTTTAATCTGCAAATCTCCAACTCTAAGCAGCGGTATTTGAAATCTCAAATTCCCCCAACAATCTGATCGTTGTGTACGAACGTACAATCGTTTCGTTGGACAGAGTTTAATCTGCAAATCTCCAACTCTAAGCAGCGGTATTTGAAATCTCAAATTCCCCCAACAATCTGATCGTAGAGCACGATCGTAGCGATCGTTGTTCTATGCAGAGCTTGATCTGCAACTCAAAGCAGCGGTATGTGAAATCTCTAATTTCTGCTATCTGTCCTCAGAGCAACAGCACAGACAGCAGTAGTAAAGTAATCTATCTCAGGATGCAGGATCAGGTCTTAAAATGGCTAAAATCTGTCCCTCACGCCGTCAGCTACCTTTCCCTATACTAACCCAAGGAGCATGTGACTGCAGCACTGTGACCCCAGCTTATAAAGAGGCTGGGTCACATGATGCACCGGCCAATCACAGCCATGCCATTAGTAGGCATGGCTGTGATGGCTTCTAAGGGCAAACCAGTGAAACGCTTGTTGATTGGCTGCCCTGCAGCTTCTCAACACGTGGAGTAAAATAGCAGAACCCCGGACCGAACCCGAACGATTTTTGAAATGTCCGGGTCCGGGTCCGTGCCACGGACACCCAAAAGTTCGGTACGGACCCGAACGTTACAGTCCGGGTTCGCTCAACACTATTTATAACCCAAACATGGCAATAAGAAAGAATAAAGGTTGAGTTAACTAATAACCCTAATGATGTGGGGTGAGAATACGTTTCTATAGGTTACTATAAAATAGGGGTAACTAAACATAGTTATATCTATGATATATAACATGAAATAACCATTAATGAATTAAGGTTTTAGCATTCTTCATATAATAAATCAGAAATAGAAAACCAACAGGTGGATTGCCTTTGTAACATTTATAATACGGTTTCTAAGATTAATATAGTAATTTAACTAATTAGTGGTAGTTTTGAAAAAACGATTTAACTCACCAATATAAATTAGGGGTAAAAAAAGGTAAGGAGGGCGGGGAAGGAAGGGATGGGGAGGAAGGGGATTAGGGGAATAAAGGAAGGTATTGAAGATAAACTTTGGATACGTTTATTTGGGAATATGTTAGGCATAAGAAAAATTCAGAACTTAGTAGAACAGAAAAAAAAAATTTGAACAGGTATGGCTATAGTCCACTAAAGGTTAAGGTAATTAAAGGACCTGGAAAGGCTGTAATTCTAAAGAATGTACCATTCCAGCTATTAAGCAAAAGTCATTCAATCCATTGTATCTTCAGGTTCCATGACAGGAGAATTGAAATGACCTCTTTTGGTGGAATTCGGTCGACCTCCATCTGCTTTAGGGTTAGAGGAGTTTTCTGGAGAGCTGGATGATGTACGTCTATGAGAGTTAGTTGGAGAACATTGCAGCTTTTGTAGGGTGTCAAGTAATTCATCAGAGGACCTGCATGTATGTTTGGTACCTTGAAAAGTAAAGCTAATAGAAAATGGGAATCCCCATTGATAAGGGATTTGACGTTGCTGTAGATTGAGGAGTAGGGGTTTTAGTGCAAGTTGTTTAGCCACAGTGATTGGGGATAGGTCAGCAAAAAGTTGGTAAGGATGGTTTTGGAAGATGAGTGATTCCTTGCCTCTAGCTGCGGCCATAAACTGTTCTTTAGTACGGAAGAAGTGGAATTTCACAGTTATATCTGCTTTACGTGGAGCCAAGGTTCTGTGAATGCTATCTATTTCCAAACGTACCACGGGGATTGATGGTAACGATTCCTGGAATAGTGCAGTCATGGTGGACTGTAGGTCTATAACAGTCTCATGTATTCCTCTAATACGAAGAGTCGATTGACGTGCTCTATTTTCAAAGTCTTCTAAACATATTTGTAAGGTATAATTTATAATTTTCTTATTTAAGTGTCTCCAGTTCATTATCATGTGTTAGTACATTTGTGTCAATGCCATCCACTCTGATTTCCAAGTCAGCGGTGCACTGACATAATTCACGGATTTCTTTTGTTAGACTTTTAGTTATATGATCAGAAGTCTGCCTTAAGGCTTTCTGTAACATGTTTTCTATTTGTTTCAAACTATTTGGATGTGATGACTCAGCTTGCTTTCCTTGTGGAATAGTGCTCTATTCACTGTCAGAGTCATTATAGGCATCCTGAGGTAAATGCTGCTGCTTGGCTGTGTGAGGAGTGCCTGTGTGTGAGGAGAGAGATTGCGCCATTTTTCCATAACCTCTAGGCTGAACTGCTTTAACTGTTTTCAGTTTGCCTTTGCCACAAGCATCACCCAAAACCATACTGGTTATTCTCAGGTTACTAGGGAGGCTTGGGGTAAAGTTCTTGTCTATTTACCGTGTCATGCGGGTATCTTTATTAGCCGCTAAGTACCGAGGGATAGGGACCCTCAGCAGGAAACATCCATCTTCGGTGGCTCCGCCCTCCTCCCTATGAATGTCTATTTCAATGAAAATATATTTCTGTGACTTAAAGTGGTTGTAAAGTCATATGTATTTTTACTTTCAATTTTCTCTGTTTTAGTTCCCTGTTCAGTTCAATGTGTGTGTTTTCCTAAAATTATAATGCTAAATACCTTCTTTGCAGAGCCCTGCTGTGCTGTCATGTGACCTCTCTCTGCTTCCCTTCACGAGTAAGTGAGTACAGTGGGAGGGGCTGAGATTTTTCTCTGATGAATGCAAGCTAGCAGAGGGAGGTCACATGACTGTACAGCAGGGCTCTGGAAAAAGGGTATTTAGCATTATAATTTTAGGAAAACACACACATTGTACTGAACAGGGACCTAAAACAGAAAGGGTCTAAGTAATGACATCTTTCTTTAATTTACCTGTGCTGGAACAGCTGCAGGGAATAGAATTACACAGAGAGGAGAGAGGCAAGGATGGGATCGGCTCTCACATAAACTATGGAAGAGGGAGAAACAGGGAGAGAGGGAGGAGGAGTGGGGGAGACACAGAGACGCTGAGGAGATAGCTCGATGATGGAGACATGTATACTAGACATGTGCACTGGTTAAAAATTCATTTGTTTTTGTTTCATCCGTTTTTGGGGGTTTTTTTTTGTTTTTCGGGACATTTGTTATGACCGAATTTGGTAAATTAGAGAATTCATAAATTTGAAGATTCATAAATTCGAAAATTCGTAAATTTCTAAAATTTGGAATTTCCTAAATTAAAAAATCCAAAAATTAAAAAATCCGAAAATAAAAGACAATCCGAAAATTTGAAAGACAGTATATCTGAAAATTCGAAATTATATCTAACTAACTAATAATAACTAACTATTAAATTATAGGTATTGGAATTTCCTTTCAAATTTGGCTGTTAGTGAAAGTAACGAATATGAATTTATCCAAAGTTACGAATTATCCATAATAACGAATCTAAACAAATGGAACGGAACAAATTAATAATGAATAATAATAATAAAACGTTTTTAATATTGTTATATATTATTATTAATTTGTTACATTCCATTCATTTAGATACGACATTCGTCATTTCGGATAATTCTTAACTTCAGATAAATTCGTATTCGTTACGTTCACTAACAGCTAAATTTGAAAGGAAATTCCAATATCTATAATTTAAAAGTTAGTAATAGTTATTATTAGTTAGTTATTTCAGATTTTTCGCTCTTATTTTCAGATTTTCAATTTCTCGGATTTTTGAATTTCCAAATTTACGAATTTTTGGCACTTTTCGAATTTCAATTTTCTGAATTTCCGAATTTTCGAATTTACAAATGTTCGTATTTCTGAGTTTTCGAATTTACGAACTTTTGAATATTCAAATCTACGAATATTCAGAAAAATTAATTAAACGTGTTTTACGTTAATTCGGATATTTCTGAATTAACAAATTTGTCAAAATTTGTTAGAAAAATAATTCGGAACTAAACAAATTGCATGGGTCTAATCTAAACTGACCACGCTATCAGAGATCAGCAGCCACGATAAACGTGGTCAGTTTACAGAGAGGGAGACTGGGACAGGCAGCATTATCAAGTATTGATACAGCATAGAAAGGGACAATTGGCATGGCAAAAGCACTGTGCTACATCTCGTGCCTTATAGGGACAGGAGCATGTTTTTTTTGTTTTTTTTTTAGCGTTATAGCCACTTTAATGTGGGCATTACATTGCCCACATTCCAAATGTAAAAAAAAAATGTTGCTGAAGTTTTACTTTAATGCTGTGATGATTCATGTGTTAATCATTACATTGAAGGTGATTTTGTCTCACGCACATTGGCCTGGTTCAGCAGCACATCAAACTACTTGTGTACTTGTGTATTACTTTGATTCATATTTGACTTACTTTGACCTGCTGTTGACTTGTCTCTGGGCTTCTTATGATTAGGACATTTCTTCATTAACTTGTGTGAAGAAGGAAAGGAATTTAAATTTCTTTTGCAGTTTCCATGTAATAAAATATAAAAAAGAAAACCATGTTGTGTGTAAGCCACAAAAAAGTAACACATTGGGAATCACCATAGACTTGTGAAAAGCCATATGTGGAGTCTAGAAGAAAAAAAACTGCTGGCATTAGTCCCAAAATTCTGTGATATTCTACTTGTTGTTTTTCCAAGCAAACAAATACTGTTTGATTAACCACATCAATCATCATTAACCACATCAACCACATGAATACTGGGCACGAAAACCCCCTTCCTGTACAGGCCATTTTTCAGCTTTCAGCGCTATCACACTTTGAATGACAATTACTTAGTCATGCAACATTGTACCCATATGAAATTTGCGTCCTTTATTTCACACAAATAGAGCTTTCTTTTGGTGGTATTTAATCACTAGTGGGTTTTTTTTATTTTTTTTGTGCTATAAATAAAAAATGACTGAAACTTTTGTGAAAAGATGCTTTTTTCTTTGTTTCTGTCAAAAAATTTAGCAAATTAGTGATTTTTCTTCATAAATGTTGGCCAAAATTTATACTACTACATATCTTTGGTAAAAACAACCCAAATCAGTGTATATTATTTGGTCCTTGTGAAAGTTATAGAGTCTACAAACTATGGTGCCAATCATTGAAAATTGATCACACCTGATCACACCTGATATACTGACAGCCTATCTAATTTTTTGAGACTCTAACAAGCCAGGAAAGTACAAAAAAACCCCAAATGACCCCTTTTGGAAAGTAGACATTCCAAGGTATTTAGTAAGAGGCATGGTGAATTTTTTGAAGTTGTAATTTTTCCCCACAATTCTTTGCAAAATGAAGATTTTTTTTCTTTTTTTTTTCACAAAATTGTCATTGTAACAGGTTATTTCTCACACACAGCATATGCATACCACAAATTACACCCCAAAACACATTCTACTACTCCTCCTGAGTATGGCGATACCACATGTCTGAGACTATTTCACAGCCTGGCCACATACAGAGGCTCAACATGCAGGGAGCGCCTTCAGGTATTCTACGGACACAAATTACACATCTAACGTCATGAAGACCTATCATATTTTGAAGGCCCTGGAGCACCAGGACAATGGAATTGCCCACAAAATGACCCCATTCTGGAAAGCAAACACCCCAATGAATAATCTATGAGGCATAATGAGTCTTTTGAAGGGTTCATTTTTTTCCAGTAGTTTTTGGAAAATGTGGGAAAAAAATGAAAACGCATTTTATTTACACAAAGTTGTCCATTTATAAGATATTTCCAACACATAGCATGTACATAGCAAAAATGACACCCTAAAATACATTCTGCTATTCCTCCTGAGTATGGCAATACCACATGTGTGAGAGTTTTACACAGCCTGACCACATACAGAGGCCCAACATTGAACTAGCACCTTCAGGCTTTCCACAAGCATAAATTACACATCTCATTTCTCAACCCCCCCTATTACACTTTTGAAGGTCCTGGAGCACCAGGACAATGGAATTGACCACAAAATGACCCCATTTAGGAAAGAAAACACCCCAACGTATAATCTATGAGGCATAATGAGTCTTTTGAACATGTAATTTTTTTCCAGTAGTTTTTGGAAAATGTGGGAAAAAAATGAAAACGCATTTTTTTTACACAAAGTTGTCCATTTATATGATATTTCCAACACATAGCATGTACCTAGCAAAAATGACACCCCAAAATACATTCTACTACTCCCCCCGAGTATGGTGATACCACATGTGTAAGACTTTTACACAGTCTGGCCACATACAGAGGCCCAACATTGAAGTTGCACCCTTAGGCGTTCTACAAGCACAAATTACACATCTCATTTCTCAACCATCTACCAATTACACTTTTGAAGGTCCTGGAGCACCAGGACAATGGAATTGCCCACAAAATTACCCCATTTTGGAAAGAAAACACCCCAACGTATAATCTATAATGCATAGTGAGTCTTTTGAACATGTCATTTTTTTCCAGTGGTTTTTGGAAACTGTAGGAAAAAAATGAAAACACTTATTTTTACAAAAAGTTGTCCATTTATATGATATTTCCACACATAGCATGTACATAGCAAAAATAACACCCCAAAATACATTCTGCTACTCCTCCTGAGTATGGCAATGCCAAATGTGTGAGACTTTTACAGGTGATGTTAACAGGTGATTGGCGATGGTCACTGATGGGTGATTGGCAATGGTCACTGATGGGTGACTGGTGGTGGTCACTGATGGGTGGCGGGTGTCTGGCGGTGGTCACTGATGGGCGACGGGTGTCTGGCGGTGGTCACTGATGGGTGATGGGTGTCTGGCGGTGGTCACTGATGGGTGACGGGTGTCTGTTGATGGTCACTGATGGGTGACTGGTGGTGGCCACTGATGGGTGACGGATGACTGGCTGTGGTCACTGATGGGTGCCGGGTGTCCGGTAGTGGTCACTGATAGGTGTCTGGTGGTCACTGATGCGTGACTGGTGGTGGTCAATGATGGGTGGCGGGTGTCTGGCGGTGGTCACTGATGGGCGATGGGTGTCTGGCGGTGTTCACTGATGGGTGATGGGTGTCTGGCAGTGGTAACTGATGGGTGACGGGTGTCTGGTGGTGGTCACTAATGGGTGACTGGGGGTGACCACTGATGGGTGACGGGTGACTGGCTGTGGTCACTGATGGGTGCCGGGTGTCCGGTAGTGGTCACTGATGGGTGTCTGGTGGTGGTCACTGATGCGTGACTGGTGGAGGTTACTGATGGGTGACAGGTGACTGGCGGTGGTCACTGATAGGTGATGGATGACTGGCGGTGGTCACTGATGGGTGACTGGTGGTGGTCACTGATGGGTGACTGGTGGTGGTCACTGATGGGTGCCGCGTGTCTGGCGGTGGTCACTGATGGGTGACGGGTGTCTGGCGGGGGTCACTGATTGGTGACCAGTGTCTGGCGGTGATCACTAATGTGTGACAGGTGACTGGTGGTGGTCACAGATGTGTGACAGGTGACTGGCGGTGGTCACTGATGGGTGACGGGTGACTGGCGGTGGTCACTGACGGGTGACGGGTGACAGGCCACCGGTGACTGGCAGTGGTCACTGATGGGTGACAGGCCATGGTCAGTGATGGGTGACAGGTGACAGACCACGGTCAGTGATGGGTGACAGGCCATGGTCACTGATGTGTGGCGGTTGACACACCACGTTAACTGATGGGTGACGGGTGACATGCCACGGTCAGTGACGGGTGACATGCCACGGTCAGTGACGGGTGACACGACATGGTCACTGACGGGTGACAGGTAACACGCCAGGTCATTAACAGGTGACACGCCAGTCACTGATGGGTGATGGGTGACACGGTCACTGGCTGGATGAGAAGCCACGGTCACTGACGGGTGACAGGTGACAAGCCACGGTCACTGACAGGTGACACGCCACGATCACTGACGGGTGACACGCCACGGTCACTGATGGGTGACACGCCATGGTGACGGGTGACACCCCACAGTCAGTGACAGGCCATGGTCGCTGATGGGTGACACCACGTGACTGATGGGGACAGGCCACAGTCGCTGATGGGTGACGGGTGACAGGCCGCGGTCACTGATGGGTGATGGGTGACAGGTGCACTTTATGATGACAGTCTGATGACAGGTGCATTTTATGATGACAGGTACACTTTATGGGGGCATATGGGATGACTGTTGGAGTGACAGGTGCATTGGGGGGGCAGGGGGGATGTGTCAGTGTGTTTTTACTTTGCAGATCAGTAACTCACTGATCCCAGCTCTTCTCTCCTCACACTAGAAACTGTGTGAGGAGAGAAGAGCTGGTAACAGTGAGTTACCGCTCTGTTTACATTGCTTATGATCGGCTGTGAAGTAGATCACAGCCGATCACAAGGTAACAGCCGCCGGCTGGCTGGGAACACGCCGCCACCGATGCGCGCGCACATGCACCGTGCGAATGGGGGAAGTGCCATTTGTGATCAGCCGGGACTTCGTCACGGCCGATCACATGGTAAATAGCCATGGCCAATGGTTGTTCACCCCCGTCGGTGACGCGGCGTGTCCTGGGGACACGCCGACACCGACAGAGCCAAGATGCGCGCGCCCGATCGCGCGCAATCCCGGCTTAAAGAACAAGAGGCTTACCGCTCCGCCGTCATATGACGGTGGGTGGTAGGCAAGTGGTTAATAGTAACAAAAAATTCGACTTTAGTTTTAGTTAAAAAAATATTTGAAAGAAGAAACTCTGCGCTCAGAAGTATAGTGAAAAAATAGCTGCCAACACTTATAGATTTTGATACAAAATCCTGTACAAACATACATAAAGAAGTGTAGTGCTCAAGATAACATATGTGAGCAAATTACATTAAAAAAATATAAATATATTTATAAATCAAGTGAAAAATAACACATGAAAGAAGAGATATGTCTATCTAAGGCAGTGGTTCTCAACTCCTGTCCTTGGGACCCACTAACAGGCCAGGTTTTAAGCATTACCTTGGGAGATGCAGACTAGAATACTGCAATCGCTGAGCAGCAAATATCACCTGTGATGTATTTCACTTATCCTGCAAACCCGGCCTGTTAGTGGGTCCCGGGGACAGGAGTTGAGAATCACAGATCTAAGGAGAAAAAAGTACAAACCCAACAGAAGTACAGTATATAATGTTTGTATATGTGATGAATCCATACAGAATGAAAATTTTTGTTTATGGAATTTCCAGCAGATGAATAACAAATCTTCCAAAGCAGCTTCTCTGCTAGCAAACGAAGTGAAAAAGCCTCCAACACACAAACATGCTCTAGTTAATAGAGGCACCTTACCAGAATGTTTGACCACCTATAATTGGTGGCCAAACAAGCTTTGTGTATACTCCAAGTATTAGGGAATCATCAGACCTACCAGACAGCAGCTCTCCATATAATCACTCAAATGGAATCAATCCAAGTCAAGAGAAAAGCAAAAGAGCTCTCATGGTGTAGTACTTTGTTAAAAGCAATTTATTAAAAAGATGAAAACATTTCTGACAATGCCAACATGAAAAACGAGTGGTATATAAAATCAAAACACAAGCGTCCTGATTCCTTCCTGGCATTGCACTTCTAACTTCCAGATACCGGCTGGCATGATCATGTCACTCTCGTTGGCCCAGACCAACGCGTTTTGTCATCACGGACGTCATCGGGGGAGTGAACATGAGGAGGCATAAGAATAATTTTACATATAAAACATTGAAGCTATTTTAAAATATTGAGGTATACCAAGTACATTTGCAAATAATAAAGTTTACCTCTAGGCAAAACTTTTTGTTTTAGTTTTGGATATAGTGGGAAGGGTAAAGTAGGGTATGCACAGACCAACAATTGGCTGGTTCATAAGGAACCATCCAAATTTCACTCTATGTGTATCAATGTCTGTTCAACAGAAGCCAGTCCTTAAATCAGGTTCTTTCGAAAGGTCCTGCTTGAAAACCAGCATTCGTTCAGTGGGTGCAGCCAATGGCTGTTGCACTGATCTATGTATTCAGATGGGGGGGGGGGGGTCCCTGCTGTCAGAATACATTAGCACAGTGGAAGAGATCCCGCATCCATTTCTTTAGATGTGAATATGGGGATCTGTATGGCTTTTTTTTTTTCTTTCAACCTGCTGATAAAACAAAAAAATAAAAAAAATCAAGGTGTATATTCAGCTTTAGACTCTCTATCAGGTTTTAAATGCTGTCTGTGTCCCCAACGGGGATATTCACCCTTCTATTTTGCTGGTGATCATTTTCACCAAAAACACATTGAGAAGAAACCTTACATTTTAGCATTGTCCCCAGAACAAGAGATAAGGGAAATCTTCCAATGTGGACTCCTGTTTCCAGGACAACGCTTAGAGGGGAATTCTTCTCATTTACTTCCCCTTGCATCTCCTTGACAGGAACATTTCCCCAAAAGTACACAGACAGCAAAAAGACTGGGATTTTAACCCTTTACATACATTTTACCTCTGACTCTTCTTTCCCAGTGTTTTGAGATGTCATTGCAGGTTTAGGCCAGTGCAAACATTGCTGTGTTTTAATTTAGTACAAACCCATCTGCACTGGAAATACAGAAAAGGAGTGAGAGCAAGGAAAGCATTCAGCTATTTATACATGTCTAGTATGTCCAAAGTCTGAAGAGGATAAAACAAGTTCATGGCAGGCAGTAGCAGCAGTGTTGTTTCTATCAACAGGTTCAGGGTTTCTATATAAAAGCTGTCTTGTACCATACTCCAGGGTAAAACCTCCACCATCTCCTTTGCCCCTCCACTTGGACCTCACTAATTCATGGTCCTGGGTTTTCCCCCCCCAACCAGAAGCACTATCAGGATAGCAATATGGAGGAGATTGGGGATGTGTACGAACAAAAAAGCGCTCAGCTCTGGGTATTAACAGGGTTAAAGCTTTCAAAATGCCAGCTGAAAAGACACCTCTGATATTTTCAGGGGCGGCCATTCATTGTGGGCGCACGGACGCCACCCCCCTTTCCATGCCGCCGTCCTCCCTACCCATGTACCTGGCCCCTTTCAGGACACCGGGAGCATGAATTTCTATGGCGGGGATGTACGGGGGTGTGTTTTTTGAAGCACTGATTAGAGCCAGAGGCTCTAATAGGCTTCAAAATAGGGCAGGCTTGGGGCACAGAGCATTGCGTCCAGAGCCCAGCCAGGTGTGTTGTAACAGTGACTGAATATTTGCTGTTGCAACACTAATTCTTCTCCCAGCCAATCGGTAAGCAGGTCTATTACCCATCACCTGATTGGCTGAAAGGACAGGCAATCCTATTGGATTCCTAGGAGGAGGGGAGGAGACACATGGCGGAGGTTGAGGGAGGAGGAGAGACACGGGAGCCACTACCCGATGCCTGGATCCCCGCCGCTACCTAGTGCCCAGATCCCCGCCACTCCTCGGATGCCCACAGATACCCTATCCCCGCCGCTGCCTGGTGCCCCCTAGATGGGGTAAGTGCCGGTGGACTGACGGCCAGACAGTGCGGGGGGGTGGGGGGTTTGAGGTGCCGCCGGGGGGATAGGGTGGTTGTTTGATGCTCCCCCCAAACAAAAAAACACCAGCCGCCACTGGATATCGTCATAAAGAGTACCTGTCATATAGAAATAAGAACAGATAGATCCTCTAGAGTCTAGCCATTCTGCATTAGATCCAAAAGCAAAATTATGTAGCCCAAGTTCTACTTAACTTCATAGTTATAATAAAGATAGGCATTGAAGTGACTGAGATCTGTGATAAATTAATGTAGATAAACTGTAAGCATGGGAGCTCTACTCCTATCACAAAGGAGAAGAAGCTACTGTATGTGCTGCTCATTCTGAATTCCATTACTCTCCTCTTTAGGTTCTGTTTAGAACTCTAGCTATGTATGCCATATTAGCTGGCAAAAGTAATTATCTACATCTGATCTACAAAAAAATCAGTGGTATGAAATATGCCCCATTATCTTTACAAAGGGAGCATACAATGATCAGCCATAACATTATGAGCACCCACCATAACTTATTGTGGCATGGACTCCACTAGATCTCTGAAGGTATGTTGTGGTATCTGGCACAAAGCTGTCCGAAGCAGATACTTGAGCTACAATACCTCTTCTGTTCGATCAGACTGCATGGGCCAGCCTTACACCACCACATGCATCACTGAGCCTTGGCCACCAATGACCATGTCACCAGTTTTCCTTCCTTGAAACACTTTTGGAAGGTCCTGACCACTGCAGACTGGGAGCATCCCACAAGAGCTGAAGTTTTGGAGATGCCCTGACCCATTGGCCCTTGTCAAAGTAACTCAAATCCTTATGCCTGCCCATTTTTTCTGCTTTCAACACATCAGCTTCAGAGAAACATGTTCACTTGCTGCCTAATACATTCTACCCACTTTCAGGTGCCATTGTAAAGAGATAATCAATGTTATTCACTTTACCTGTCCGTGGCCATGGCTGATCAGTGTATGTGTAGTGTAAATCCAGATTTGATAACAAAATGAAAAATATATATATCAACCTTTTTTTCTCTAAATGTATAAGGCTTAATGCCCAAGACTGCACTGGGTTCAGGTTCAGTAGGAATAGTGTGTAGCAGCTACAGACCATTGCATATGGTAGATAGATAGATAGATAGATAGATAGATAGATAGATAGATAGATAGATAGATAGATAGATAGATAGATAGATAGATAGATAGATAGATAGACATTTATTGCATGTTTTTTGTTTTGGAAAATTTAGAATGAACATTTGCTTTAGATGTCATTTGTAAAGCTGTGTCAAAACATCATTGTATACAGCTCAAGGATGAACCTTACCAAACAGTGGCAGGCGGTGTTTTTTTATTGAGGGGAGGGGGGTGGCAAACAAAACTCCCCCCCGGGGGGGCAGCCGGTTGTGACATCAAAGCCCCGCACTTACCCCACTTAGGAAACGGGCGGGCGAGTGGGCAGCGGTGTCCGGCAAGCGGGTGCTTTCCTTCTCCTTGGATCCCCCTCCGTGCACCCCCTCCTCCTCCTCAAAGACGTCCAGAAGCATTCTGATAGTGAGAGAGACCAGAGTGACATTGTCCGGTTACAAGCTGGGGTGGGTCCAGGACAATCTGAGATCAGAGAAAATGGGTTGAATGGTGCTAGATATCAGAATGAGGGCATCTAGTGGCAGAAAAAAGTATTGCAGGGTAAATCTCGGAACTAAAGGTGAATATTGCAGCAAATGCTGGTTTTATTATTTTAATGGGCTTTTCATTTTACATTATTATTTTGTCTGGAGTTTTGCTTTATATTGCATTTCTCTTGCTATCTAAAAAGATGACTTTGCAGAATATACACATATATATGATCAAAATAACAACAATCTACAACTGTATGGTCTCTGTTTGAATGAGTAATATTAAAAAGAACCCTGAAGAACAGAGTTTCTCAACTCCAGTCCTCATGGTGCCCCAACAGGTCATGTTTTCAGGATTTCCCTCAGATGAAGCGACTGTGGTAATTACTAAGGCAGTGAAAGTGATCAAATCACCTGTGCAATATAATGGAAAGCCGGAAAACATGACCTGTTGGGGTGCCTTGAGGACTGGAGTTGAAAAACACTGCGATAGAACCTACCATGAAAAAGGAAAGTTTTGTATACTTACCTATTCTAAAGCTGCTCGGGTCTGGTTTGGGCACATGACTGGCTTCCGGTGCTGGCTTCAGTGTAGAGGAGGGACAGTCTAAAATAGATGTCCCATGGTAAGCCTAAGAGTGACGTCATCACGGAGGCTCTGCAGCTGTTGTCACTGCATCACCTCTACACTGAAGCTGGCGATGGGACCCGATCATGTGACCAGACCAAAGTGTCTTCTTAATAGGTAAGTAGAGACATACTTTCTTTTACAGGGTAGATAGAATAATTTTAGAATGGGTGCGGGAGTAGATTTGACACCACTTTAAGTTATATGGTTCTTAGGTCACTTTCAAAAAGTAGGCTGATTGTAGATGATTTGACAAGGATAATTTAGTTATAAAGTGTTGGTAATTAGCAGATTTTGGCTATCCCCAAAAACTTGGCAGATATATTACATTTGATTAAATTAACATAGAAATCATTTTAGTAAAATGTTCAGTGGTGTATTAATAATGAGATTCATTCAGCCAGAATCTGTTTCAAGGGCAGGGCAATGTCTAACGTTAGATCATGTAATGATACATTAGTCATAATATATATACTAGCCTTTTCATCCTGCATATCACAAGGTCACTCAGATCTGAACTTATATGCACTTATATGACATGACTATCACATCAAACTATTTTTTTTTTTTATTAGAATGATATTGATGGTTAGCAATTAAATCAGATATTTTGATTATAGTACTTTGTGCATATGAATTGGCAAATTTTATTGATTTTGTAACATGAATAGACATTTTTCATGGATTTTATAGATAGATTGTATTGGTTTTTAGTTTAACACATTGAGCACAATGAAAAAAAACATTTCCCAGTAAATGATTTGTTAAAATTCTTATTCCAGCACTTGCAGTTTACAGCTTTCATTCTCTTGGCTCTGCTCTCACAGTATAGAGGTGTAGAGAACATTCCGGTGACTGCACACCATACCAAGCTGTAAGTCAGAGAGATGGTAGCAGCTTCAACTCACCCTGCCAAGGCCACGCCTCTGACATGTTTTGCCCTGCCCCTGGGACTTGGTCATGGAGGTCACCTCCATGACTAAGCCCCAGGGACGGGCAAAGCACATTGGGGCTTGGCCTAGATAGAGTAAGCTGAGTTTGCTACCATCTCTCTGACATACAGCATGGTATGATGTGCAGTCACTGGAACGGTATCTACGCCTCTATAGTATGATTTGGGTAGGGAAGGACTCAGTTCCAGCCTGCACCCTTCAGCGGAGCCCACCGAATGGGATTTGGGAAACCTGAGCGGAGTTGTATTAATCACTTCAGCCCCGGAAGGATTTGCCCCTTAATGACCAGGCCATTTTTCCCTATATGGCACTGCGTTACTTTAACTGACAATTGCGCGATCGTATAACGCTGTACCCAAACAAAATTGATGTCCTTTTTCCCCACAAATAGAGCTTTCTTTTGGTGATATTTGAGCACCCCTGTGGTTTTTTTTTTTGGTGCTATAAACAAAAAAAGATCATAAATTTTGAACAAAAAAATATTTTTTATTATCTGCTATAAAACATACCCAATAAAATATTTTAAAAAATCTAATTTCTTCATCAATTTAGGCCAATATGTATTCTGCTACAAATTTTTGGTAAAAAAAACTCAATAAGCGTATATTGATTGGTTTGCACAAAAGTTATAGCGTCTACAAAATAAGGGATAGATTTATGGCATTTTTATTATTTATTCATTTTTTTACTAGTAATGACAGCGATCATTGATTTTTAGTGGGACTGCACCATTGCGGCGGACAGATTGGACACCTAACTGACATTTTGGACACTTTTTTGGGAACCAGTGACATTATTACAGTGATCAGTGCTATAAATATACACTGACATTGTACTGATGCCACTGGCAGGGAAGGGGTAAACATCAGGGGTTAACTGTGTTCCCTCAGTGTGTGTTCTAACTGTACGGGGGAAGGACTTATTGGGAAAGCAGAAAGAAAAGATCTCTGTGTCATCCCCTTTCAGAATGGAGATCTGCCTTGTTTATTAGGAATAGTTGAGCACCAATGCAATTGCTTCAACTGGTAAAACAGCTCTCTTATATCTATTTAATCTGTATAATGTGGCTGTTTGCCTGGAGTTCAGCTTTGTTTCATTTCTTTAAATGTTAGTAGGATCAAAGGAATTTAGTCTTGTACAAGTGTACAAAGACTAAAATGTTTCCATCTAGCTGAGAAGAAATAAAAACAACAAATAAAAACAAAAGAAACCCCATAATTTAGTTTAATCTGGTAGAACAATGAAGAAAAAGGTTCTGTGAAATAAAATGCAATATTGCTTGCATTATTATTCCCGGAAACATTTGAATCATGTAATGGAATTTCCCATAAAGCAGCAATATTTTAGATATATTATTGGCCGTATTTTACTGGGTATAGTAATGCATTATGTAAAAATGACTTTACTTTTGCACAGTGTGATTGCTTATTTTTCCTAAAACTGCACCTTCAAGGGGATAAATTAAACTCCTATACACATTTAAATCTGTTGACAGTACTCTTCCCAGAATACCAGTCATGTGTTTTTGCTAATGTTAGTGCTGTACATAAATCACTTTATTAAATGAAGTGGTGTAGAATGTAGATGAAGGGTATGCATGTCTTTAACCCTATATACTGTAGGTGTTTTATAATGTAAATGTGTATAGGCTTCTCCTTTGGATCTCTCAGAAATAAATGACATTTGTTTCCTAGAGGCAAAGTCTATGAATTAATATCATACAACTACAATTTCATCTTTGGTCGATTACACCAGAAAACTATTACAATCTCTGTGGGACATCGTTCCTTTAATCCCTGTGGCACTCCCTGTCGCTTTAATCATAAAATTGCCAAACTAGATTTGCTGTGTTCCCGAATCCTTTGATGTTGATGTGAGTTTTCTGTCATATGTTTGTATTGTGGTACTCTAATCCCCGGCCAAAGAGCACTGGTAGTATCTAGGATATACAGTAGATTCACTGCACTAGCAATATACTCCTTAGAGTTACAATACAGCTAAATATTTTAGAAAATGCTTTAGGCAAATGTAAGTTGTACCAAACCAAAATATGTAAAACAAACTCGATTCTAAAGTGGGAATCCGATATGAGCACCTCTTTCACACAGACCCAATGGAACTAGCCTTCCAAGAGATTCAAAAAGCTCCCCATTGCGTTAACCATTGGAAGTTGATGTTTAAGGTAATTAATAGATGGTATCTCATACCCTACAGGTTAGCTAAAATGCTTCTGGTTAAGTCCTCTCTATACTGGGAGGCTGTGGTCAGGTTGGTAACCTACTCCATGCTTTCTGGGGTTGCCCAAGCTTGACAAGCTTTTGGAATTAAGTTTTCCAAGTTCTCGGGAATTCTCAGGCCACTGAACCCGGTTTTAGCCATACTTCATATTGGTATTGACATATCCCCTGATCTTTTAGGCAGGTAGGTACACACATACTACTAGCAGCCCGCAAACTCATTCTCAAAAAGTGGAAATCACAAGTCTCTATTACTATGTCAGACATTCTGGTTATGGTCCGTACCTTTGAACGCATGCTAGCTATCCACTCTCTCACTACAGCATCCTTCGAGCATAACTGGGCAATCTGGTCGGATAACCCTATTTGTGTGATTTAAAGGGGTTGTAAACCCTCAATGTTTTTCACCTTAATGCATTAAGGTGAAAAACCTCCTGTGATGTAGCAGCCCCCCAGAGCCCCCCTTTTACTTACCTGAACCCAGTCTTTCCAGCGACAGGGATGAGCACACCAGCTCCAGCCGGTGTCTCGGGTCCTGATTGGATGGATTGATAGCAGCACAGCCATTGATTCCCGCTGCCCTCAATCAAATCCAATGACGCAGGTCCCGGTTGCGAGTCCTGCTGTCTGTGTCAATGGACGCAGCAGCAGGACAGACAAGCGTGCCCACATGAGTGCGCCGAGGGAGAGCGGCTCTCCAATTGGGCACTCAAGATGAGGAGGAGCCAGGAGCGCCACTGAGGGACCCCAGAAGAGGAGGATTGGGGCCAAAACCAACTGCACAGAAGAGGTAAGTATGACATGTTTGTTTTAAAAAAAAAAACACCTTTAGATATCTTTAATGAGAATCCTCTTAGTCTATTTTGACCTTCTTTCCATCTACCCCCTTGACGTAACTGGTGTACCTTTATTGTATGTTTGAATACTCCTTTGTTCCAAGTATTATTGGTTTCTTCTATTTTATGTGTTCCAGTACAGTGACTTACATGTATGTTTCATTTCTTGATTGTACCTTATTTGCAAAGACCAATTGTACTTTCTTCTTATTCTCAATAAAAATGTATTGAAAACAAACAAAAGAAACAAAAAACAAAATATGTATCAGTTTTAGTGCAACTTCAAAGTCTGTAGTACTGGTTGTGCACATTTAGAAAGGTGTGTTAACACATGCCTACTTGAAAGATATACCATGCACAGGAAGTTCTACCAGTACCCAATATAGTAACATTTAAACATTTAAAGTAGTAGTGAAGTCCTTAGAGAACAAAAAAAAGTCCACCTGCTAGTTAAAGTGGTTGTAAACCCACTTAGTAGTAATGACACAATCCACTGTCTTTCATAATACTGTATATGTGCTTTATTAAAATAATGCTGTTCATTACCTTCTTTTATAGCGCCATTTGGCGCTAACGTGACCGGCCAGCTCTCCTCTCTCCCAATCTGACAGCTAGAGTGGGAGGGGCAGAGAAACCGTCGGTTGGGAGGAGAGGAGGAGAGAGCCGGCCGGTCACATCTAGCGCCCAGCGGCGCTATGAATTAAGGTATTGAACAGCATTTTTTAAAAAGGCACATATACAGGCCACTTACTATTATGAAGGACAGTGGATTGTGTGATAACTATTACTAAGTTATTTTAGCAGCAGGAGGGGGTGGGCCCTGACACAGAGCTGACAGTCAGGGAGGGGGGAGTAGGACAGAGGAGGAGACAGGAGAGCTACGGATGACAGAGGCACGTAAACTGACCACGGTGTCAGGACTCAGCAGCCATGATAAGCTGTGGTCAGTTTACAGGGGGGAAGGCATAGCCAGGCAGGATGAGCCAGGTATTTCAGGTGGTACAAGGGGGGGCAAATTACACATCACAAGCACTGTGTTGTTATTCATGCTTTAAAGGAGCAGGATCCCCAAATTCCTGGCCGCTCACTATATCATATGAGACTTATCCATACCATATGTGTATCCATACACTGGTTAATTGCTTATCATTGAAAATCTACAATACCCCTAACCCAACAAAATTATAAATATGGAGGAAATATTCCATACATTATATAACACAATTCATTCACAATAAAAAATGGTACCCTTGGTTTGAATATTCTAAGAATTTTCTTAATGCTTAAATGCTATACCATACACAGGACACAGTTTCTTACAGTATATAATAATTTCCTCAATTCACAACTGGTACTCCATACATGTCAACCTTAATACTAAACCTTTTATTGCTATATATATATATATGTTTTCAGAACTCCATATTTACCTGATTCAAATGATTCTGAATTTTGAATTGCACATTTCTTGATGTGTGACGCTATATTGTTTGTACTAATAATTTGTACCTAATAAAAAAGTTTTTTTTTGGGTAACAAACACTTTAATGTTATAATGTGCTAGTAGGCATCATGTACTAACACATTATGGCATCCTTACCTTAAAACAAAGCCCTCCAGTTGAGCACTGTCAGCCGACAGGGCTTCCACATTCATCCGGTCTTCCTTCCAGGTTCACAAGCTCCAGCTGTATGAATAGCTGAGCTGCAATGACATCACTCCAACACATGCACGCAGGAGTCATGGCTATGGGTATGCCGTCCCTTCAGAGCGCATGCACCGGTGACATCACCTGCTGTATCCCATGTGAATATCTCCTAAACAGTGCAAGTTTACGAGATATTCAGCGTACCTACAGGTAAACCTTATTATAGGCTTAATTGTAGGCACAAGTTAAAAATTGGACTTTACTACCACTGTAATAAATAGAATAAAATACAGCAAACTACTCATCCTAAGTGTCTGTGAAGGTTTTCATTTATCCAGGACATCTAGTAGCTATCAGTCATTTCTACTAGTAGTTAGTCACAGTCAGCTGAGTTTGTTCTGTAATGTTATAGATTATAGATGTCCAAGAGCAGGATGGGAGGCCTGAAAGTGGTGGTACCAACCTATCCTAGTTATATAATCTCTTTGTGGTGTCAGGAAGCCTTCATTGGTCTTAGTTCCTCAATTTACATGGCTAAAGGTTTGAATTATTGTCAAATCGGGGGGGGGGGGGTAGAGATTGTAAAATGGCATTATATGGGGAAGGAAGATGGTGATGAAGACCATCACCCGGTTTATGGATGGCTGGCCTATTGTGAGATAGATTACCTTTTTTGAACCAGTTGTCCTCTCTGTTGAAAATGTGTACTTCAGAATAACTAGCTGCATTCCTCACTACATTGTACTGCATGCTTTGTATATGCAGTGCAGTATAGTGAGGAGTGAAAAGACCTGTTTATTGAGGAAACAGCCTCTCAACAAATGATGAGGAGGTTGATTTCTATAGGACAAGACTCAACAGTCTTTCTACACCTTAAAACAGTATTAAACCCAATTCTTACCAATTCTTAGATGTGCTGTCTGCATTTGCTTTCTTTTTTGGCTTTCTTTCTTCTGTGTTTATCTGGTGATCCAACCGGTAGGTCTATTGTCTTTCAAAAGAACAAGCTCTCTTCCAGATGTATCAGGTTACAGAGATGGGACAAACCATTTAACACTGGCAGGGATGCTTACAACGATCAGCTTTTTTTAAAATCTTTTACACCTTTTCACAAAAGGGGGTAAAAAAGCAGTTATTGTAACTGATTACAAAGTATGAGCTGAAATTTGGCTTCAATCTGTTAGTGTATTTAAGTCTGCTAATACATCTAACATTGCCCTTCCTCTCAGACTGACAATGCTACTGTCAGCTGTACCCCTGTGCTCATTCATCCAGAGTAGTGGCACTCTAATACAAGAGGTGTGTTACTAGCCAGATCAGCTTGAGGGGAGAACGTGAAGGCCTAAAAAAAAAGGAAACAAATGCAGCCACCACATCTATTGACTGATAAGGGGCATTCTTTTGAGGACAGTGAAGTGCACATTTTGGTCAGAGGAGGCAACTTGTTCGCAAGGGTTGTAAAAGAGTTTGCAAGGGTTGCAAAATTGAACAACTGTTCCTGAACAGGGGTAAGGGCCTTCATCACCATCTTTCTTCCACATATAATGATATTTTAAAATCTCTACCCCAACAATTTACACCTTTAGCCATGTAAATCAGGAACTTCTAATGCCTATAGTAGGCAGACAATCCTGACACCAACAATGGGGTTACAGTATCTAATTAGGACAAGATGGCACTATCACTTTCACACTTGCCATCCTGCTTATCAACATGTACACATTACATGATGAATGGATTAAAGTGTCCTATGTTCACACTAAGCATAATTGCTAGAATATCTTTCAGACCTTCTAGAAACCGAAGAAGTGGCCTAGTAAGCTAAAAAAACATCTTCAATATCACAGAACAAGATTGTGACTAACCACTACTAGATATACTCATCTTAAGAAAACATGCACAAAAGTAAAAAAAAAAGGTTGATAATGTACTCTGTCACTATTTGCAACCAATGGCATTACTGTATACTTAGGAGAGAAAGCTTTGCTATGATGCATGTTGACAAGAACACGTTTGCACTCTTGACTACTTGTTACTGTCATGTACCTGGTTAGAGGCTGAAGTGATGAGAGGGCTTCTCTTGCTGTTCTGGCCTGAATACCCCTGGAGGTAATGACAGGGAGTGCAAGACACCTGGTGTCTGCTCCTGTAGGTGGTCAGAAGGGTAGCACTCCAGCCAAGAGATGGGAGTCTCAGAGGGATCATGAAGAGACACTGTAAGGAAGCAAGTCAGGCTCAGCAGCTGGAGGAATGTTGCCACCTGTGGTAGGAAGGGATGATGCAGGATAGGATCATCAGGGAAGGACTGGAGGGTAGTGGTGTCAAGGTCATAGGCCAAGCCAAGGTCATACATACACTATAGGATGGAGATGAGAGAATCGGATATGGAATAGATCCAAGGAAGTCAGCTAAGTTCCTGACACATCAGAATGCACTGCATATTTCCCACACCGTGTTCAAAACGCATTGCCTTTGCAAGTTGCTGCAGATGCCAATATATTGTTATTGGCACCCCAAACGCAGATTGCAAATGCTTTTGCCTGGGCATGGTACTGTGGTGCGGTGTAGTGAGTTTTTGTGCCTGCACTACTCTTTGTGCGATCCAGTGTGATTTGCAGCCCATTCAAATGAATAGGCTGCAAAATTGCAGTACACTGAATTGCACAGGTTTAGGTTCAGGTGTGAAATGACCCTTAAATTGGGAGTTTGGCATCAGGTCTGGAATCGGATGTGCGCATATAAGCGCCTGTACCCGCAGACATCTGTGTAATGTGCCTGTGCACATTTTTGCGCACACGAGCGTGCCCACACAGAATACTGGTGGAAATTCCTAGCCTTCATATTGGCGCATACACTTTTCTGTTCTGGAAGGCACACTGACAGTTACATGAAATAATTATGTGACTTGCATTTTCAATCTATGTTTAGAAATCAGATTTTGTTAAACTTTGCCAGCTTGTAATTGCCATTATTTTTTCCCTACATAAAAATAGTCTTCTTGGATAGTTCTATTGTTAAGTTGTAATTATACCATTCAGTTCTACTAATGTCCATGTTCTGTCAGTAGATAATATGTCTACACAGGAAGTGGCTGGACGATAATTTCTCTCCAATACAGTTGGAAACCCCCTATTAAAGTAAATTGACACTTTAGATAATGGCCTAGTGGGCTTCACACCACCCCTGGACATGTAATAGTTAAAGTGAAAACATTCTTCGTTTTCTTGTGATTACACTGTGAAAGAATTAAAACCCGTTGTCAGGTTTTTATTGCTAACATTTACCATCCTGTCCCGCACTGTTGCCCACAATCAATATAGAAGGGTGTGCAGCCAACGGTGGTATGGTATAAATTCAAATAAAAGGAGTAGCCAGCACTGCTCAAACATGGTGTATTAGCCCTTTCACTGCCAAAGCCATTTTTTGCACACATGTTAAAATAAATATTTTAGGCCTGAAGATTAATTAAAACTTCCAAATATTATATATTTTCTGAAAGCAGACACCATGGACAAAAAAAAGTGAAGGTTTAAATATGTTATGTCAGATGATAGTGCAACAGTTTATCAAATATTTTCTTTTTTTATTAAAGTCTAAAAATTGCACTCACTCATAAAAAGGAGACAGCCTTTGATACACAATATTGTCCATAGGAAATACTTTAAAAGGTCATCAATTTAGATTTCATCTTCGGGATGATTAGGGTTCTTAGGGTTCATCTTCGGGATGATTTTCAGAAAATTCCCATATGCAATTTTAAATCCTTGAATAGTACATACCAGAGCTGTTGGAATTGGTTCCTCCTATTACAGATGTGGCTGTTTGGGGTCCTCTCCAGAAAAATTGGTGGCCGCTCATCCCTCTCCGTCTTTCCTTTTGCTGGATGGTATGAATATCACAATAATGTGCAGTCTAGCAGCCATTCAAACTGCATGTGTACACAGTGTGTCCTCTCCTGGCTGCAGCTTATCTTAGTAGCGGCTGCTCTGGGCCATGTAAAATGTGTTCACAGTGCGTGGTCTCATTTTCTATCCATCTTGAAGTCTGCTCAGATGGTCCTTTATCACCAACCATAAGTGATAGGGTGGTTTTCCAAAAAGTTAGCATTCAGAATTAAAGTACAGTTTCCTAACTGATTCTAGTCTCTCCATATGCAGTTTTTCATCTTTTTCTATTCTTTCCCTAAAGCGGTTTCCAATACACTGATACAATGACTGCCCTCTACCCACCCTTTTATAATGAGTATGCTGGCTTATTCAAAGACTCCTTTTGGCCCTTCTAAGCCTTCTGGCCATTGTTCAGAGGCCATGCAATGCACTGTGGTTTTACTTTTTTTTTTTCACACCAATTATAGCAGTGAATGTTCTGCCTCCAGCAGGATATTTGTTCTGCCTGCTATATAAGATTAGACCACAAGATGGAGCCAGTGGTAAATGTACTGTTTTTGCAGAATCTAGAAACGATTCAACTTTAATAAAAGTTCCCATGATCCTTCAGTTTAAGATAAGAAAACAGGTGCATTCTGGAAGCTCAGACTCCATCTTAGAGATAGAGAGAAGGAACCAGTTATTAGAGTACAAATTGGATTGGAACTTGCACCTCTTTACATCTACTAATAGCAGCATCACTGGTGAGAATTACTAAGACCCCTTTCACACTAAGGCGCTTTACAGGCTTTTTTTAGCTAAAAATAGCACCTGTAAAGTGCTTCTAAATTGGCTCCTAATGCACCCCAGTGTAAAAGCCAGAGTGCTTTCACATTGGGGTGGTGCGCTTGCAGGACAGGAAAAAAGTTCTGCAAGCAACATCTTTGGGGTGGTGTGGGAGCGATGTATACACCGCTCCTCCACCGCCCCTGGCCATTGAAATGAATACTTCGGAAGCGCCGCTCGCCAGCACTTTTAACCCCTTTTTAAACCCGGGGGGGGGTTAAAAGCACTCTGCTGCCACCTGAATAGTGGCACCCAGCAGTAAAGTGCTGCTAAACTAGCAGCGCATTACCGCTGACGCTCAGGCAGCCCCGGTGTGAAAGGGGTCTTACTGCCATTGACAGCCTAATTGTTCATTGTATTTTCTGTATATTTCATATACTGATTATATGTATTTCTTATCTGTTTTTCTGAATAGTTTCACCCCACCCTGTTTTGCTTCAAGATTACACTCGGTCTGGCTTATTTTGGAATAGGAGTGTTTAGTTGCATGTCGAGTAACACATAGGGAAACCTGTAGCGAGGTCAGAACAGCAAACCCAAACCTGGACTGTGGTAAATACCTCTGTCTGTATTATATGGAATGTTCCAAATCCTATAACTGCTTTTGCTGGACAACTTGGTCTGTATGTAAATATGTAGGGAAAGAAATCTAAAGATGTGAAATAAAAACAGATATTGATATAATAAATATTATAATTGCAGTTATTAACCCCATACAGTTATCAGAATACAGTAGTTGTTTTGTAGTGATCTTTTAAAGCAGAACTAAAGTATCTTTACTTTTAAAATGCAAAAAATGTCAAGCTGAAAATTGTGCATGCATACTTTCTAATCTGTGGCATGTGTTGCATTTTTATATTTTAAATGATCAATATACAATCTTGTTTGTTAGCAAGTGGAAAGTGATGAAGGAGTGGTGCCACAAATCATTCCCTTACAGAAACCTCTCTGTAGGAACTTCTTTCATTCTTTGCCAGGAAATGGGTATGTAATTGGGTGGTTCTATCTCTTGGTAATCCTCACTAACTTTTGCATGTTTAAACCGTCAACAGATGCTAAGGTAGAACATAGGGCAAGAATGGGAGGGTCCACATTGTTCTGTGCAGTGATGGTCCAAAATCCCATGTACTGTATGTACAATGGTGACTGTAAAAATACACTGGAGGGTGCAAACGCCTAATTCATTACCACTAGAGTTGAGCGAACACCTGGACGTTCGTGTTCAGAGGGTCCGAACGAACTTTGGGAAAAGGTCCAGGTTTGGCACCGAATGTTGCCCGAATGTTATCCCGGACCCCAAACCCCATTGAAGTCAATGGGGACCCGAACTTTTAGGCACAAAAATGGCTGTAACAAAGTCCTGGCAAGTGCTAGAGGGCTGCAAAAGGAAGTAAAATGGGGGTAAGAGTAGGGCAAGTGCCCTACAAAAAAATGGGGATAGGGAAAATAAATTAAAATCAAATAAACTAGGAGATGATTTTTGAACATGAATGTGTCACTTACAGCTGCAGCTAGAACCTATCCCTTTAGAACTAGGAGATGATTTTTGAACAATAATCTGTCCCTCTAAGCAGAAGCCTCTACCTAGTGCAGTCAGATCGCTCAAAGCAGCAGTATGTGAAATCTCAAATTACTCCCACAATCTGATCGTTGTGTACGATCGTAACGATCGTTGTGTTATGAAGGGTTCGATCTGCAATCTGTCACTCAAAGCAGCAGTATGTGAAATCTCAAATTACTCCCACAATCTGATCGTTGTGTACGATCCCACAATCTGATCGTTGTGTACGATCGTTATGATCGTTGTGTTATGAAGGGTTTGATCTGCAATCTGTCACTCAAAGCAGCAGTATGTGAAATCTCAAATTTCTGCAATCTGTCCCTCAGAGCAACAGTAGTAGTAATCTCAGGATGCAGGATCAGATGTTAAAATGTCTGCAATCTGTCCCTCACAAAAACGCTGGCAGCTTCCTCTCCCTACACTAACCCAAGAGCATGTGACATGCAGCACTGTGACTCCAGCCTCATATAGAGGCTGGGTCACATGATGCACTGGCCAATCACAGCCATGCCATTAGTAGGCATGGCTGTGATGGCTTCTAAGGGCAAACCAGTGAAACGCTTGTTGATTGGCTGCCCTGCAGCTATTCAACATGCGTGATCAACTACCAGAACCCAGAACCTGAACGTTTTTTGAAACGTCCGTGTTCGGGTCTGAGTCCCGGACACCCCAAAGTTCGGTACGGACCCGAACATTACAGTTGCTCAACACTAATTACCACCACTGATATTTATTGGATCCAAAAGACAAAAACATACAAACAATAAAGAGAACAAACATTTAAAATCTCAACTCCAGCCATGAGGCAATGTCGTCTAACCGCGTATGCCACAGTTGGAAGGCTAACGTACTAAGAGGGAGATGTGGAAAGCCTCTGACCTGACAAGGTTGCAGAACTGAAGACAAGTGGTCATACGGAATCTCAGATGCCTGCACAGCAGCTGAAAGTCCTTTTCAATAAACAAAAAGACAATTATTTCCTATGATCATCAGCTTCATATAATGGACATAATGCAGTGTTTTCCTTATTCACTTTATTGTATATGAATGAATGACACTTAACTTGGAAAGAATATAGCCTAGTAACATTCAAATTTCCCCCTTATTCACACAGAACAAATATACCATACAGTATATGCAGTTTCTGTAGAAAAACCGTTCTGCAAATACACCCCCATAATTTTGCAATTGAACATGCATGCTATTTTTAACTTGCAATCTTTTGCAAAGTGTTTGCATAAAAAAAAAACTATCTTAACCACTTCCTTACTGGGCACTTAAACCCCCCTCCTGCCCAGACCAATTTTCAGTTTTCAGTGCTGTCAATCTGTGAATGACAATTGCGCGGTCGTGTGGCGTTGTACCCAAACAAAATTGGCGTCCTTTTTTTCCCACAAATAGAGCTTTCTTTTGGTGGTATTTGATCACCTCTGTGGTTTTTATTTTTTGCGCTATAAACAAATAAAGAGCGACGATTTTGAAAAAAGAACAATATTTTTTACTTTTTGCTATAATAAATATCCAAAAATAAAAAATAAAAAAACAAATTTATTCATCAGTTTGGGCCGATATATGTTTTTCGACATATTTTTGGTAAAAAAAAAAATCGCAATCAGCGTATATTGATTGGGTTGCGCAAAAGTTATAGCGTCTACAACTATGGACATTGGTTTATGGCATTTTTATTTTTTTACTGGTAATGGCAGCAATCTGCGTTTTTTATTGGGACTGCGATATTGCGGTGGACATGTCGGACATTTTTGACACTTTTTTGGGACCAATGACATTATTCAGCAATCAGATCTAAAAATAGACACTGATTACTGTATAAATGTTATTGGCAGTGAAGGGGTTAACACTAAGGGGGCAGTGAAGGGGTTAAATGTGTTCCCTGGGTGTGTTCTAACTGTGGGGGGGCGGGGTTGGCAGGGGCATGACTGATCTAACTGATCCCAGTGACAGGGATCAGAAGATCTGGCATTCCCCCCCTCACAGAATGGGGAACCGCCGTGTTTACATTGGCAGTTCCCCGTTCCAGCTCTCTGTGAGCAGATCATGGGTCTCTGGTGGACATCGGGTCCGTCCGACTTGCGAGCACGCTCACGCAGCGTGCAGCGGCGCCGACGGGAGTGCGCCCAGCATGAGCCAAAGGGGAGGGCATCTATTCATGGCCTCCCGGCATTTCGGCTATGGCGTGGATGGGAAGTGGTTAACTACTTCAGGTCCACCTTATAGCAGTTTTTATATATATACGTGATGCGGCTCTTCCAGGAAGTGGGTGCGCATGCGCGATTCGCTCCTGCCAATCATCCAGCAGAGAGGCAGAACGGTGGTTTGCCTATGTAAACAAATCAGATCGCCGACAGGGGAGAAGGCATGTGTTTCTGCAAATTAGGGACTGGAATCCATGTCTTCTGTAAAAACACTCCCACAGTTTAGTAAAACACTGACTAGGCACACATTTAACTCTTTGATCGCCCCTGATGTTAACCCCTCCCAAGCCAGTGTCATTAGTACAGTGAGAGTGCCTATTTTTTTAGCACTGATCACTGTATTAGTGTCATTGGTCCCCCAAAAGTGTCAGTGTCAGTCTGTCCGCTGCAATATAGCAGTCCCACTATACGTTGCTGTTCCTTGCCATTACTAGTGAAAAAATAAAAAATAAAATAAATAAAAATATCCCATAGCTTGTAGACGCTATAACTTTTGCGCAAACCAATGAATACAGTATATACGCTTTTACCAAAAATATGTAGCACAATAAATATTGGCCTAAATTTTTCAATTTTTTTATTGGATATGTTTTATCCACTTCCTTACCGGGCACTTAAACCCCCCTCCTGCCCAGACCAATTTTTGGCTTTCAGCGCTGTCGCATTTTGAATGAGAATTGCGCGTTCATGGGACGCTGTACCCAAACTAAATTTATATCATTTTTTTTCCCACAAATAGAGTTTTTTTGGTGGTATTTGATCTCCTCTGCGTCAATTCTGATCGCCGCTATAAACAAACAAAGAGAGATGATTTTGAAAAACAACCCAATATTTTTTCCTTTTTGCTATAATAAATATCCAAAAAAAATTTAAAAAATAAAAATGATTCAACAGTTTTGGCCGATATATATTCTTCTACATATTTTTGGTAAAAAAAAATCGCAATCGGCGTATATTGATTGGTTTGCACAAAAGTTATCGCATCTACAAACTATGGGAATTGATTTATGGCGTTTTTATTTATTTAATTTTTTTACTAGTAATGGCGGCGATCTGCGATTTTTATCAGGACTGTGATATTGGGGCGGTTATGTCGGACTTTTTTGACACTTTTTTGGGACCAATGACATTTATTCAGTGATCAGAAATTTAAATGTTCACTGATTACTGTATAAATGTCATTGGCAGTGAAGGGGTTAACCTGCAGGGGGCAGTGAAGGGGTTGACAAATGTTCCCTGGGTGTGTTCTAACTGTGGGGGGGCGGGGCTGGCCGGGACATAACAGATCTAACTGATCCCAGTGACAGGGATGAGTAGATCTGGTATGTCCCCTTCAACAGAACGGAGAACGGCGGTTCCCCATTCTGCAGGTCTGACAGGGGATCGCGGGTCTCGGGTGGACATCGAGTCCGCCCGACCTGCGGGCACGGCCACGCAGCGTCGCCTGTGAGCGCGCACATGGCCAGGACGTCCATGGAAGTCCACCCGGCATTTCAGATCCGCGCTGGAGCCGTTCTTTGGCTATAGCGCGGATCTGGACGGGTTAAAGAGTAAAAAATATTGTTTGCTTGCTGACATTTATAAAAAAAAATATTGCTTGCTTTTTCTTCAAAATTGTTCGTCTTTTTTCGTTTATAGCTCAAAAAATAAAAAACACAGAGGTGATCACCAAAAGAAAGGTCTATTTGTGGGGAAAAAGAGACATTCATTTTATTTGGGTACAGCGTCACATAACCACGCAATTGTCAGTTAACCACTTCAGCCCCGGAAAGATTTCCCACTTTAGGACCAGAGCACTTTTTGCGATTCGGCACTGCGTCACTTTAACTGACAATTGCGCGGTCGTGTGACATTGTACCCAAACAAAATTTGCATCCTTTTTTTCCCACAAATAGAGCTTTCTTTTGGTGGTATTTGATCACCTCTGCATCATTTCTGATCACCGCTACAAACAAAAGAGGAGTGATAATTTTGCAAAATAAACCCCAAATTTCTTTTTGCTAAAATACCAATCCAAAAAAAAAATATAAAAAAACATTTTTTTCCATCAGTTTTGGCCGATTTATATTCTTCCTCATATTTTTGGTAATAAAAATCGCAATCTGCATTTATTGATTGGTTTGCGCAAAAGTTGCCGCATTTACGGATGATGAGAATTAATTTCTGGGGTTTTTATTTTTTTTATTTTTTAATAGTAATGGCCGCGATCTGCGATTTTTAGTGGTACTGCGATATTGCAGCGGACATGTCGGACCATTTTGACACTTTTTGTGACCATTGGCATTTATACAGCGATCAGTGCTATAAAAATGCACTGATTACTGTGTAAATGCCATTGGCAGTGAAGGGGTTAACCTGCAGGGGACGCTCTAAGGGTTAACTGTGTTCCCTGGGCGTGTTCTAACTGTGTGGGGGCTGCCCTGGCTGGGGAAAGGGGATGATCACGGCTTCCATATACAGGAAGGCTGTGATCACAGCCCTTCCCCCTCTATGAGCACGGAGATCCGTGTTTACTTACACGGACCTCCGTTCTCTCACTGCGGGGGGGCCATCGCGAGTCCGCCCTACCCGCTCCCTGGCCCCCCCAAACACAGTGAGCGCGCGCTCACAATACTAGTTATCGCGGCCACCGCCAGGTGACGGCGTTTCGCGATAATGAGCCACCTTGCCGCCGTCACGCTGCGGCGGGCGGTCGGCAAGTGGTTAAAGTAACGCAGTATCGCTGTATCGCAAAAAAAATGGTCTGGTCATGAAGGGGGGTAAATCTGCCAGGGGTCAACTGGTTAAGTTTGTATGCCAGAGCTCAAGAAAAGTTGCAGATGTGGCAGACTAGAGACAAAGCTGTAGATAAGTTTATGTTGCTTTGATGGAAACAGTGACTGTAAGTTTGCTGCATTTTTTTGCTAGAGGTTAGTTAGAAGAACTGATTGTATAGGAAAAGATCAAAGGAACTGTTTTTTGTTTTTGTCTGTCTAACATTTTGTTGAACTGTTTACCCGAGCCTGAAGCTGCTGTGGTTTCATGGAACTGCGGATTGTCCACAATAAAGCACAGGTGAAGACCTGGCTTTACTTTGATCCTGGTGGCGTTGTCTCTTGTGTGCACACTGATCCAGCTGTATCTGCCCCATGACACTGATCGCTTACAATATATATACAGTATATATTGCGTCTAGTGTGGCTAAATAATTGCCAAAGGAAACTAGAATGTTTAGAGAGGGATGCTGTGTGAGTCTGTCTGTAAATATTCCTGGCATGCTGTAATCTTCTTGCTAGAGAAGAAGAGAATTTCTGTTGCCATCGTATTGATTTTGTTTGAGGCAAGAGTGAAGGAGGAAGTGGTTTTATTAATGTCAGGCACCGCTTTCGATAACATTGATGAACGTTGTAATGCTTGAAGAGCTGAAAGGGATTGGATTGTGTTCACAGAGATAGATGCTTTTTTTCTATGTATTTCAGAGATGGTCAGCAAAACACAAAGATATGAATGAAAACAATGTGCCTCTATTTTGTGATTGTTTTCAGTTTTATATTGCAAGTGATCTCAATATTCTGCAGTTGTGATAGGGCCCCAAGAACTGGATAAACACACAATGAACTAACTATTACCTGTTATAAGCCTGGAAGCCATCATACATAATTATTTTGTCGATTGTCATCTGGGGACATCTGATGCTCACATGCAGTGTACTGGTTGATACATTCTTAAAGGGAACGTTTCAATTTTAACAATTGTATGTCTTATCTTTCATCTCTGTCTTGAAATCGCAATTTTCTGCCGTGCTCAAAGATGCCTTGAGAAACAAATAATCTATGAATTATTTGGACCTTTCAATCCCCTGTAACCTCTGCTATTTATAATTCCTTAACTATTACAAATAAAGGTGTGGCTAAGTTCCATGAGAACTCTTGGGTGTAAGCCATCCAGTCTTGGTGATTTATTTACATTAAGTTGTTCTAGTCTTTTTTGAACACTGGTCTCTGTCAGCCAGAAGGCTACATTCACTATGCTTGAATATATTGTACACTCACTCAAGCTGAATTTTACAAGTTGAAGTTAAATGCTTGATTGGCACAGCTGCACCAGATTCTGTGTGCACCAGTTTTATCAAATTTCCCCCTGTGTCTTGTTGTCATGCACATAAAAAAAATATATATATATATACAGTATATGTATAGACAGTATCTCACAAGAGTGAGTATACCCCCTCACATTTTTGTAAATATTTTATTCTATATTTTCATGTGACAACGCTGAAGAAATTACACTTTGCTACAATGTAAAGTAGTGAGTGTACAGCTTGTATAACAGTGTAAATTTGCTGTCTCCTCAAAATAACTCAAAACACAGCCATAAATGTCTAAACCACTGGCAACAAAAGTGAGTACATCCCTAAGTGAAAATGTCCAAATTGGGCCCAAAGTGTAATTTTTTTGTGTGGCCACCATTATTTTCCAGCACTGCCTTAACCCTCTTTAGCCACAGCCACATTAATGGCTGTGTGTTGAGTTATTTTGAGGGGACAGCAAATTTGCACTGTTATACAAGCTGTGCGCTCACTACTTTACATTGTAGCAAAGTGTAATTTCTTCAGTGTTGTTGCATGAAAATATATAATAAAATATTTACAAAAATGTGAGGGGTGTACTCGCTTTTGTGAGATACTGTATATATTAATATTATATACTGTATATGGTTCTGTCCCATGCAGACTTACCACTCTAAAATCTATCGCTGTTTGTCTTTGAGATTTAATAATGTCTGGCATCATCAAACATACTTTCCATGGTCCATGACATGGACACAAACACCAGGGGGTGCATCATCACGCAGCCTAGGCTCATAGTACCCCTGGACTAAGCAATACTCACATGTCATTATATGAACGCCACTGAGTAAGAAGAGTAGGGACTTGTCATTAGCTTGACTGACCTGAAGACTGCAGGAATTAAAGTATGTAATAGGGTATTCTTTTTTTTTTTTTTTTTTTTAAGTATCAGCGAAGGACAGGTGGATGGGAGTTGAAAAAACTAGAGTTATGCTTTAATAAAAACAAAAAAAAAAACACATGTCTTACCTGTAGGCAATAGCAAGACCCTCCTATATAGTCATATAGGAGAACATTTCTGTAGAAAAGAGTATAAAAATGTTTCTACATTTACCAATAGCATTGGTCAAAATTTGAATTAGCACAACATGTTTTTAAAAAGCTTGTTTGAGCAATTAATCCTAATCACTTCCAAGAATATCAAGGGTATCCATATACAGTATATTAAGAATGTGTCTATGCAATATATATTTCAATACATAAATTAATTCTATAAAGCTAGTGGATGAAATTTGCTTGGCTTGTAGAATGTGACTTGCTACTGAACCATATGCCATATTAAGGCTGAAATATCAAGCAAAGAACAGTTTTCAGGTAGCAATTCCATTATTCCTCAGATTAAAAGCAGTGATCCATTAAAGAGGCCCCGGCTTCCTTTTATTTGGCCATTATATTGGACATGGCTGCTAATCACAAGTTCTTCTGCATTATCAAAATATGAAAATCCTTTATGGGTCAAATATTCTAAGAGCCCCACACTATATCTGTTCTGAAAAATGAAAGGAATATAGACACTGTAATATCCTTTAATTATATGCATAGAGTTATAATGCAACTTTTATCATTCAGTCACATGTTTACAATGGAACAATTTAAAGATTAAAATGACATTAGGTTAAGCCATTTTGCAATTTCTTGCAATTTACTCCACAGTGACCTTCCAAGGATTGCCATGCATCAGTAGTTAGCTCAGCAAACAACAACATACAGCAGAGACAAACCAGAGCAATCGACATAAATCTACTATATTGTGCTTCATGTTTTTGACTGTGTAGCATTGTGTTTACGATCTGGAGAGCTGTTCTGTGTATACATGCTACTAGTTTGTAATGTGTAAGATCTGAAAACTTGTCATTTCAAAGTGACAAAGGTTGGTTACGTTCTTTAGGTCAATGCTTCAAGACACGTTTTTAGGGTTGCCACCTGTCCGGGATTTACCCACACAATCCGGGTTTGGAATTATGTGTCCGGGTTTCAGTCTGCCTGAAACCCGGGCACATTATTCAGACTGGGCTGTGGCTCCCCAAGTAACTGAGATAGTCACACAAAAATCTGCTCCCATGCGGGAGCTGCAGGCCGCTGTCTGGGGGCAGGTTCAGCATCAATGGGGCACTGGGGGGGCACAATGTCAGTAAGAGCAGTTTGGCCACATCCACTGTTTGCCACAGCGCACTGCATTACCACTCTCCTTGGGGCACTCAAAGATGTCCCAGGTCTTCTATAATCCTATAGTGCAGGGGTCTCCAAACTTTCTAATCAAAGGGCCAGCTTATTGTCTTTCAGGCTTTAGGTGGGCCAGTGGTAGTAGAAAATTCCCTGGCAGCAGTGCTCCATCATTGGTTTTAATGGGAGAAATAGTGCTCCATTGTTCATATTGTGAGAAGAATAGTGCTCATTGATGGTGTCAGTAAGCGGACTGGTGCCCTATCATTGGTTTCAATTGGTGGAATAGTGACCCCAGGGCCAGGTAAAGTCAAGCAAAGGGCCACATCCGGCCCCTGGGCCACAGTTTGGAGAGCACTGCTATAGTGTATACTATGAAAAAAACTGTGCTCTGTGCTGCTAAAGTGTTTGGGTTTGGTTTGAAGAAAAGGTGGCAACCCTACATGATTTCCATCCTGCAAAATTGGTTATTGGCCTTGGTGTCATTTTGTTCTAACTAGTCTGCCTTTGCTGCTTCCTTCCTTATTTTCATCAGGCTAGGGCTGGTTGTTATCACAGGCAAAGCAGAATATGTTCTGTGGTTTTCTGATCTGTGGTTTTTTGACCATGCCATCAAAAGATGTATTCCAGTGCTTCAGAATGACATTGTATGGGATCTTCCCAACTTTGCTTTTGCCGATGAAAGTAAACATTTGATAGTTTGTATAGTTTCCTCAGTCTATCTCTTGAATAGTTGTATTTTGAGAACTATATTGCTTTGGTAAAACTTTCAAATTCCATTAAATCAAACGGAGGACCATTCTGTAATACAAGCACTTCTGGAATTATGAGAGCTGCCGTTTAGTTCTGTTTAAGGTCATGTGGAAGGTTTCCTTCTTTTCCCTGTACTTTTTTCTCCCATTCATTAAAATGTAAGGGACTGTGCTGGCTTCAGAGTCCCAAAGCAAGCAATGCACAAAGCACATTTATGAAGTACACAGTGCTTTTTAAATGTGTCAGTGTGAGAAAAGTAGCAGTATGGCCAGGGTTAGGGCAAATTGCTTTATAAATTGGTCTATATTTTTCTATAAATAAAAGCTTTCACTTTTTCAATGCCAGTGGATGTCAAGGTGTTTTTAAAACATATCTATGGTCACAATTTTAAATCATGTATTCATTTCCACATAGTATTTTAATAAAAAAACGTATTTCTAGTCTATTTACAGTGAGGGAAAAAGTATTTGATCCCCTGTGGATTTTATACATTTGCCCACTGACTAAGAAATGATCAGTATATCATTTTAGTGGTAGGTTTATTTTAAGAGTAAAAGACAGAATAACAACAAAAAAAATCCAGAAAAAACACATTTCAAAAAAGTTATAAATTGATTTGCATTTTAATGAGGGAAACAAGTATTTAACCCCTTCGCAAAACATGACTTAGTACTTGGTGACAAAACCCTTGTTGGCAATCACAGTGGTCAGATGTTTCTTGTAGTTGGCGCACCAGGTTTCCACACATCTCAGGAGGGATTTTGTCCCACTCCTCTTTGCAGATCATCTCCAAGTCATTAAGGTTTTGAGGCTGACATTTGGTAACTTGAACCTTCAGCTCCCACCACATATTTTCTTTGGGAATAAGCTCTGGGGACTGACTAGGCCACTCCAGGACCTTAATGTTCTTCTTCTTGAGTCACTCCTTTGTTGCCTTGGCCGTGTGTTTTGGGTCATTGTCATGCTGGAATACCCATGCATGACCCATTTTCAATGCCCTGGCTGAAGAAAGGAGGTTCACACCCACGATTTGACGGTACAGTTGTCCGGTCCACTTAGCAGAAAAACACACTAAAAGCATAGTGTTTCCACCTCCATGTTTGATGGTAGGGAAGGGGCTCTTGGGGTCATAGGCAGCATTCCTCCTCCTCCAAACAGTTGAGTTGATGCCAAAGAGCTTGATTTTGGTCTCATCTGACCACGATACTTTCACCCAGTTCTCCTCTGAATCATTCAGATGTTCATTAGCAAACTTCAGATGGGCCTGTACATGTGCTTTCTTGAGCAGGTGGACCTTGCAGGCACTACAGGATTTCATTCCTTCATGGCGTAGTGTGTTACCGATTGTTTTCTTGGTATGTAGGGCCCCAGCTGCCTTAAGATCATTGACAAGATTCTCCTGTGTAGTTCTGGGCTGATTCCTCACCGTGCTCATGATCACTGAAACTCCATGAGGTGAGATCTTGCATGGAGCCTCAGACCAAGGGAGATTGACAGTTATTTTGTGTTTCTTCCATTTGTGAATAATCGCACCAACTGTTGTCACCCTCTCACCAAGCTGATTGGCGATGGTCTTGTAGCCCATTCCAGCCTTGTGTAGGTCTACAATCTTGTCCCTAACATCCTTGGGCAGATCTTTGGTATTGGCGATGGTGGAGAGATTGGATTCTGGTTTCTTGAATGCCTTTATGGACAGGTGTCTTTTATACAGGTAACAAGCTGAGATTAGGAGCACTCCCTTTAAGAGTGTGTTCCTAATCTCAGCTCATTATCTGTATAGAAGACACCCGGGAGCCAGAAATCTTGCTGATTGATAGGGGATCAAATGTTTATTTCACTCATTAAAATGCAAATCAGTTCATAACTTTTTTTAAATGTGTTTTTCTGGACTTTTTATGTTTTTATTCTGTCTCACACTGTTAAAATAAATCTACCATTAAAATTATAGACTGATCATTTCTTTGCCAGCGAACAAACCTACAAAATCAGCAGGGGATCAAATACTTTTTCCCTCACTGTATATTAACCTGAATTATCATGAAGTTTATAAACTTACTTTGTGAAGATCCTCATTCATTTATGTCCTTATGTGACATGTATTCACTATGTCGTGTGAGTAGGCAGTGCCACATATTTCACACAGCCTGACTTCTGAATTGCAGAGATCCTCAGAGGAGGAGTTTCACGATTCAGTACAGGAATCACTACTTGTAGGCAGCAAAGTACAATGGCATATGTAGTCCTTACAAACTGAAATTAAACAGCAGAGGAGAAGCTGCAAATCATGCATGGAATCCAGAAAGTTGTGGAAAGAGATGGCTAACAAACAGGGAGCACTCACAACATGAAAGGAGATTTTTAAAGTTAGGTTGTACTGGATTGTCAACTATAATTATTGTTTGCAATGCTATTACAACACTGATGTTATAAAATAAAAGTGTATGCTGTGACCATAGATTTCCTTCAAAGCGTAACTCCACTTTTGAGAAAAAAACATTCCCCTATAATCTGTGTACATTGCAAGGATTATAACAACCTTTGTTGCAGATTCCTACCTTTTGTTATTCTGAAAAAATCCCTCAGTGTTTCTCTGTGCCTCTGTACTGAGTGGGTCTAATGGGAGTGGTTTCATAATTAACTGTCAGGTGTGCAGCTGGAGAGCATTAATAAGGAAATCTACTGGGCCTGCATCCCTTTAGATGGGTTCCTAATAAAAGCATCTCTACAAAAATGACATTTATGTTGCAGGGGATGCCTGAAATCTGACTTGTATCTTAGGCAGACTTCTGGGAAAATTGGTGAGCCAATCACAGAAGCAGAAAATTATGTTTCTGGGGAGTGGCCAGTACACACTCTGTGTACAGAACAACTCCAGGTAGCTGTATTGCAATGAAATCTCAGAAAATTACAGCGGTTGCAGATTGAAAAGGAAAGGTAATTTTTAATAACATTCAATTACAGTATGACTCGTATCGCAAATCTACACACTATATTATTTTTCCTTCATTTACTATTTTTTCCACACGAAAGTGAAGTTACCCTTTAACCACTTGCCGACCGTCTCGCGTAGATAAATGGCGGCAAAGTGGCTTTGCTGTGCAAATTGCCGTCTATAAACGGCGATTGACACAGCCACAGTTGTAGGCCCACCGCACAATCACCTAATACAGAAGTAGAATGGGGAACCGCCGACATAAACACGGTGGTTTCCCATTCTGTCAGGAGACATGATAGGGATCTACTGACCCCTGTAATCGGGATCAATTAGATCTGTCATGCCCCTGCCAGCCCAGCCCCCACACTCCCATGGGCTCTTGGTACAACTGTCTGATAAATTTAGCCTTTTGATTTTGCATATCAGATCTTCCAAAATAACCAAACTCTTCAAAGTTGCAGATCTCTGACACTCTTGGCCCATGTGTTGGTATTTGGCAATTGTCAGCCAGTTAGTATTGCATTTTTCATTGGTAACAAGTGCAGGTATTTAACACAAATTAAAAGTTTATGAAAAAAAAAATTAACACAAATCGCATTATGTTTTCTAAAATATGAAGGCTGGATATAATTAAATGCAATTGAACCTCATCTGTTTCATCATTAATGCCCTTTGGATTATGTGGTGACTGGAATCAAAATTTCCAAGCTTGTGTGGCACTACAATTTTACATTTTGTAAATGAAGCATCATCTTTTGTAGTGCAGCTGGGGCAAATGTAATGTTTTTCGTTATTACTTTCTAGGACTTGTGATCTGATCCAGTTTTTCACCTATATATGTAGCTATACTGATGTTCTCATACAGCAACAATTGTATGCATATATTTTTCTGATTGGGTATAATTAATTTCTGTTACATAGAGGCCCAATATTGTAACAATAGAGCACAAAGTGCTTGTTTGGATCCGCCATACCCTAATTGTCACTTCTGTTGACATGGCATAGTATAGTTTCAGTATTTGTAAGCAGTTGTTTCATTTTCTCAAGGGCATTATGCCCTTCATATTGAGTCAGAGGTCAGTTCTATGCATTTTAGTGTGAACCATTTAAGAAAAATCCATACTGCCACAATGGGGTTGATTTAATAAAAGTAAATAGGCTGTACACTTAGCAAACTAAATTTTCACTTTGTAAGAATAATTTTCCCCAAGCTTAGTGAATGAGGTAAAGCTCTGCTGACTTTTAGAATCCAATCATGCAAGCAAAAAGTCTGGTTTTTTTTTGTTTTCTTTGCTTCTAATACTCTATGCAAAGTGGATTTTCACCTTATATGCTAAACTAAGTGAAAATTCCCTTGCAAAGTGAATACTGATTTTACAAAGTGAACTTGTTCCCCATTAGAGATGGGCCGAACACCCCCGCCCTCCCCACCCATTGAGTTTGCAGCAGAACCTCCGAACAGAGGAAAAGCTCTCCCCTGAACATAGAACTTCTTTGAAGTCTATGGGAGCCGAACATGAGAAATTGAAAGTGCCGATTTTGAAGGCTTATATGCAAGTAATTGGCCATAAAATGGGTATGGGGATCTAGGTACTGCCATACATGTATCAATACAATTTTTAAAAAAAAAAACTATAGATTTTTTCAGGAGCAATGATTTTAATAATGCTTAAAGTGCAATAATAAAAATGAAAAATTCCTTTAAATATAGTACCTGGGCGTGCCCTTAGTCTGTCTATAATGTCGTGCATCTGTAGCATGTATAGAACATTCTGCAGCAAAAATGACCTACCCAAAGGGTCTGGTATGGATTGGGGGGGGACCCCCACGCCGTTTACTTTTTACTATTTTTATCGGCAATTTTTTTTTCATACAGCTGTCCATTGACAGCTGATGACTCATCGGTTCTTAACCACCTCCCACCCGGCGACTGTACATATACGGCTGGGTGGGAGCTTCCCCGTTCTGACAGGACGTGTATTTACGTCCTGCAGAACGGGAGCTTGCAGCGCGGCCACGCGCCGCGCTGCTGCTGGATCCTGTGATCATTATGATCACAGGATCCAGCTGAGCAGAGATCGGGATACGGGCGCAGTGACTGGCCCTCCCGATCATGTGACGGCTGTGTCCAATCACAGCTGTCATATTGTAAACAGAGACGAACGTCTCTGTGACAGTTCTCCCCCCGCCGAGCTCAGTGAGAGCTCAGTGCGGGGGGTGAGGGGGGAATCTGCAGCTATGTGACAGCTCTCTGCATGATGATGATTTCATGCAGAAAGCTGTCACAGATCGCCCCCCACACAGTGCACCAAGCACACTGATACCCCTGTCCTCATACACATCACTGTCCCCATAAAACAGCCCCCAAAACATCTGTATGACCCCCATCACATCTGTCACCATGCACAAAACATCTGTCACAGTCCCCAAAACATCTGTATGTCCCCAAAACATCTGTCACAGTCCCCAAACATCTGTCTGTCCCCGTCACATCTGTCACCATACACAAAACATCTGTATGTCACCGTCACATCTGTCTGTCCCCGTCACATCTGTCACCATACACAAAACATCTGTATGTCACTGTCACATCTGTCACAGTCCCCGTCACATCTGTCTGTCTGCCAACACCAAATAAACCCTGATTTGGGTTATTTTTACCAAAGTAATGTAGCAGTATAATTTTTTGGTCAAAATTTATGAAGAGAAATTACTTATTTGCAAAATTTTATAACAGAAACGCAGAAAAATGCATTGTTTTTTTTTTCAGTCTTTTTTTAATTTATAGCGCAAAAAATAAAAAACCAGGGGTGATTAAATACCACCAAAAGAAAGCTCTATTTGTGTGAAAAACTGATAAAAATGTCATATGTGTACAGTGTCGCATGACCGCGCAATTGTCATTCAAACTGCAACAGCACTGAAAGCTGAAAATTGGTCCGGGAAGGAAGGGGGTTTAAGTGCTCAGTATTGAAGTGGTTAAGGACGCCACGGCCAGCTTCCCAGCTCCACTCCTTAACAACCAGCTTTTATTGCACCCTGATTGGGCAAAGCTTTGCCCAATCAGGGCACAGAATGCTCTGTTCGGTGTGCAGTGCTCCAAATTTGGGTGTTCCCTAAATGTGGCGAACAGCCAATGTTCGGCCTGAACTCATGCTTGGTCCGAACCATAACCCAACACTATTCCCCATGTACCCTTAGTAAATCAACAAATTTTCTTGCTTGTGAATCATCCATAGCATTTAATGTAATTGCATAAAAACACATCACAGCAAAGTAAAATGTTGAATAGGCCTTTGGAGTTTATGATGTATCAAAATGATTTTAAATTAAATTTGCCAGGTTATTGCCTATTTCTATAATAACATATTGTGTTGATCTTTTTTCAGGTAGCAATATGTGAGAGTTTGCTACAGCTTTAGTAGGATTTGGCATTATGGCTTCTTATGACAAAATATGACTTAATCTTTGAGCTGGTTTATGAAATTACCCACATAACAGGCTACTTATTTAAATGTTGTATATATTCCATCAACATTCATTCAGAACACTTCCTGTGCAGAATGAATTTCAAAAGATAAGAGTATGAACAGGACCTATCCTGTGTTGTGTTAAGGGGTATCTAAAGCCATTTTTTCCTATTTTTAATAGAGTGGGAAAGAATTAGAACCACTGTCAGGTAATATCGTCAGTGTTACCCCTAGGCAAATTGACTTTCTCTAAAATATTGATTTGTCACAGAACAAAAATAGGCAGAAAACTGTAAGAGCAGGACCTCCATAAGAACTGGGTTTATATCCATGCCCTACCTCCCTTCCTTTTGATCTTCACTCCCTGTTCAAATGCTATGGCCGCCTGAATAACCTGAATGTCAGATCCCTGCACCCCACACTCCTGTGTCCTGTAGTGTTCAGAGAAATTGATGGCAGGACAGGTCAGTGTAAACCATCTTCATTTGACCTGCTTTTTGATATGTTTGAACTAGGCAACAGTGTTGCATTAAAAGTGAAAATGAAACGGTGTGCACCATGTCTACAATTTGTATCTATAATCCATTATCTTATTCACTTAAAATGAACCTTTGGATAGCAAAAAAAAAAAAAAAAATGACTACTTACCTTGCTGCAGGCTTCTGTCGTGGGGTCCCCAAAAACTGATGTGCTTTTCTTCTGCAAACCATGACCAGTTAACTGGTAATTGGCTATGTCCTACCCCTTTCCATCCCCTGCAGCTCACTGCTGGTCCAATGCTTTAAAATGGCAGTCTCAACAATTAATACCGAAGCACAGGAGGCTTAAGGGTACAGGAAAGAACTATGGACAGAAAGTGAATGAAACCGTATGGCGCATGTTTTACACAACCCTGCATAGAAACAAAGATTTGGTATTTCATATCTGACCTAAACATAGACAGCCTCATCCTTCAACATCCTTCAAACAATGTGTAATAAGTGAGTTGTGACTAGTATAGCACTTACTGAAAACAATCTGCCTCTGCTCATTTGCCAAACCTATTATTTAATTCATGCTACAGTGATGTGTGGGTGCAAGGCCACCACCATATTAGTGGAGGTACAAATTATCAGCGGCCAGCTATTCCTTTTCCAAGACCAAGCCCCTTGATAAATTTCTTAATGTAACTCTGTAATCAAAGCAGCAGTGAGTGGTATATGCCTCTGATGATGACAAAATCCTGAAAGGCACTTGTAAGGCTACAAGAGGGTACCTAGACACAGTCAAATCCTAGAAAAGTACATTCCTTCAGCAATGACAGGTCCAGTCTCCATACAGTCTTTAAAGCCACCTACATCTCTCATGTCACTTCTTCCAGACCTTGCAATGCACCTTTTCATCCATTGGCCAGACACTAACAATGTAACTCCTGCACACATGGCTGTATTCTCGGCTGGGCTGAGCTGGACACATGATACTGTGCTTGCGCAAGGGAATGGTGGCCATCTTTGTTGCTGGAATCCCATACTATTGTGTTCAAAGACATGAGGTGTTACTTCTTGCATTTGTAAGTTTTTAAACCTTAATATATTTCCTTATGAGGGGTTTTACACTATATGGGGTGTCTTTTTTAGTATATGCACATCGGTTTTGTTGAGTGTATTACCAGTGGATTAGGGGTTCCCCACATGCTGTGGATGCATGTGATGACAGTTAACCAGCTAATTTCCTGGCATTTCCTGTGAAAGAGGGGGTGGGGGGGGGGCTGGAAGAGTGCATTTTCCTTGGGTGAATTCCCACTATTTGCATTTGACCACTGTTATGAGGGTTCACCAAATCTGGTAAGCCTTGTGTATGACCATAGACACCTGGGAGACCCTTTAAGCATCTGATAGTGACGGCTTGAGAAGTCCTTCATATTTTTTCAACACTGTTTGTGTTACTCTTATTACTCTCATTGCATTTTTTGTTGTTTTCTATATATTGCACATTTCTATATTATCAAGTTTTTTTTGCACTTATATTATTACGGAATTGAGTTTATGTATATTGAGTGCTTTACATATTTGTCATAGTATGTGATATTGTTTGGGGTTTTACACAAGTTGAGGTTCACACTGCCGCAACTTTGGATCCGACTTGTGAGACCCCAAGTCGCATGACATGTGAAATCCCATTTTAGTCAATGAGAGCTGTCTTAACCACTTAAGGACCGAAAGGATTTCCCACTGTAAGACCAGAGCACTTTTTGTGATTTGGCACTGTGCCGCTTTAACTGACAATTGCGTGGTCGTGCGATGTTGTACGCAAATGAAATTGACACCCTTTTTTCCCCACAAATATAGCTTTCTTTTGGTGGTATTTGATCACCTCTGCGTCACTTCTGATCACCGCTATTAACAAAAAAAGAGCGACAATTTTGAAAAAAAAAAACAATATTTTTTACTTTTTTCTATAATACATTAAAAAAAAAAAATATATAAAAAAACAAATGTATTCATCAGTTTTGGCCGATACATATTCTTCCTCATATTTGTGGTAAAAAAACATTGCGATCAGCGTTTGATTGCTTTGTGCAAAAGTTGCAGCGTTTACAAACCATGAGAATTAATTTATGGCGTTTTTACTATTTTTTTTTTTACTAGTAATGGGGGCGATATGCGATTTTTATTGGGACTGTGATCTTGCAGTGGATATGTTGGACATTTTTGACACTTTTTTTGGACCAATGACATTTATACAGTGATCAGAAATGTAAATATCCACTGATTACTGTGTAAATGTCATTGACAGTGAAGGGGCTACCCTGCAGGGGGAGATCTAGGGGTTAACTGTGTTCCCTAGGCGTGTGTAACTGTGAGGGAGCTGGGCTGCCAGTGACAGGGATCAGTAGATCTCTGACATGCCGTCTGTCAGAGTTCCCCGGTTTTCTTCTCTGCCAGGCAATCGCGCGTAGCCGGCGGACATCGAGTCCACCGGACCCGCAGCCACATTGCTGCAGAGTGCGGTGGGCATGAGAGCACTACTGAAGTCACTCTGATTTTAGAAAAGGTTCCTGTACTACTTCAAGATGACTTCTATCCAACTTGTGCCCCTAGACTTTAATGTAAGTCTATCCTCAATTCGGATCCTCATCTATATTGATGTGATTTGGATCTGACATGGCATTCCCTGCACTGTAGCCCCTCCCACGCTTCAAAGTCGCATCAAGTAGTACTCAAAAAGACAGGACATGAAGAACAATTATAGACATAACAACAAGAAACAGCCTAAGCAAAGCAAGGTAAGCACCCCCCCATATACCCAAGCCTGGAGGAAAAATCCTATCATAGAAAGATGAGTGAATTGTCTGGAAAGTTTCCTTGGTATGTCACATGTGAGGGACTTGTAACCTGCATGCTGGTCTGTCAACGCATTTCGCTTTCAAGAGCTTCCTCAGGACAATAACGGGGGTGGGTGCTGCATGGTTTTTGTGTTTGGGGGACGAAAATTAGACATGTAATATCTACAGCAGTGTAAACAGCGCAGCATGTCAATTCAAGAATGTAGCAAATCACGTGGGATCCAAGGGCATTAGTTGTGGGTCAGCAGAGAGATGTATATATGTGTCTGTGGGTCTACACACACATATAACATGGCATGTGTGCGTGTGCCCTCTTTAGAGTATCTAAGTAGAGAGATGTGGGAGATGGTTGTGTCCCAAACTCAATAGGCACCTCTAAGCCTAAGTGTCCCATAAAGTAAAGCAAACGCTGTTGTACTGGCTGAAGCCGGCGGGGTGCAAGTGGGCTTATTAGTGCAAGTAGCAAAAGTAATGCAGGGGGTGAGGCTCACTCAGAAATCAAACAACTCTTCAGGTCAGTGACTGCAGAGGTGAGCTGGCCATCCATCGAATAGAGCCACCACAGTAGTTCAAATCACAGTAAAGAAATCCTGGACAGTGTTCCAAGATGGCAGCAGTAAAGCCGTCAGTAACTATAATGTGTACATCCCTGCCAGCTGCTGCTGTACTACTGTGGTGGCTCTATTGTGCCAGGTATCAAGGCATAGTTATAGCAGCTGTTATTTGTTTGTTCATTTTCTCCGGAGCAGCGATTTTTCACTCTTTGTTCCACTGTATTCTCCGCATGACTTTGCATGTTTCTTTTGCCGAAAAGACTCTAGCTCTTAGCAATTTTTCAGAGTGGAACTTTAGTTCCGCTTTATTTCTGGGTCCTCTTTAAGACCCCTTTCACACCAAGGCATTTTTCAGGCGTTTTTGCACAAAAATTAGCACATAAAAAGCACATCAAAAACACTCCCCATGCATCTCAATGGATGCTTTCACACCGAGGCGTTGCGCTTGCTAGGCATTGCTAAGGCAACTTTCACATTGAAGCGGTACCCGCGGTTGTGGTAAAACCCCACTAGTTTTAGTGGAGTTTTACCAGCGATAGGGCTCCGCTAGGCGGGCGGGAGCGCCGCGCTTTTAACCCCCCACAAGGGGTTAAAAAGGGGTTAAAAGTGCCGGCGCTCAGCGCTACCGAGGCAGTGTGCAGTCGCTTTGGAAGCGCTTGCCATTCATTTCAATGGCAGGGGCGGTAGAGGAGCGGTATATTACCGCTCCCCTCACCGCCCCAAAGATGCTGCTTGCAGGACTTTTTGTAACGTCCTGCTAGCGCACCGCCCCAGTGTGAAAGCACTCAGGGCTTTCACATTGGGGTGGATTGGGGGGGACTTTTGAGGCGCTTTACAGATGCTATTTTTAGCTAAATAGCGTCTGTAGAACGCCTCAGTGTGAAAGCAGCCTTAAAGTCCTGCAAGCAGCATCTTTTCAGCTTGTTTTGTGCGCTCAAAATAACGCCTCAAAATGCCCATGTCCATTGAAAATAATGGTTAAGCGCTTAAAAAACGATTGAAAAGTGCATGAAATGTGCACTGAGGCTGTGGGAAAGGTCACATGATCCAAACGCAAACGCTTGAAAAACGCTTCAAAAAGCACTTTAAAAGCGCGGCAAAAACGCACACTAAAATCATGACGTTTTACAGGATTTTACAGGCTTTTTTCCAACGCCTTGGTGTGAAAGGAGCCTTAGTGAATCACTTTTAGAAAAGCACCTATTGGCGTGCGAGTCCAAGAAACACTTGCCCATAGAATACACTGTGCTAGCGAAACATTGATTCTTGATATTCAGATGCAAATGGACCTAGACAGAGCTGTCGAGTATTGGCAAGTGTTTTTCTCACCTCTGTCTCTTTTTTCTATTAATACTGACAAGTATACTTTACATTTCCTCTTAGAACCGATTACTTTTTTATTTGTGTTTTACCTTGAATGCAAATAGTAAGTAAGATGAGCAGTCGCTGTTTGAATATATACAGTTTGTTATTGTACAATAATAACACAGGAGAATGTTTTCTAGACTTTATAGCAGACTTGTGGTAAAATGTAAATGTGTCTAACAGGGATTCATTAGCAGAAAGGCAAAGCAGTCAGTAAAAAGTGTACCTTTGGTATAAAATTACCAAATAGAATCAGTACAGCATTTCTATATATGTGAGGTATCCTCCATTTCCCATGCCCAGGGGTGCACAATTCATTTTTTCAATGGGCCACATAAGAAACTGTACTGTTGTGGAGGGCCAAACTTAATTCTACTCAATATAATGTTTTGACCTGGCAAGGTCTGTAAGTATGCAAATATATAAAAAAACATACACCTAGGAATAATAGGTACAAAATAGGTCTCTTTCAAATGGGTGGTCAGAGGTATGGTAAAATCGGGTGGCTGAGATGCAAGCAATTGAGGCATTGTAATGCAGCATTATCAGGTTAAATCAAGCAGTGAGGAGGTGATAGAACACCTCACTGCCTGTCAAATGCCTTCTGAAAGCACTGTGATGGGAAGCAGAAAGCCTGAGATTGGGGGAGTGGGGATTTCTGTAGATGCCGGCCTTGAGTAAAGAACAGGTGCACTACTCCTGGGGTTTGTCGCATGCAGATGCTAACACAGGAAGAACACGGCTGGGTAGCAGAGTAGCAGGAGAGTGTTGTCATATAGTAAGGATGAGGAGTGATAATCATTATTAGGCAAGTGTTCGCTAGCCGGTATGGAATGCAAAACTCCCCTAACCAAAAGTGAATTATTCCTGCAGCAACTTGGTTCATCCAGAGAGATGCATTTATTTAGACTTCAGAACAGCCAACAGAGGTACAGATAAGGTAGATGACTGGATCCTTGGAATATTCATGCAGCAATCGGACACCTTCAGAGTAACCAGTTTCTTCTGTCATAACTTAGCCAAAAGAACCTTCCCTAATATACACATCTTCCCAATTCAGTAATAAGGTCAAGCAATCTGATTTGCCAGTTTTAGTAGCCCCTTTAATCCTCTGGGTGACAGATAATGCCTCTTGGGCGTGAACAGCTGCAGTCATAAAATCGAATTAAAGTTGTTCAGCAATTTCCTAGCTTGCATTATTTTACTACTAATTAGATTAACACGTTACTATTTGAAGAATGTTATTTACCAAAAACTATAAATACTGACCACACCTTTTGATGTTCAGTTATCATAATTAAACACTTGCATTTATTGTTAATGGCCTCATTGCATTCCTACACAAAGACAAAAACATTTTAACTTGTCTTCCTCGATCTTTACGATTTAAGGGTGACCAAACCACCTGCACTCCACACTCCTTTGCAAATTTGCAAATCACCTCCTTTGAACTGTTTAATTAGATTGGCTATCAAGGGCCAAAGTGGTATTGCATAAAATGAACATAGGAAATAGTCATTAGCTATCCTTTTGTTATGTAGAATATAGCTGGTTTGGTCAGACCCTGGCTTGGTCAGTATCTCAGCCCTAATACTGTATGCGTGTGTATAGATAGATATAACGTCCTACAGAGAGCATCGGGACAATTCTTAGGGAGTGCTCTCCTGCCAGAACCGAGCCTCTCCACTGTACAGATCAGCTTCTCAGGCTCTCTGCTTCTAGTTATTGCAGCTCTCCACATGGAGATCAGCTTCCTCAAAGAGGCATGCTGACAGTGGATGCATTGAGGGCCAGATAGGGACAGCTAAAGGGCCATCCATTCCTCTTTCTGATTAGTGACATTGTCACCGGAGGGGCTGGGTCAGGAACCCTATAAAATAGATGATAAAGTTGGCCTGGGCAAATAACAATTTTGTCAAGCCTGTTGCAAGTGCTATGTCATTCCCAACTGATTTACCACACACTAATGAACCCTTTTACTGTGATCCACACAAGGCATATGGTGGAACAGAACTGCTTCCATCTGGTCAGGCCAGTGTGCTGCCTGATCAGCATAGCCACATTCCCCACTCTGTGACAGCGTTTGGTCGCCTCAGGGACCATGAACTTATATCACAATGGCCCTTCTGTCTGTCCTAATTAAATGAATAGCTGTTATCAGTGATTGACAAGTTGCAAATAGGCGCAATTCGTTCAAAAAGTGCCCCCCCCCCAACTTTCGCCACTACTGTCAAGGTCCGATACTTTATCATCATGGATCCTCCCCACTGGGTGCAGACAATACACTTAATTCAGTCTCCCCTGCACAGCCTGATTCAACTGCTGTGCCCTTTAATTCCCCATTGCTCTCCACCACCTATAGCAGGGGAGACACTTATTCTTTTTTACCAATCCTTTGTCCTTAATGAACACCAGTCAGTGTTGATCACCTGCTGTTGGATTCATAAATGCTGAGATAGTAAACATGGATGGCCATTCATGTGTACTGACTCTTCTTTTGTGAATGAACAGGAAGCGCTCTGTACAAAGCATCTTCTGTTCAGTGTCTGAGTGCCCCTGCAGCTGCAAATAAAAAGGAGAGTAAGGACTCTCTCTTTTCAAAACTAAAATATCAAGGGTTTGTTGAAAACCTTAATATGTCACTAGTATTAAAAAAAATAATAATAATAGTTATTTACATGTGTACACTGTGGGAACGCATGCAACATTGTGCACCTTGCTGCAGCAAAGCACGAAAACACTTGTTGTTCTTGTGTGCTGTGGTGCCATTCATTGTTAAGCGCTTCCAAACATGCCTTGCTAACACATGTGCATTACAGTGCGCCATTACCACCTATTACCATGTGTTGTGGTGCGCTGCATTTAATCAAAGGTACCTTTTGGTGCAAATTAGGTGTGTTTGGCAGCCCAGTCAACAAAATAGGCTGCTTTAGCACAGCACACGTTAATTCTTGTAAAAATATAAAAAGTGTGCATCAGCACATGTGCGTTGCCGCAGCTCATAGATTTGAACCTAGACTTAAACCTTTGAAACTGCTGCCTGGCAGCCCTTTAAGAGGTCCTAAGCGCCAGGAGGAGTAGGTGAGCATCCCAATTGTGTGGCTACGTGGTGCTTGTGTTGGGAGCATGGAGCACAAAAGAATAGTTCCCCATGGATGTATATATGTGTTGGCTCAGCATTAAGGCCCACCCATCCTGCCACCGCATTATATTTATGGCCAGTGGGAACTGATTAATCACCTGCCCCAATGCACACAAATTACACATATGTAAAGTACACATGTGGTAATGTACCTATAGAGTGTTGGTGCACTGTGGTTCACCAGTATAAGGACCCCTTCACACCAGCAGACACACGTATCCCTTGTTGTTCTTGTTTAATAGAGCAAAATCAGTAGCACAATCTTTTAATTCTACTGGTCCTATGTGTTCAAAAATGTATAGTTTAGGGAGTATTTTACAGTCTCTAAAAGCTGTAAAAAAAAAGTTAAATATTGCAAAAATCATCTGGCCACTTGAGGTTACAAGTGGAGTACACTGTAAAAAGAAAAAAGAGGGCAAGCCAGCCTTGCACATTACCAAGTATATTTATTGAATTAAAGGGAAGAAAACATACAAACAAATGGATGTTTAAAAGCATATACCAGTGGCTCTGAGGAAGAGGGGATCACCTCTCGAAAAGTGTCAGCCATCTAGAAGGTCCTGCGGTGTGCTGGACACAGTCCTGGTGACCTGGTTGCTGTTTGTCCATTGTGGACCCTGATATGCTTTTAAACATTTGTTTGTGAGTATGTTTTCTTTCCTTTAATTAAATAAATATACTTGGGTAATGCGCAAGGCTGGTGTACCCTCTTTTTTCTTTTTACAGTGTTCCCATTGGGTGTCCCCTGGCCCTTGGAGGGCAGCAAGACCTTTGCATTTATTGGGAACCATGCCACCTCCACTGCCATTGTACTATTGCTTGAGCGCAGGAGATTTTGTTTGATTGTTAAAAGTGGAGTGCATGGCCTGACAGCTAAAAGGTTAAAGGATTAAGCTGACTTAGCCTAAGTCTGCTTTAAAAGCATAGCAGTTTTGACAAATCATAGGTTTATACATTTTCGCTGGAAACTATATGTAGCGCTACCCCCTGCCCCCTTAAGTATGTTCAGTCCAGTACTCTGCCTCTCAACCCTAAGAACAGTCTCAGCCCCTCTGGCACACCTGGCAATGGTGTAAGTGCAAGGATCAATGAGAAACACACATGTTATGATAAAACACAGCAATTGTCTTTACTGCAATATTTCTGTGGATAGGTAGCAAACTAACAATATATATGTCCAAAGAGTGCAATAGAAAAGCAGTGACTGAGGTTATGAGCAATATAGGTCAGTACTATATTCAGACTGCTTTCAGGTGATTCAAAACCTAAGAATAACCCCAAGAGTGGTGGCAGACACTTCAATAACAATAAATCATAATATGGCAATCTGTACCAGATTGGTTACCTTTACTCAGGTTGGAGGAGAGCAAAGGAATGACCCTATTTAGGTCAGGTGTCTCTCTCTTCTGTCCCCTGACACCACAGGCCCAACTCCAAGCACTGTATTCAAGTAAACATGTAATGGCTTAACTCTCCTAGATAAGCTGTCCTGCACACCCACTGCATATACAAAGTCCAAAGCAAGATGACTACCAGCAATTACGTCCATTTAACTCCGTCTATGTGCAGTGTCCCTGTTTCCTGCAAATGGGCAAAAGCCCCCTCGCCCAATTCTGCGATCAAGGCCCAAACAAACGTCCCGGAAGGGGCAGGCTCTTCTAGTGACCCGACTGGTAACCTCACACTGGAAAGTTTCACAGTCAGTGCAAGTGCACCTGGATGTGCACCTGGGATCCCCCTCTCTCAGGTTGGATGTGCCAACTGGCGCGGAGGCCTAAAATCACTCTGTGAAATTACCTGGGAGGCAAAATCTCTCCCTTAGGTCTCAACTCTTCATCTGCCTCGTGGAGTCTGAGAATCTCCTCAGTCTCTCCTTTCCTGCTCTCAGAGCATGCTGGTCTTGGTAGTTCCTGTCTCTATACAAGGTTATGGGGGAGTTTGGTGAGGGAACTACATGGCCCAGAATCCATTGCAGCTGCTTCCTGCAGCTCATTACAGTCCCTCTAATTGGTTGCTGTAATTGGCTCCTTCCGATTGGCTCCTGTAACTGCTCCTTTAATTGGCTTTCTTGCTCCCGATAATAGGAACACAGGGGAGGAAGCAGAGCAGCCTGATGCCTGTGTGTGTGTGAGGAGAGGGAGGGGGATGGCAGAAACTGACAGGCATCTCTCCCTCTGTGAAAAGCCTGTGTACTTACGACGGCCAGCGTGGAGGGGTTGCGGGTGAGAGTGGGGCATCTGCTATATATATTTATGCTAAAATATGTTCCTGCTACCTTTTCTGTTGTCATTAAGTATAGGCAGAAAGTTTATTGTCACACTGCATTTGTTACCAAACATTAGACAACTTATATGATAGATAGATATAGATAGATGAGTCATAAAGTATAGACAAGATGGAGAGTATCTTAGCCGAAAGTAATCAGAATCCTGGGCATGTCAAAAATGTGTGCCAGAAAGCTATATGGTTTCCATAACTTTTATTAGCCAAAGAATTAAATATTTAGGGATTGGTCATGCCTAATATCTTTCTTTGGACAAGAATAAACATAAATAAAGTGTCAAGGTCTGAATTTGTACCTGGCAGAGATGTTACAGTTATGTAAAAGTATCAGTCAACTACCATATGTGCTATCACACATCACTCCAAACACAAATGTACAGTGTAATCTTCTATGGATCTTTGCCTAAAAACTGCCACACCTCACATCCGTGATTTAAATATGACCCTTATGGTGACCCAAAATCAACCAGCACTCACCAGATGTCTTTGACCTATAAAATAAATAAGAAGGTCAGAATATGCGCTGTTGCTACTCCTTAGTGGAGGGCAGTGTCCAAAGCTGGACCAGTGTACCTGTAAACATTGCCATACCCAAACTTCAGCTTTAAAGCCCAAAATCAGACAAAACATTTTTGCAGCTTTGGAAGAGTATTTTTTTCTGTCAAGCTTTTGTTGCTGTCTGTAGCCTCATTGGAGTGATTTTTACCTTACCCACACCTATGATAGCAGGAAAATTATGAGGTCAACAATTGTCACTGGGGCAGGAAGACCAATCAGCCGTAACATTATGACCACCTACCTATATTGAGTAGGTTCCCCCTTTTGCCACCAAAACATCCCTGACAAGGCAAGGACTCCAAAGTAATATCCCCGGAAATGGCAAGGCCAAAGTTTTCCCAGCAGAACATTTTCCAAACAATCACACTGCCTCCTCTGTCTTGTCTTCTTCTCAGAGTGCATCCTGATGCCATTTCTTGCCCAGCTAAGGGATGCACGCATACCTAGCCATCCACATGATGTAAAAGAAAATGTGATTCATCAGACCAGACCACCTTCTTCCATTGTTTAGTGGTCTACTTCTGAGGTTCTTGTGCCCACTGTAGGTGCTTTAGGCTGAGGACATGGGTTAGAATGGGCACCCTGACTGGTCTGCAGCTATGTAGCCCCATACACAACAAATTTATGCCCTTTGTGTTCTGACACCTTTCTATTGGAACCAGCATTACCTTTTTCAGCAATGTGAGCTACAGTAGCTCTTCTGTTGGATCAGACTACACGGGCCAGCCTTTGCTCCCCATGTGCATCAGTATGCCATGTCCTCCCATGACCCTGTTGACAGTTTGCCAGTGCAGAATGCCGCTCCACCTATACAGCTGTGTCATTCATTCACAGGAATCTGTGCATGAGAGAACTACAAGCCCCATCCTCCACTGTGGCAGACAGCTTGTAGTTTTCAATGAATGGCAGGGGCATTGATTAGTGCACTCATAGTTCATTCACAAGCCCTGCAGCTTTCAAACTGACAGTGGTATTGGTTGAAAGCTGTAGGGCTTGTCTGTCGGAATCTGATATTGTACATGTGATCCACTGATCGCAGGTGCAATGCTTTGCATAATAAATGCACTTTTCTCTGTAAAAATTTGGGCATTTATTATTTTTTTCACAAACAGGGAACTTAGCCTTTATTCATTTCCCATTTTACTGAAATAAATGTAGAGTTTTCCCATCACTTATTGTCCTGACAGGATGTGAATAGAAATCTCATCAGTGGGAAAGCAGACCACAACGTCAAGCAGTAGTTAACACTGCTTGCTGACTTGTACCTACAGGTAAGCTTATAATAAAGTTTACCTGTGGATGCAAGCAATACCTCCTAAATGTGCACCATTTAGCAGATATTCACTAATTCTGCAGCTGCTAATATCACTGACACATGCGCACTGTGTTCTAAAAGGACAGCATGCTGTGGCTTCGTGCGTAGGAGTGACATCATCACTGCTTGGCCATTCAAATGGCAGGAGCCCGCAAACCCAGATGGAAGACCGGATGAACATGGAAGCCCTGTCAATGGTGACAGCACGCTGCTGGAGTGCTTTTTTTTTAAGGTAAGTCTCCCATAGCACATTATACCATTACCATGCACTGAGATAGGTTTTAAAACCTGTCAGAGGTTCTTTCATTTCTAATCTCTCCAGTCAAAAAAAGGTTTTGTCTGCTTTTTGAGTCTGTATTTGATCAACATTTTTTTCATCCTTTTGCCTTTCAGTGCTTCTGATCTTCTCCAGCCTTTACTTATCTTCCACAGTCTCTTGCTTCAATGTTGGCTGTACTTCATTTCTCTGAACCAGTATCTGCGTAGCGACAACAGCCCTCCATGACTGCACAATGTGTGTTAGCATGGCAGCTTGCAGTCTCAATCAGGGGCACTTGTGACAAAGCAACAATGGAGGAGCTCAGTTGGGAGACAGTTGTTACCCTAGAACTGAAAGTACCTAACTAGCACTTTCATGGCAGGATAATCATGTTTTATTCTAATGAAAACTGCAGAATTAAAAGATTGAAAACAACTTTTAAAATTGCATTAACATTTTAAATCTGATATATGAGATTTTACCCATTGGATTTGGATATAGGGCTCGTGCCAATAGGTTTTTGTACCTCAGACCAACTTTTCAGTTCCCCACAGGTTTTTAAGAATGAGCACTCACTTTTAGCAGAACAACTACAGGTTAGAAAGTGGTCAACTGCAGGTCAATTGAACCAGTCAATAAATTTTGAATTATCTCGTAAGTGTCTCTAACTCATGCCAAACGGATGCTATTGGGGTTTATTTACAAAAGGCTAATAAGTTGTTCCCTTTGCAGGGGAAGTTGCACTTTGCAAGGGAGTTGGCCCCAGAGCTTAGTGAATGAGGTGAAATTTAACTTAGCAAAGTATACTCAAGCATTCAAGATTCAGTGATGGAAGTCAGCAGAGCTTCACCCCATTCACTGGGTAAAAAATCCCTTGCAGTAAGACTTTCCTTGCAAACTGAACTGCCTATTTGCCTTTAGTCGATCAACGCCATTGATACAAGTCAACAGCCTGTTCACACAGGTCAAGTCCATAAGTGAGACCATACTGAACATGTTTTCTCATTTTTGCCATGTTCTGTGTGTGGGGGAGAATAGAACTGTATATATGTGGTGTATATTTGAGGGGTTTAAAAGCAAAATATATATGAGGTGCGGTGCATTACATGAAATGTGTATATACAGTGGGTACGGAAAGTATTCAGACCCCCTTAAATTTTTCACTCTTTGTTATATTGCAGCCATTTGCTAAAATAATTTAAGTTCATTTTCCCCTCATTAATGTACACACAGCACCCCATATTGACAGAAAAACACAGAATTGTTGACATTTTTGCAGATTTATTAAAAAAGAAAAACTGAAATAGCACATGGTCCTAAGTATTCAGACCCTTTGCTGTGACACTCATATATTTAACTCAGGTGCTGTCCATTTCTTCTGATCATCCTTAAGATGGGTCTACACCTACATTTGAGTCCAGCAGTGCTTGATTATACTGATTGGACTTGATTAGGAAAGCCACACACCTGTCTATATAAGACCTTACAGCTCACAGTGCATGCCAGAGCAAATGAGAATCATGAGGTCAAAGGAACTGCCTGAAGAGCTCAGAGACAGAATTGTGGTAAGGCACAGATCTGGCCAACGTTACAAAAAAATTTCTGCTGCACTTAAGGTTCCTAAGAGCACAGTGGCCTCCATAATCCTTAAATGGAAGACGTTTGGGACGACCAAAACCCTTCCTAGAGCTGGCGGTCCGGCCAAACTGAGCTATCGGGGGAGAAGAGCCTTGGTTAGAGAGGTAAAGAAGAACCCAAAGATCACTGTGGCTGAGCTCCAGAGATGCAGTCGGGAGTTGGGAGAAAGTTGTAGAAAGTCAACCATCACTGCAGCCCTCCACCATTCGAGGTTTTATGGCAAAGTGGCCTGACGAAAGCTTCTCCTCAGTGCAAGAAACATGAAAGCCTGCATGGAGTTTGCTAAAAAACAGGTGCATCTCATAAAACTAGAATATCATCAAAAAATTATTGTATTTCACCAATTCAATTCAAAAAGTGAAACTCATATTATATGGATTCATTACACACAGTAGTATATTTCAAGCATTTCTTTCTTTTAATTTTGAGGATTATGGCTTACAGCTAGTGAAAACCCAAAATTCAGTATCTCAGAAAATTTGAATATTACATAAGAGCAATAAAGAAAAAAAAAAGATTTTTAATACAAAAATGTGGGCTTACTGAAAAGTATGTCCATGTACAGTATAATATGACTTGGTCAGGGCTCCTTTTGCATGAATTATTGCATCAATGCGGTGTGGCATGGAGGCGATCAGCCTGTGGCACTGCTGAAGTCTTATGGAAGGCCAGGTTTCTTTGATAAGTACGTTTTCCTCGGGACTGGTTCAGTATAATATGACATGTACCTGTATGAAAAGTCATTCGGGTGTAAAAACATAATTTTTAGAAAAAAAAAAGAAATAACGAGAATACATTATAAGTTTAAAAGACTCTATGACTTAAAACCCAAAAGTGATCGACATTCGGTATTAGGAGTTTTAATTTTCTTTCTTTACGAACTTTATATGATGACACACATTACTTAGGTATATTATACTCAAAGTGAAAAACTTAACTTAACCACTTTATGTTATTAAAAAACTAC
>BLSH010033372.1:347971-361656 GCA_018402905.1 Glandirana rugosa | reverse complement strand
GTATAAGAGACAGGTTCTATGCAGAGCTTGATCTGCAACTCAAAGCAGCGGTATGTGAAATCTCTAATTTCTGCTATCTGTCCTCAGAGCAACAGCACAGACAGCAGTAGTAAAGTAATCTATCTCAGGATGCAGGATCAGGTCTTAAAATGGCTAAAATCTGTCCCTCACGCCGTCAGCTACCTTTCCCTATACTAACCCAAGGAGCATGTGACTGCAGCACTGTGACTCCAGCTTATAAAGAGGCTGGGTCACATGATGCACCGGCCAATCACAGCCATGCCATTAGTAGGCATGGCTGTGATGGCTTCTAAGGGCAAACCAGTGAAACGCTTGTTGATTGGCTGCCCTGCAGCTTCTCAACACGTGGAGTAAAATAGCAGAACCCCGGACCGAACCCGAACGATTTTTGAAATGTCCGGGTCCGGGTCCGTGCCACGGACACCCAAAAGTTCGGTACGGACCCGAACGTTACAGTCCGGGTTCGCTCAACACTACTTAGGACCATGTGATATTTCAGTTTTTCTTTTTTAATAAATCTGCAAAAATTTCAACAATTCTGTGATTTTCTGTCAATATGGGGTAATGTGTGTACATTAATGAGGGAAAAAAATGAACTTAAATGATTTTAGCAAATGGCTGCAATATAACAAAGAGTGAAAAATTTAAGGGGGTCTGAATACTTTCCGTACCCACTGTAGTTACTGGGGGATAGGGAGTAGAACCGTTATATGTATATTTTGTTTGCATAAGTGGGTTAAGAGTAAGCTATGAGGGTGGTTTGTAGAGAACTGTGTATATGGCTGCTATCAGGGTGTGGTGGGGGGGGGGGGGGTAATAGGACTGTTTAAATGGCTGACTTCAGCAGGGGAGTTAAGAGTATAATATATAGGGGAGAAGGTTTGTGTCAAGAGAGCACTATACAGTATATAGCTGCTGTAAAGGGAGGGGGATTTGAGAACTATATGCCTGCATTATTGAGGGAGTAAACTGTAAGCTATATAGGGCTGCTGTAGGAGTGGGTTGGTATGAAGAGAACTTTATAGATGATTGCTGATTGGGGAGTTGAGAATTGCATAGGTCAAATTAAAGTTGAATTGTTGATGGACCCTTACTTCTTGGAGCAGAATATGTTTGTGAGATATCCTCTGCAAAAGTCTGCAGAGAAACTGACACTTCATGTAATGTTCATCTCCATGGTCCTCCCGCAGCCCTTAGTGGTTCCTAACACCAATCTCCACGTCAATACTGATACCTGTCTATACTATGCGAAAGCAAGTAGATTGACACTTCTGCAAGTGTCAGTTTCCCAGAAGACTAAAGGTGAAGATTTCTCTTGAGCAAAGTAGATTCTGATGTGTGTGCAATGGAAATGGAAGCATTTGCATTTTTGCCCACAAACCTGTATGAAGTGATGTTAATGACAGGCTTTAAAAACAATTGTAGAGCAACCTGGGCATGTTAACATGAAAAAACACATAAATACGTGCTAAAAATGCATATTAAGAGCACTTGGATTTTTTTAAGTGTAAAAGTGTAAATGGATCCTGAGCACAAATAAGCCAACTTCTGTGAAGATATGTTATTTGCAGACAGCATAAAATGTACTTCACTCTTAATAGATTTTGTCATCCGCTACTCAGTACATAGCTTGGCATGAGGTATTTGAAAATAACAAAAGCTTATAATGTTTCTGTCAGAACAGCTTTGCTGAAAGGGAATTAAAGATATCAGGAGTAATCCTTTGTATAAGGATAACCTCTGTGAGAAAAAAGGGCTAATCTGCAGATGATTTTCCTTTACTTTTCATATATCATGCTGTGAGCTCACTGTTAATCTTTCATTTTGGAAATAGCATGTAATATCATTAATTCTCAACTACTATGCAAATGTGAGTTAAAAGTATACATTTATTGTAGTATTTCATTGTGTATATATACACAAAACACAGTTTTTTTTCAAAGCAGAATAGCTTTTTTAAAAAGGTACTATTAGGTCATTACTATAACATTTCCATGTGTTGGTGGGAGTTATTGTTTTTTGAGGGCTCACTAGAAAAAAAAGGAAATGAGATAGTAATTCAAAACAGAAATTTGACAACAGGAAGTGTCCACATCATGCAGGCACTGACGTGGACACCCGAAGAAGGACCCTTACAGGAAGATAACTGAAGAGGAGAAGACTTGGGGCTGCAGTGTCACGTGACCTCCACTTAAAGTGGAACTAAAATTCCCAATACTTACCTTCCCTTCAACAATTGGAATTCCATCACCAGTGCCGAAATCTTCTACCCAACTTCTCCTGGATGCTGGGCTGTGCCCCCTCCATTGGCCATCATGGGGTGACATCACTCCAGATCCGTGTGCAGGAGTTCAGTCATCCCAGCAGACAGGATCTATACTGGATTATAAACCGAGCTGCGCTTGGTCCAGTTTGTCCGCTTGATACTATTTGTCTGGTTTGATACCTTTGGTTTTGTTGGAAACATTGTTTTATGGATTGTTGAGTAGCCTGAGTAAATGTTTTCCATGTTGCTGCTTGATGTCTGCCAGATAACCATTTATCCAACCTAAACCATAAGGTCATATCATGACTTTGGTTTTGGACAATTACTGTTTAAAGTTGTATTCATTCACTGTAGCCTGGGGCACTACATAGTCTTAATATGAATTTGAAGCCATGTATTCATTTCCAGAGTAAATTATTTAGATGTCATAAATAAAATATGTTATAAATTGATGGTAATGTTGTTACGTAGTCTTCAGACTGATAGCGAAGAAACATTGCCACCTTTTAAATTTACTGAAGATAACCTGTATAACAGGTGTGCGTGCAATTAACTCTTAGCTTATTTAATGCAGACACTTAATGCATTCAATTAATTTAAATTTTTTTGGATCTTTAGTGAAATTTTTTAGTTCTATTATTGAAATATATTTTGCTTCTAGGCAGCATGTTAACTGATTCTCCTGTCAAATGTGTACATTACAATTCTGACTTCTGAATATTTTCTAATTATTAGTACAATGCGCAGAGTTTAGTGACGTGTTACCTGTAATATTGTGTTATGTGTCCTTTATTAAGTTACTGTGTATTCTTTGCATGGACTGTGCTTTTTATGGAAATCCAAAATAATTTTGATACTTGAATTAAATAAATTAGTATTTATTTACAATAATTATATTTTTGTAATAATATTGCTGCCTAAAACCCTCCTAGGGGGAACCTCCTATTGCACTGTGTATTGTTTGGTATGTAGTTTATTTCTATTGTCATATATTTATTGTTCATAATCTTAAGGCCCACATGGGGTGGACTCTGTTTTGATCAGCAGGGGATCTGTCCGCTGATTCCCTGCTACTTAAAGAAGAGCAGGAAGATGACAGGTTCAGTGTCCGCTCTGCTTCCTCCAAGAGGACAAGGACAGAACCAGCTCTGCTCTATGGTTGGCTGGGTGTAAACAGACTCCACTGTCCACCTAGAGGGAGGAGTAAAGAACCCCCTCCATTTTTTTTTTTATTTCGCAGTCTGGACAGGATTGGAGGTAGGCGGGTGTAAATGGGCACAAGTTTGTTTACATCCGCTGGTCCGTAGGAGGTCAATGTACCATCTGATCATGTCCAACTGAAAAACTGACTTGATCAGAACAGTTTAGGTCATGTGTGGAATGACCTTTCAGAAACGAATTGTTAACAAAGATTCCTCCATCCATGCTGATTAGCATGGATGGAGAATTTATTTGATTCCCCTAAGGGAATCTAATCTGGCCATAGACGGTTCAAAATCTGGGCAGTTCAGTAGGGACCCATCAAATTCCAATCTATGTGCGGCTGTCCCCACTCGACAGAGGGCAATCATTTGATCCACTAATCCCATTTGATCCACTTCTGATAAAGGGACAAATTGGAAAACGTTTGTCAATCAGTGGCTGCAGCCTCTTGGAATACAATGTCCTGGGGCAAGGGGATTCTTCAATCCACCTTGTTTGTGTGGATGGTGGAATCTGTCAGTTTTATGTTTTTTTTTTATCCAGCCCTCTGACTTAACAAACAAATAAACTACTCATCTTTGGCCAGCTTTAGCTTGTTCATTCATTACAGCCACTCACTTCTACTACTCATCTCAAATGATAAGAAGCAAAGATCTCATCCCGGCGATACCTGAATGGAAGACTGTGATTTTAGTAATAAATGTATCTTAAATAACAGTGTATATATGGACATATCTGTTCTGTAGTGGTTACTGGGCTGCTTTCAAACTGATCAGCAGGTGCAGCCCAATGCACCTGCGGGTTACCTACACTGAGCCATAGACATCTGTTATTACCTACAGGTTTGGTGCACTTTCAAAAAGTGCACCACACCTGCAGGATATAATAGAAGTCTATGGCAAAGTGCAGCTAACCTGCAGGAAAGCCAGAGATGCACTGCACCCGTGATGTACGTAAACCACAGTGCATAAGTGTGAAAGCAGCCTTAGACCCCTTTCACATGATCGCTCTGACCCAATCAGACCCTCCATTCACCAGCAGCAGTGCCCATTTACACCCGCCTACATAGAAAAGGAGAACGGAATCTGTCCCCTTCTGTCTGGGCTGATCGGATCGGAGGGCTGTGTCCATGTCCGCTTTGCATATGCGGAGTAGACAAGGACCTGTGGTCCTCCCGCTTCACTCATTGTGGCCCGCCACTTGTTACCAAGTCACTTAAGTGGCCCTCGCTCTTCAAAAGGTTGGGCACCCCTGACATACAATATTGCTAACCTAAGCATATAGAAGGCCTCATTGGTCACATGCTACTACTTCCAAGTCTGATCACAAGCTGGAGGCAGGAGGTGTCTTTCCTGTATTTCTCACCAGTCTTATCATTCTCTTGGCTTTTCTGTGGATCAGCGCTGTGTATTTTTTTTTAGGATTTACTTAACAGTACCATAGGTCCTTTACAGGTAAAAAAGTGTATCGTCTTTATTTTTAGCTGTTTGCCTGGAGTTCAGCTTTTAACTTTTGTTTGTAAAATAAAAATTGTCTAAGCATAAAATAAAAATAATATTAAATGTCAGTTTATTAAATTGTAAGCATTACAAATAGTAAAAGGCAAATCAATATGAGCCCCCGATATGAGCCCCCATGACTGTGGTTCCACTAAATGCTCAGTTTAGTTATATGCGTTTCAGATTTACAAAAAAAAATCTGCTCAAAATCTTGTTTTGATTCTTGCCAAATTTTAGGTTTCTATGCATGTCCCCAATACTAAAGCCAGCCATACATGGATCGAATCTCTGGCGATTCAGTGGGGATCGGCCAAGATTCGATCCATGTATGGGCAGGCTGGTTGTACTGAAGTTGTTCCATCAATCGACTTCAATACAACCATCCTGTTGGATTTTTGTCATGTGATTACTGCCTGTGGATATAACTACTAGTAGTAATCATGGTGTTCTGCCGGTCGGGAAGGTTCCCCGGATCCCAGATCCCTGCGCAGTCACAATACTTACTTGCAGCCCCCTTTCCTCTCACACAAGTCTTTTAACCTCTTGTTGACCACGTAATGCATATGTATGGCTCCAATAAGAGTGTGCCATAACCCATATGATGCACACACTGCATGGCCCTAGCACAGTGGCCGAGCTATTACAGAAAGCTCCTGTTTCAACTTTTGAACTTTTCTTTAGGAGCCTGCAGAATGGGCTCCTGATCATGTGACCTCTGTGACAGCCACAGCAATCACATGATCTGGAATCTGTTCGTCTGTACCACACTCCCCTCCCCCCCTCCCTCCACCTTAAGACCCAGTCGAATGCCCATGGCAGACTGTCAGATTGTTAATCTGGTGTTACTGTGGCAGGTGTCTCAAGGTAAACTGATAGAGAAAGGGCTGAACTTTAATGGCAGAATCTTTGATATGTAGATAAAATACAAACATATTTCTTTTTATATGCAATGGTTTCTTGGTTTCTCATGCTGACATAGAAGTGCTTTCTCCTCATAAAAGAATCCTTCTTTCTATGCTTTTTAACCGTGTACTTCCAAAAGAGAAAGAATTCACCTGGAGGAAAACTGGAAAGATCCCCAGTATTCCTTCCTAGTCAGATAATGAATATTGGTGAGTACATTGTTGCATAAGAATCCTCAATACAGCAGAAATCCATAGAGATGCTCACTTTAAAGACAACTCATAACCTAATACCCAGCTGACAGGACAGAGTCCTCTCACCTCAGTCACAAAATGATTATGGGTTCTGACTCATGGCCAGGTACGTATTTTGATTGAAGAAGAGAAAATCAAGACATGGTGGCTGCAAGTAGATTAGGATGAATTTCCACTTTGACTAATTTGACTTCTTCACATTTAAGCCAATACACTTGTTGTGGGTTAACGTAATTTAAAAATTGCACACTTTTAAAAACAGATAGCCTGATACCATGGTAGTATCCACCGTATGTTTCCAGTGGTTGGTTTATGAAAGTGTCTTTATGTAGTACTTAAAATGCAACAACCTTCGCTATAGAAAATAAGCCTATAAATACCTGATGGCAAGCAATTTGCCAATGTTGTAGAAATTTCGAGAAATAGAGCTGTTTGCTGTAAGCTTAACACAATAAAGAAAGATGGGATGCAATAACCCAGAAAAAGGTTTATAGCAAACAATTTGCATTTGGATAAGGACTGGTATGATAATTGCTGTGGTGATTTTTGACTAGTAAAGATTGATTCTTGCAATATTAATTCATAATTAAGTGAACCTTGGGTAGTATTGTTTAGATCACAGTTACGGAAGAAAAGTATAGTGGTTAAAAACTAGAAAGGTTAAGGTTCAGGTTAAACCGCTTTATCTTGTGATAGTTAACTTAGCTTGTGGCACATATAATATATGATATACCTTATGTACTGTATAGTGCTATATATTGAATATATTAGGGCAGTAGCATTCTACATCATTGTGTTACCCTACCCTTTATAAACAAAATAAGGGCGGAAAAACAAAACAACAATAAAGTTGCAACTTAAATTTCATTTGCATAAAACCCATGAAAATGAATTATATATAGTTATATCTAAATGGTGTTTCTATATTCCTACATGTTTAAATGTGGTTATCATACTTTTGTTCCATTGTTCACAGCTATTTATCCATATTTTTAGGGATTTTTTTGTGTTGTCTGTCATTAGGTTCAATTTTGTTGTGCCAGGTACTCCAGTTTCATTCAATTGTTATTCAGTGGGTAGATTTGGGTATCATATTCCAGAATGGCAAACATTAACATCCCTGGTTGATACTTAAAGCTGCAATTCGGGTAAAAATAATTGTACAAAGATTCATCTCACAATATATTCATAAAGATCAGGTGGGGTTCATTCCGGGGAGACAGGGCCCTGACCAGGTGAGAAGAGCCATTAACATCATCTCACTGCTGAACTCTCGTTGGGATAGTGGACAATCTCAGGAAGGTTTCTTACTATCCATAGACCTTCACAAGGCCTTCGACAAGGTCACCTGGCCATATCTTTTCGAAATTCTCCACAGATGGGGATTTGGTCCCCACTTTATCACCTCCTTAACAGCTTTATACACCAATCTCAATGCACAAGTTCGACTACTAGGTCAATACTCTGAACCCTTCCCTGTTACACAAGGCACCAGGCAGGGCTGTCCCTTATCGCCGATAATCTTCGCAATAGCGATAGAAACCCTTGCGATAGCGATTAGAACCCACCCAGATGTTGGGGGGGTGAAGTGCGGTACACAAGAACACAGGTGTGCCCTCTTCGCGGACGACCTCTTACTCTTCATAACGAACCCTATAATCACAACCCCAAATGTCCTCGCACTTCTAAAGGATTTTGGCGAGATCTCGGGACTCACAATAAACACCACAAAATCAATGGCCCTCAACATTTCGGTCCCAACGCCAACACTAGAACAATTGAAAACAAATTTCCCATTCACCTGGGCTTCGCAGACCCTACCTTACTTAGGCATACAATTAACCAATTTTATCGGAAAATTATACGCAGCAAATTACCCCCCCCCCATGTTTAAAACCATTACAGCCGACTTACGGAGATGGGCAGCTGCTGGCCTATCCTGGATAGGAAACATCAATTCTATCAAAATGAATATACTACCGCGCATTCTTTATCTGTTCAGGTCACTCCCAATCCCATTAAGCAAAGCTCAAATCTTAAGGATCCAGTCCCAGATTGTTTCTTTTGTATGGGGGAGGAAGGGATACAGATGCCGCAAAGAAATACTTACTCGGCCCAAAAAACAGGGAGGACTGGGATTACCCTGCCTATAGTCCTACTATCAGGCAGCGCAGTTAACGCAGCTCTCGGTAATATATTCGAGAGGCCCCAAACCTGACTGGGTGGCAATGGAGCGACAAGCAATTCCCAAACACACAATTGACTTTCTACTATGGAGTAAACCCAATGCTCGTCCGCCTATCTTAGCCCCGACCCTCTCACACTCTGTAGCTCTAACAGACAAACTCTATAAAACAGGCCTGTTAACCTCCACGCTTAAACCATTGTGCCACATTTTCAATAACCCTGCATTCCCTCTGGGTCTAAATATACAAGCCTTTAAGTGGTGGCTCAACAAAGGTTTATTTAGGATCGGGCACTTCTTCACCAGACAAGGGCCAATTTCCAAATCTTACTGTATTTCTAAACTAGATATGCCACCAGACGAATACTTTAGGTTCTCACAAATCTCCCACTTTTTACAGGGGCTATGGAAGAACAGGGGTAACAGCCTAGGCCCGACTGAATATGAGACCTGGTGTGCAGAGACCTCGACCCAGAGAGGAGGTATCTCCATAATATATACCCTACTGACCCAGAAAACAGACAAACCAACTTATGCTGTGGCCTGGGAAAGAGAACTAAATACACAGTTGCAACCAGAGTCTTGGCTTCTAGCTGCTCAGAGGGCACAAAAAGGCCTTATGAACGTCACATTAATAGAGGCCAACACTAAGGTTCTGCTGAGATGGTACTACTCACCCACTCGGTTAGCCCAAATGTACCCTACCTCCTCTCCATTGTGTTTCCGAGGCTGCGGACTACTGGGCACCATGTCTCATATCTGGTGGACTTGCCCACGCATTAGATCTTTTTGGAAACGATTCTTTTGCATGGCAAAGACAGTGCTGGGACACCACGTCACACCCTCCCCTGAGGTGGCCCTCCTTCTCCAAAAGGTGACAGGCCTCTCAAAATATAAACAAATACTTCTCAACTTTATGTTAATAGGTGCCAAAATATCCCTGGCTAAAGCCTGGAAAAACCCCAAAGTTTACCTATCCACTGTGTGGAGAAAAGTATCTTGGATTATGGCCCAGGAACTCCTAGCGGCCAAATTGCTGGACAAAGAAGATAAGTTTGAAGCGATTTGGGAACCTTGGGCCAATTATATAAAGGTACCGCTATACCCAGGCCACATCCCGGGCCCCTCTTGACATCCGAGGATTCATCACAACCACCCTTACTACCCACTCTCGCTTTCACCCCTCTCCTTCTACCTTTCTCCATTCACCTCCCTATTACCATTGACCTTTCTATGAATAAAGATTTGATGGAATATTAACCGACCCCTCTATGGTCTTTGTTCCTAAACAAGGAACTCTAAAAAAGGGGGGGCCACTGCGAACCCCGAATTAGGGGCGCGGGGACTCCCCCCCCCCCCCGGGCATCTTGGGGAGCGTTCCGAAAAGCCCCGTGCTCAAGTTTAACAATAGTGCAGCTCCTCTTGTTGGGATAGCCCTCCTCCATAGGTTTGTTCCCATAGGGGTGGACGGGGGGCACCCGAGAAGGGAAGACGGCATTTTGCGTACCTCTCCTGGGGCGGCCCGGAAAGACTCCCCATCCAAGGAGCTTAAACATTCTGTACACAAAATGTTCGCCTACTCCAACGAGCCCTGACTCCTGAACCTATTTGACTGAAAATTTCTTCGCTGTTTCTACTACAAGATATACAGAACTTAATTACTTTTATTAGGATACAGTATTAACCATGAATCATATTTTGTATTTCCTCCAAAGTCCACATCATAATGGTTATTGTGTTCTCCTTCCTTGTTGAAAATGTAACTCTTTTGTACTGTACAATTAATATTCCACATTGATGTTACTCCATTCCGAAATTACAATAAAAACTATTGAAAGAAAAAAAATAATTGTACAAAGCGTTTAATAGAGATCTGGTCATGTTTGTGTATACTAGAGAAAAAGAATTTGCCAAGATTTTCCTATCATGCTTAAAATAAATATAGTGAATTTAAAAAGAATATTTGGTTCTTGTCTATACTGTATATTTCATGTTCACTAGGTTTCTCAATAGTAATAGGGTTCATTATTCATATCAACAAAGTTCAAAGAGATATCTAAAAAGTAAAACAAAATTAAAATAACACAGCAATTAAATAAATAATACATTTTCTAGAAAACAAGTATAAAACAAACTTATAACTCAATTCTGAAGGGTATAATGAATTTAGCCAAAGAGTTTATAATGTATGTATTAAGCTAGTAGTTATGACAAGGAATACACCTCCATGATAATATGACAAATGATTGTAAGTGGGTTTATATTCACTTATGGACTTGTTTTATCTTCAGCTATGATAAAAAATATTTTTTTTTTCAAAGTGAAACATTTTAAAGTGACAAATCTTTCCTTGTGGCCTGTTTACAGTGCACGATTCACAAAATTGTTCTACTTCAGTATGACCTTGTCTTAGGTAATGGTGTACCAATTTGGCACTTTCATATTGGTTTTTAAGCGCACAAGTGGTTCGCAAATAGACCTAAATTTGGACCGACAATTATGAAGACAGTTGGAGAATTTGCATAATGAAACCTGGCACTGTATTCAGTTGAGTTTTGTGTGCTGTAAAACACAACAAGGCAATTCATCAAATGAATTAATAACTTCTTTTATCTCTTGTGTTTGCCAGCACATTTATGCAGCAATTCCCCTATTTTTAATGTCATATGTTCATATGAGTAGCAGAGAATTTTCAGATTAAGTTATTTAATCCAATTAAGGCATTAAATATCAGTGAGTCATAGTACATGGGTCATAGTTGTTAGAACTAAACACAACTGAATTATGGGGTAAGGTTAAAATGCAACATGTGTTATCAAGCTTAATGACTAAATTACATTGACTTGTCTGAATATTCATTTTATGTCGCTGGCTTGCATTCCTGTTTTTCTTACATCATTTATTTTTACTGCTTTCAGGAAAACCAAAGCCATTAGGCAAATGTGACCTGTATTTCCCTCTATAACTGGAGCCACAGAAACAAGCAAAACACACATACGCAAAATATGGATGGTTTAATTGAACAGAACAGTGTGCTTATGCATAATAAAATCACAGAGGTTGGGAAAAGGAATGGCTTAATCAACACAAGAAATTTAATGGCAGAGAATAAGGATGGAATGGTGTCGGTTTATCCAACCCCCCAATATCAGAGTCACATTGTTGGAACTATTTCAACACAGACTGCCATAGACAACATAAAAAATGACCCAGTTCAACAACTGTTGGATCCTAATATGTTGCAACAGACTGTGGAGTCCCACTATCGCCCCAACATCATTCTGTATTCTGAAAATGTCTTACGTTCTTGGGGAGAGAATGTCAGCGCGGAGTGCTGTGAAACTACGTTTATTGAAGACAGATCACCAACCAAAGACAGTCTTGACTACCCAGATACCAAGTTCATTGACCTTTCCTCTGAAGACATCAAAATCCACACCCTTTCCTATGATGTGGAAGAGGAGGAGGAATTTCAAGAGTTAGAGGTTAGTTTCACCCTCCAATTGGCTGCCAATCATATCAAAATAAGAATGATTACAGTTGGGAGAAGCATATGTCTTTTACAATAATTATAATTATTTTGAGGAGATACAGATCGTTAAAGTGTTTTTTGTTTTTTTTTGCTATTATGTGGTTAGGCGCATTTGTTCTGAATGTGAAAAACTGGCAAATTAGTACTGCTATTTTGGGCTCTGTTAAAGACATTTCCCTCTCTTACTGTGCCAATGACAAAGATGTTACCAAGAAGGAAATCAGAGAAAATATGCAACAGGGACACAGTCAACAATAAAAAGCTAATGGCGGTGATATTCCTTCCCTGCTATAATCAAAACTTAAAAAAAGTTTAGCTGCGCATACATTCTAGTCTTTTCTAAATGGAACATAGAGATTGACTTTGCTGACCTCCTTCTGCAATAGCTAGTTGCTTGGCTATTACACAATTCCTGTGGCATCAGTTGCTGTGTTCCTATATGTTCCCACATTCAGGCAGTGAATCTGAACTGAGCCCCTCAGGTTAAGGGAAGCTATTTTGGTAAAATTATAGAAATCCCAGACAATGGGCAATCCAGGTAGTCCCCTGGGCCCAGCTACTTAGCCTGTCACACACATACATAGAATTAAAGCCACACCCCTCAGCACAAGCTTCCACATGCACACTTGTAGTGCTGAACAATAGAAGGGGTGTGTCTGACCAGATCTTAAAGTGAACTGGACAGTGTGGTCAATTTCTGGTGCCTGTGGGGAAATGCACACAGTCATTAAGGGGTTAGTTCGCTTTTACTGAAAAACTGTCTAAAAACTGCCTATGCAGGTAAGGAGTTTCTATAGATAAAAACAAACTGTACAACTCTGACTAAAGATGAATAATGCCCTTGCTATAGGTGTAGGCCAATTACATACCTCCCCAAGCTTGACTGGAATACTCCCAGGACTTTGCTAGGATGTTGCTAAGTGAGGCCTAGTCATTACTGCTCACCTCCACCATCACAGGAGTGAGCTCTCAATCGCTGAGCTCAGAGTTAGTGCATCAGGTGAGAGAAGGCCCATATGAGGGGGTTTGAATCAGAGAAAGAGCTTGCTCCTGTGATGGTGAAGGTAAACAGTAACAGCTAGGCCTTTCTTAGCAACCTCCACTCAGGTTTCAGGAGTTACAGTATTTCACAAAAGTGAGTACACCCCTCACATTTTTGTAAATGTTTTATTATATCTTTTCATGTGACAACCCTGAAGAAATGACACTTTGCTACAATGTAAAGTAGTGAGTGTACAGCTTGTATAACAGTGTAAATTTGCTGTCCCCTCAAAATAACTCAACACACAGCCATAATATCTAAACCGCTGCCAACAAAAGTGAGTACACCCCTAAGTGAAAATGTCCAAATTGGGCCCAAAGTGTCAATATTTTGTGTGGCCACCATTATTTTTCAGCACTGCCTTAACCCTCTTGAGCATGGAGTTCACCAGAGATTCACAGGTTGCCGCTGGAGTCCTCTACCACTCCTCCATGATGACATCACAGAGCTGGTGGATGTTAGAGACCTTGCGCTCCTCCACCTTCCATTTGAGGATGCCCTACAGATGCTCAACAGGGTTTAGGTTGGAGACATGCTTGGCCAGTCCATCACACTTACCATCAGCTTCTTTAGCAAGGCAGTGGTAGTCTTGGAGATGTGTTTGGGGTCGTTATCATGTTAGAATACTGCCCTGCAGCCCAGTCTCTGAAGGGAGGGGATCATGCTCTGCTTCAGTATGTCACAGTACATGTTGGCATTCATGGTTCCCTCAATGAGCTGTAGCTCCCAAGTGCCGGCAGCACTCATGCTTGACTGTCACATGAAAAGATATAATCCATC
>BLSH010033372.1:320924-347961 GCA_018402905.1 Glandirana rugosa | reverse complement strand
TGCTCACCTCCACCATCACAGGAGTGAGCTCTCAATCGCTGAGCTCAGAGTTAGTGCATCAGGTGAGAGAAGGCCCATATGAGGGGGTTTGAATCAGAGAAAGAGCTTGCTCCTGTGATGGTGAAGGTAAACAGTAACAGCTAGGCCTTTCTTAGCAACCTCCACTCAGGTTTCAGGAGTTACAGTATTTCACAAAAGTGAGTACACCCCTCACATTTTTGTAAATGTTTTATTATATCTTTTCATGTGACAACACTGAAGAAATTACACTTTGCTACAATGTAAAGTAGTGAGTGTACAGCTTGTATAACCATGTAAATTTGTTGTCCCCTCAAAATAACTCAACACACAGCCATTAATGTCTAAACCGCTGGCAACAAAAGTGAGTACACCCCTAAGTGAAAATGTCCAAATTGGGCCCAAAGTGCCAATATATTGTGTGGACAACATCACGGAGCTGGTGTATGTTAGAGACCTTGCGCTCCTCGACCTTCCATTTGAGGTTGCCCCACAGATGCTCACTAGGGTTTAGGTCTGGAGACATTGTTGGCCAGTATATCATCTTTACCCTCAGTTTCTTTAGCAAGGCAGTGGTCTTCTCGGAGGTGTGTTTGGGGTCATTATCTTGTTGGAATACTGCCTTGCGGCCCAGTCTCCTAAGGGAGGGGATCATGCTCTGCTTCAGTATGTCACAGTACATTTTGGCATTCATGGCTCCCTCAATGAACTGTAGCTCCCCAGTTCTGGCAGCACTCATGCAGCCCCAGACCATGATACTCCCACCACCATGCTTAACTGTAGGCAAGACACACCTGTCTTTGTACTCCTCACCTGGTTGCCGCCACATACGCTTGACACCATCTGAACCAAATAAGTTTATCTTGGTCTCATCAGACCACAGGATATGGTTCCAGTAATCCATGTCCGTAGTCTGCTTGTCTTCAGCAAACTGTTTGTGGGCTTTCTTGTGCATCATCTTTAGAAGAGTCTTCCTTCTGGGACGACAGCCATACAGACCAATTTCATGCAGTGTGCGGCGTATGGTCCGAGCACTGACATGCTAACCCCCCACCCCTTCAACCTCTGCAGCAATGCAGTCAGCACTCGTACGTCTATTTCCCAATTACAACCTCTGGATATGACGCTGAGCACGTGCACTCAACTTCTTTGGTCGACCTTGCCGAGGCCTGTTCTGAGTGGAACCTGTCCTATTAAACAGCAGTATGGTCTTGGCCATCCTGCTGCAGCTCAGTTTCAGGTTCTTGGTAATCTTCTTATAGCCTGGGCCATCTTTATGTAGAGCAACAATTCCTTTTTTCAGATCCTCAGAGAGTTCTTTGCCATGAGGTGCCATGTTGCACTTCCAGTGACCAATATGAGAGAGTGAGAGCGATAACACCAAATTTAACCCACCTGCTCCTCATTCACACCTGAGACCTTGTAACTAACGAGTCACATGACACCGGGGAGGAAAAATGGCTAATTGGGCCCAATTTGGACATTTTCACGTAGAGATGTACTCACTTTTGTTGCCAGCAGTTTAGACATTCAGGCTGTGTGTTGAATTATTTTGAGGGGACAGCAAATTTACACTGTTATAAAGCTATACACTCACTACTTTACATTGTAGTTAAGTGTAATTTGTTCAGCGTTGTCACATGAAAAAATATAATAAAATATTTACAAAAATGTGAGGGGTGTACTCCTTTTTGTGAGATACTGTACATAAATGGCCTATATACCAGGGGTCTCAAACTGGCAGCCCTCCAGCTGTTGTGAAACTACAAGTCGCATCATACCTCTGCCTGTGGGTGTCATGCTTGTAACTGTCAGCCTTGCAATGCCTCATGTGACTTGTAGTTTTGCAACAGCTGGAGGGCTGCCAGTTTGAGACCAATGGCTTACACCTATAGAAAGGTCATTATTCAACTTTAGTCAGAGCTGCACACTTTGTTTTATCTATAGATGTCCCTTACCTGCATAGGTGTTTTTTTTTTTTTTTTGGTAGAGATGAACTAACCCTTTAAGCTGGCTATACACTGTTAGTTTTTTTTTTGGGGGGGGGTTTCGGCCAGCTAGCGGGCTGAACAAGAAAAGAAAAAAACAGATTCCTCCATCCACACAAAAATTAGATGGATCAAAGAATTCCACTTGCTGGGACATTGGCTGTAACCACTGATCAAGAAACTTTCTCCAACTCATCCCTTTAACACAGTGGTTCTCAACTCCGGTACTCGGTACCCACCAACAGGCCAGATTTTAAGTATTACCTTGGGGAGATGCAGACTAGAATACTGCAATCACTGAGCAGCAAATGATATCACCTGTGATGTATTTCAGTTATCCTGCAAACCTGGCCTGTTGGGGGGTCCCGAGGACCGGAGTTGAGAACCACTGCTTTAACAGAAGTGAATCAAGTGATCAACTTTCTGTCAAACAGGGATTACCACACACTGTTTGAAATTTGTCCAGTCCCTGCTGAACCAGACTATTTTTGATCAGCTTTAGACTGCCCAACTGCTGTCAGTTGGAAAGCGTATATGAATGGAGTTTGTAAGTACATTGTCTATATAATGGGATTCTGATCTTTGTGATTTTAGCTGGGCTTTAAATACTTCTTTCCCTGCTTTCTGTGCAGTGTGGTTGAACCCTGGTTTGCTGTCAAATGAGATAAAAACATTTTCACCATCAATGCAGTGCGGCGTGGTTGAACCCTGGTTTGCTGTCAAATGAGATAAAAACATTTTCACCAACAATGCTTTGTTTTTTGGAAAAAGTATACTTAGCGCAATGTTTTATGGCATCATTGATTTAAATATGTCATATATCTACAAGGAAATATTAATTTGTTGACTTATTCAATCCTTTTTCATAAAGTGAACAAACAACTTATTGTAGTTGTGGCCTGGTACAGCTTCATCACTGATGTACCCTACTGGTTTGCTTTGCTATATTTTAACCAAATTTTATATATAGCTGCTGTATATTTTAAGGAAAATAATTGACATGAAATGATAATATGACATGGTTCTCCAGTAATTTGATTTCGAAATATAATGATGAGTTGAGGTTTGATGAGTTGTCATTTCTAATAACACTCATCACTTGTCACTTATCTGCCACTTCTCATACTGATCATTGTTGTTTCTCTGTGACAAGTGATGTTGGACTGTAGAAAATTACAACCTAAAATAGACACTGATGCATAAGCCAGGGCTAGTTCCTAAGCATTTTAATTAATGTATTTCAAGATGCAGAATAGCATAGTTCTCTTTGAAAATTAACTTTGGTGCAAAGGTTTGCTGTTATATATAATTAAAGCTCTCATTCTTGCAGTCAGATCCTCACACAATATGGCCAGTGTCAGCATAGCTGTGTAACATCATTAGTTAGGTGGGTTGAAAGAGATTATATGATTGCAAGGTTTGGCTACATGTACTGAATAGTGTATAAACACGACAGTGAAGGAAATGAACTTCTGAGGAACTTTGTTAGCAGTTGTATGATAAGTTAAAAATCAGATAAGTCTTGGAATGGAGGCATACGCAACATATATTTATAAACTCAATTGTAGTGTGGCACTACATAACGTTACCATTCTTATGTATGTACCTTATTCCAACCTTAAAATTACATCAGCAATAGGGATGGGCCGAACACTCCCCGGTTCGGTTCTTACCAGAACACCGCGAACAGGCAAAAAGTTCTGGCGAACATGCGAAACCTATTAAAATCTATTGGACACAAACATGAAAAATAAAAAGCGCTAATTTTAAAGGCTTATATGCAAGTTATTGCCATAAAAAGTGTATGGGGGTCTGGGTACTGCCCTGGGGGACATGTATCAATGCAAAAAAAAAAGTTTTTAAAGCAATTGTTTTTTCAGGAGCAGTGATTTTAATAACACTTAAAGTGAAACAATTAAAATGAAATATTCCTTTAACCACTTGCTGTCCGCCTCATGTACAAAAACGGCAGCAAGTTGGCTCCAGTACAGTTATCAGTGGATATTTAAAGATCTGATCGCTGTATAAATGTCATTGGTCCCAAAAAGTGTTAAAAATGTCCGCCGCAACATTGCAGTCAGATTACTGCCATTACCAGTAGAAAAAAAAAATATGTAGAAGAATAAATATCAGCCAAAACTGATGAATACATTATTTTATGTATTATAGCAACAAGTAAGAAATATTGTTTTTTTTTTTCAAAATTAACGCTCTTTTTATGCTTATAGCAAAATAAATAAAAACCGAAGAGGTAATAAAATACCACCAAATGAAAGCTCTATTTGTGGGGAAAAAAAGGACGTAAATTTTGTTTGGGTACAACGTCGCACGACTGCGCAATTTTCAGTTAAACCGACGCAGTGCCAAATTGCAAAAAATGCTCTGGTCAGGAAGGGGGTAAATCCTTCCAGGGCTGAAGTGGTAAATATAGTGCCTGGGGGGTCCCCTTAGTCTACCTGTAAAGTGGGGCATCTGTGTAATGTGTAGAACAGTGCCGCAGCAAAATGACATTTCTAAAGGAAAAATTTAATTTACACTTGCTGGCTGCTGTAATGTATTGACGGCTCCCAGCAATATATATGAAAATTCAATGAAAAAACAGAGTAGGGTACATACCAGGTCCTTCAGGTCTGGTATGGATTTTAAGGGGAACTCCAAGCCAAAATAAAAAAAAAATTGATGTGGGGGTCCCTCCAAAATCCATACCAGACCCTTATCTGAGTATACAGCCTGGCTGGGCAGGAAGGGGGGGACGAGCGAGTGCATCCCCTCCTGAACCGTATCAGACCACATGCCCTCAGCATGGGGGGGTGGGTGCTTTGGGGCAGGGGGGGCTCTGCGCCCCCCACCCCAAAGCACCTTGATGGGGACAAATGTCTCTTCCCGACATCCCTGGGCTGTGGTTTTTGGGGTCTGCAGGCGGGGGGCTTATTGGAATCTGGAAACCCCCTTTAACAAGGGGGCCCCCAGATCCCGCCCCCCATGTGAAAGGGTATTGGGTACCTATTCATACACAAAAAAGTGTCAAAAGAGTAAAAACCACAAGAGACAGTTTTGGACAATTCCTATATTACAAAAAAAAGTGTCTCGCGATGTACATCCATCGTCAATCACGGTGCCGAAACCAAACCGAAAAAAACGGACCGAAAAATTAAAAAAATTAAAAATGTATCTGCCGCTTTTAGAGGTGACTTGCCGAATGGGCAGTCTTCGGTTTGAAAGCTATTATTTAGGCAAGGGCGGGGCCACCTGGTGACGTAAACAGGTGACCCCGCCCAACCCTCTGATGTCACATGGCATCAGAAGGGGATGGGGTCACTCAGTTACGTCCCCGGGTGGCCCCGCCCTTGCCTATATAAGAGCTGTCAAACCGAAGACAGCCCATTCGGCGAATCGCCTCTGAAAGAGGCGGATGCATTTCCATTTTTTAAAAAAAATTTGGTCCGTCGGCACAGTGATTGACGATGGATGTCAAGGACACTTTCTTTGTAATAAAGAAATTGTCAAAAACTGTCCCCTGTCTTTTTTACTTATCTGACACTTTTTTGTTGAATGGGTAGGGGTACAATGTACCTGATACTCATTCACATAGGGGGGTGGGACCTGGGAGCCCCCTTGTTAAAGGGGGCATCCAGATTCCAATAATCCCCTCGCCTGCAGACCCAGACAACCACTGGCCAGGGTTGTTGGGAAGAGGCCTTTGTCCCCATCAACTTGTCAAGAGCTTGACAAAGGAGTGCGCATGCCCGATCCACAGCAATGCAACGCCACGCTCAACGCTCCATTCCACCAGGCTTTGTGGCTCCAGGGGCAGATCTCCTCTATGGCTACAGCATCCAGTTATTCCCGCACCATCTGGGAACATGAGAAATCATGGACTTCAGCCTTTACCTGCCTGAGATTTTGGGCTCACACAGCGGATGTCCCCCACTGTGCGCCGGTGCATTTACCATCTTTCCAGCACACTTCCCTGATGGCTTGTGGATGTCCAACTCTACACCTTGCTCCCGATTTTACCCTTTGCGTTTGCTAATCTCTGCCATTCTGTGAGTAGCCCCTTGTAGGCGATTACCAAATAAATCTTGCCAAATTACTGCACTTAGTGGAATTTTTATTGTTTTCCCTTTTTTTCCTAAACTGCAGAGTGAACTATGCTCTAAGAACAGCTGCCTGAAGTTGCGGTTTGAACATTGACTTTTCATGGACCTGTTTAATTTAGCCTCTGTGCCTGCCACCCATCTGTTTTGTGCTTTATATAGTTTACACTGATATACATATATATATATATATATATATATATATATATACACAGTATATACTACACTGTATATATATATATATTAATACACTGCCTGCACTGACTGTATATATAGTCTACTGAATATAAATATACTAAACTGCCTGCACGCCACTAACTAATCTGCCTAATCTAGCTCAACTTCTCTCTATCTCCGTTATTATATACACTATAAAAGGCCACCGTGTAAGCAGTCTTATATAGTGTGGGGCATGGACTTAGCCCCCTGAGCCATGATAGATCAAAGGCCCCCTGCCTTTGGCCAATCATAGATCTCACAGAAGATCGCATTTTGATAGGCCAAAGCATGCAGGTCAGGTGCATGCTTTGGCTAATCAGCAGCCGTGAATGCACTGTGATCTCGCAGTGCATTATGGGGCGCTTCTCGCCATGAGCTCCCCATATTGTTAGTTGTTCTCTGAACAAACGAACACCCAATGTTCGACTCGAACAATGGGGCCATCGATAATTAGCAAACAGAAACAAAAAAAATATTTTAAAAACTAAAGGTAAAAACAATTTTCAATATGCAGGTTATTTGAAAAATAATGTGAGCTTATAATGATGCACTTTTTTTTCCATGAAAATATAATCAAAAATAAGTCCAAAATTCCAAAAAAAAGTTTGAAATAAAGTCTTAAAGCGGTCCTAAATTGTTTTGATTATAACTCAGAACACTTCCTCCATATGCCCCTAGTGCCGATTACACCATGCTCTGTATGCTCTCATCTTAAATTCTGAAGCATATATCATATAGGGCAAACAAGCTATCCACATCGGGGGCAGAATGTCTCAGTCCCCTAAGGTTCTGTTCTTGCACCTCTCTTTTTCTCAATCTACACTGGCTCCCTGGGTCGGTTGATTGCCTCCCATGGCTTTCAGTACCATCTCTACGCTGATGAAACACAAATCTATCTCTCAACCCCCCAGATCTCTCCATCTGTCTCCTCACGCATCACCAACTTACTAACAGACATATCAGCCTGGATGTCACATCACTTCCTCAAACTCAACCTATCCAAAACCGAGCTTATGATATTTCCTCCCACATGTGCCACTTCCCCAGATTTCTCTGTCAAAATCAACGGCTCAACTATCAACCAGTCCCCCCACGCCAAGGTCCTAGGTGTAATCCTGGACTCTGAATTAACTTTTTGGCCCCACATCCAATCGCTAACCAAAATTTGCCACCTCAACCTCTGCAATATCTCCAAGATACGCCCCTTCCTAACCAATGACACCATAAAGCTTCTAATACACTCCCTGGTCATCTCTCGCCTTGACTACTGCAACTGCCTCCTCACTGGCTTACCTCTAAATAACCTATCCCCACTTCAGTCCATTATGAACGCTGCCATCAGGCTCATCCACCTTAAAAACTGTTCCGCGTCTGCTAAAACCCTATGTCAATCCCTCCATTGGCTTCCACTCAACCAACGTATTAAATTCAAGAGACTAACAATAACTTATAAAGCCATACACAACCTGGCCCCCAACTACATCACTAACCTGGTCTCAAAATACCAATCAAATTGATCTCTTCGCTCTTCCCAAGACCTCCTGCTCTCTAGCTCCCTTGTCACCTCATCCCATGCTCGCCTCCAGGACTTCTCCAGAGGCCTCCCCATCCTCTGAAATGCTCTACCCCAATCTGTCCAACTTTTCTCCTACTTTATGCACCTTCAGACGATCCCTGAAATCTCATCTCTTCGCAGAAGCCTATCTGGCTCCCACCTAACAACTGTACATTTATCTTATCCGTCAGCACATCCCCCACAGTTATTACCTATTATATCTCTTGACCTTCCCTCTTAGATTGTAAGCTCTACCGAGCAGGGCCCTCTGATTCAAGTTGTAAAGCGCTGCGTTAACTGTTGGCGCTATATAAATCCTGTATAATAATAATAATAAAAAAAAAGTACTCTTCCTCTCTTACTCCCAAGGATGTAATATTCCCATTCAGGGATCTTCTGTTCAGAGTGCCTCCCAGTACTTTCTTCCCTCATTGATGCTTATGTTAGCTTCACCATGCAGCAGAAATGGAAAAATTGAGAATTTCTCCATTTCTACTGCATGATGAAGCTAATGTAAGTGGTGAGGAGAGAAAGAAGTACCAGGAGGCACTCTGAATAGAAGAGCCCTGAAGGGGAATAGTACATCCTTGTGAGTGTGAGAGGAAGAGTTGTGAGGCATTCTGCCCCCCCAGAGGGGAAAGTTTGTTTGAACTATGTGATATATGGGTCAGAATCTAAGGTGAGAGGATACAGAGCATGGTGTAATTGGCACGAGGGGTATACGGAGGAGGTGTGCTGAATTATAATCAAGACAAAGGTGGAACACCTTTAACCGCTTCTGGACTGTCTCACGTACATTTATTGCTGCAGGGCAGCCTCTCTGCGCAAAATCATGTACCTGTACGTGATTTGCTCTTCCTGGTCCGGGGCGTGCACGCGCACCTCTGGCGACCAGATCCCACTGTGATTGGACACAACGGGAGCCAATCAGCGGGTCCAGCGGACCAGATGTCCACCAGGATTCGCAGATTGTTCCCAAGGCAGATCGCCGTTCTGTGACAGGAGAAGACAGAGATCTTGTGTTTCTGCTTACAGTACAAGCCCCCCCCCCCCCACAGTTAGAAAGCACTCCCTAGGGACAACTTTAACCTTTGATTGCCCCTGATGTTACTCCCTTCCCTGCCAATGTCATTAGTACAGTTACAGTGCATATTATTTAGCACTGATCACTGTATTGGTGTCACTGGTCCCCACGAAAGTGTCAAAGGTGTCACTTAGGGGTTGATTTACTAAAGCTGGAGAGTGCAAAATCTGGTGCAGCTCTGCATAAAAACCAATCAGCTTTCAGGTTTTATTGTCAAACCTTAATTAAACAAGCTGAGTTTAGAAGCTGATTGGCTACCATGCACAACTGCACCAAATTTTGCACTCTCCAGCTTTAGTAAATCAACCCTTTAGTGTCTGATTTGTCCGCAGCAATGTCGCAGTCCTGCTATAAGTCGCTGATCGCTGCCATTACTAGTAAAAAACAAATAAATAAATAAAAAATCCATAAAAATATCCCATAGTTTGTAGACGTTATAACTGTTGCGCAAACCAATCAATATACACTTATTGGGATTTTCTTTTACCAAAAATATGTAGCAGAATACGTATTGGCCTAAATTGAAGAAGATATTAGATTTGTTAATTTTTTTTATTGGATGTGTTTTATAACAGAAAGTAAAAATTTTTTTTTCAAAATTGCCGGTCTTTTTTTTGTTTATAGTGCAAAAAAGAAAAAAATGCAGAGGTGATCAATTACCACCAAAATAAAGCTCTATTTGTGAGAAAAAAAGGACATAAATTTTATTTGTGTACAACATTGCATGACTGTGCAATTGTCAGTTAAAATAATGCAGTGCCGTACCGCAAAAAAATGCCTGAGCACGAAGGGGGTAAACCTTCTGGGGGTGAAGTGGTTAAGAAACTTTACTTTGGACTTTTTTTTTAATGATTACATGTTCACAGTAAAGGTGTATCACAATTAGTACACATTATTGACCAAATTACCTACAGGCTGGAAATATGTTTCACATTTTGTGTTTGAAATAATTTATTGCTTGCTTTCTGTTTACTGATGCAATTACGAGGCGGGAATAAGGTACATACATAAGAGTGGTTATTCTAGGTAGCGCTGCACTACATTGCGTTTATATACAGTGGATGTGGGGACACATTACAGTGCTGGCAAGCTAATCTTATTATTTTATAATTTTATTTTTTAAGTATTAGGATGGATTATTGGAAAAGAGCATATTACATATAAACTGTGTTATACAACATACATTTCCACTTTCTAAAACATGAAAAAAAAATGTAACTCTTAACTTCAGGCAAACAACTAATATACAGTAAAGCTGGATACACACTATTCAATTTTCTTTAGATTTTTTTCCTTTAGATTTACCAAAACTAGACATGTGCAGAGTGAAAAAAATGTGTTTCGTTTTGTTTCGATTCGTTATTTACATAAATTAGTTTCGTTTGATTTGTTTCATTTGTTTAATTCTTTTTTGGAATTCGTTTCGTGTATTCATTTTCGAATCGATTTGAAAAGTTTTCTAATCAATTTCAAATAGTTTTTGAATTTGAAAACTTGAATAGTTTTCGAATTTGAACCATTTTTGAAATCAAATAGTTTTCCAATTTTCAAGGAAAAATAAACAGAATAGAAACAAATTGAATACAATAGAAAAGAATATAACAGAAAATAAAAGAATATAATATAATAGAGTAAAACAGAACAAAATAGGATAGAAAATAAACAAACTGAATAGAATAGAATAGAAAGGAACAGAATAGAATTAAAAAAAGAATAGAATAAAATAGCTTATAACCATCTTCTGAAATTCAAATAGAATAGAAAAGAATAGAATTAAAAAAAAATAGAATAGAACAGGAATAATATAACCATTTTCCAAAATTCAGATAGAACCAATTCAAATTTTAATAGAATAGAAAAGAATAGAGTAGAATAGAATAGAAAACAGCACAATAGTATAGAAAAAAAACAGAATAGAATACAATGAATATAACCATCTTCTTAGTCTAATCTAATCACAGTGGTGTAGTGGATAGCACTTTCGCCTGGCAAGAAAAGGGTCGCTGGTTCGAATCCCAACCACGACTCTTCCTGCCTGGACTTTGCATGTTCTCCCTGTGCCTGCGTGGGTTTCCTCCGGGTACTCCGGTTTCCTCCCACACTGGAGACATGCTGGAAGGTACATTAGATCCTGTCTAAATTGGCCCTAGTAGATGTATGAATGTGAGTTAGGGACCTTAGATTGTAAGCTCCTTGGGGGTAGGGACTGATGTGAATGTACAATGTATATGTAAAGCGCTGCATAAATTGACAGCGCTATATAAGTACCTGAAATAAATAATAATAAATAAAAAATAAATTAAAGTTTTAATTGATTCTACATGTATTTGAATTTTGGGAAATGGTTATATTCGTTCTACTTTATTCTATTCTGTTGTTTTTTTTAATTATATTATTTTCTATTCTATTATAGTCTATTCTATTCTATTCTTTTTTTCTATTCTAGTCTTTTCTATTCTATTCTTTTCTTATGTATTCAAATTTATTCTATTTGAAATTTGAATTTCAGAAGATGGTTATATTCTTTCTATGTTATTCTATTTGTTTATATTATAGTCTAGTCCAGGGGTAGGCAACCTGCGGCCCTCCAGGTGTTGCAGAACTACAAGTCCCATCATGCCTCTGGGAGTAATTGCAACTGCCAGCCTTGCAATGCCTCATGGGAAATGTAATTCCACAACAGCTGGAGGGCCGCAGGTTGCCTACCCCTGTTTTTTTTTATATTCTATTTTGTTTTGTTTTACACTATTATATTCTATTCTTTTATTTTCTATGATATTCTTTTCTAGTCTATTATTTTTTTTAATTTCTATCCCTTTATTTTCTATTCTATTTTATTCTCTTTGGAAATTGGAAAACTATTCATATTCGAAAACTTTTTGAATTCGAATTTGAAAACTTTACAGTATATGAAAACGATTTGAAAACTATTCGAAAACAATTCGAAAAATATTCAAATTTTGTCCAAATTTTTTTTGTTATTTCAGATTAGTTTAAATTCGTTACTATTGTAATTTGGGAATAAGGATACATCCGAATTTCCAAAAAGAGAAAATTCGTCCGAATTTTAATTCGGAATGAACCACACATGTCTAACCAAAACCATATAATATGAGGTGTACAAAGGGGGGGGGACAAAATGCGGGACTTTAGATGAGACACCTGGGGGGAGGGAGAAAGATGGATGCCTCCATCCCTGTATTGCGTAGAAAAAGGAAAATTTGGGACTTTGAATGAGGCACAAGGGTGGGACGAGATGCTGGTCAAAAAAGAGATACATATAAGCCAATGTTGATCCACATAGCATTATATCTGTACAGAATTCCATCACATGGGATTCTTAGATTAAAAAGCGTATTTGCATTCATCAGTGTAAGCTCCACGTGTTTCGGGGATTATACCACCTCGTCAGGAGCAGATGCGTGCAGAATGCAATGTCTATAAAACAAAAAATTTATATTGTGTGTAAGACTCAAAACATCAAATAATGGTCCCCAAAAACAAGGAATGTGTTTGTAAACATCCAAATGGGGGTAAGGGAAAAACATGGGGGGGCAACCTAAGAAGGAGGTCCTCCTTTCCTATTTACATGTAAACTGACATCCTCCAAAAACCAGGCTGTTAGGACGGATGTGTGTACCATCCCCCAACTGCTCACACCGGGAGCTGAGGGGGCAGGAAATCCAGGGCCAGGCAGACCTACAGGGCCCCAGAGGGATGAGCCACCCACATGCCACAGATAGGGTTGTAAAATTCCCATGGCTCCATGTGATCTAAAACACAATATGAAGGTCTAATGATGTCAAGTGTTATACTAAGTATAAAGTGTCATAGAGACATGAGTGGTGTAATGGAGCACCAGGTGAGTGAATTGGAGAGGGGAGGCAACCACCAAAGGCATGTACAGACACTAAAGTGGAAGCAATGCAAAAGGAATAGATAGCTGGAAAAAGTGAAGAGCTGAAGGCTGCAAAGGGTGTGAAAGGAAAAAACAGCAGTGTGTGTGCCATAAAGGCAAAGGATTTTGAAGATTATAAACAATTATTTACCTGTGTGTGTCTGAGGGGAAAGATCCCTGGAGGTAAAGGTGTCAGGAGCCCTAGGTGGCTGCTGTGGTCAGTGGAGCAGACAGGGCCGGCTAAATAGCCCCAGAATCCCACCCCCAGCGTCACGCTGGTGAGGCTTCAGAAAAGAAGGGCCCCTGCCCAAGCGGTAAACACCGCCCCGGATAGCGCAGGAGGCCCACATGGAGAGCCGACCATCCGATGGTGAGATCGCCTCCGGCGTGGTGCGTGGCGCCGATGCGCAGCAGGCCAGACCCACCCCCACCTCCACGAATAATGACAACTCAGAAGGAGGATGGGGCACTCGGTGCGCATCGCAGCTCCCGGATTTGGACAGAAGGGGATGGCCGTGATCACACTGTCCACCTGGGGTGAAACCTAAACACTTTTAATTTGCATGCAATCAGGCAGGCCCTTGCACTACATAGTTGAAGGTAAATCTAAAGGAAATCAAACAACAAAGTTGTATAGAAGGTATCCAGCTTTACCTCTATTTTACCTTTTATTGCCTACAAAAGTATGTAGGCAATGTGTCATTTGATCCAGGCATTCCTAACAGATACTACAGGCAGGTCAGTGGCCTGTTACAGCTTGGTCACCTCCAGTCCTGTAACTGGACAGTGAATGAATAGCAGCACATTGATAAGGTCACCTTGATGATCTCCTCTCCTGTTAGCATGTTTACAGCATATTAGAGTAACAGCTCTGTGTAAAGCAATAGAGTCGCTTCATAGGAACTTCCTGATGACGCTATTATAGTGAAATGCATAGATGTTGGATCGCTGCTTGTTTACCCGTGGACCGCAAGTGACCTCACATCCGGATGTAGTGGAACATGTGCCGGGGCTTGGTAAGGGGAACAGCATGCATTTGAAACAATCTGATTAATTTTTGGGCACCATTTGAATACAGATATGCTGATCGAGCTGGTGCCAGTCTGGGCACGTTACCATGTAAGCCCATTGATTGTGGGATACGTTTTTAAATGGGAAATTTTTAATAAAACTGTGTTGCATGATCAACCCATTACTTTCCTTTTTGGCGATTGGTGTTCATCTATTGATCGGAGAATACGTTTATTGGAGGAAGAAATGTTGACCGTTTAACCGGTTAAAGACTGCCTCGCGTACATTTACTGCTGCAGAGTGGAAGCGTAACGTGAATCGCCGTTTATAAATGGCAAATCGCGCAGGCGCAACTAGGGTGCAATCGTGCGCCACCGGCAGCGCGCTCTCGTACGGTGTGGCCGCGGGTCAGGCAGACTTGATGTCCAGCGGCGACCCGCGATCGCCTACTACACAAGAAGAACGGGGAACCGCCAATGTAAAGACGGTGGTTCCCCGTTCTGACAGGCGGCATGACAGATCTACTGATCCCTGTCATCGGGATCAGTTGGATCTGTCATGCCGTTGCCAGCCAAGCCCCCTCACAGTTAGATCACACCTAGGGAACACAGTTAACCTCTTGATTGTCCCCTGCAAGTTAACCCCTTCCTTGCCAGTGACATTTATACAGTAATCTGTGTTTTTTTAGATCTGATCGCTGTATAAATGTCAATGGTGCCAAAAAAGTGTCAAAAATGTTCAATATGTTTGCCGCAATATCCCAGTCCTGATAAAAATCACAGATTGCCGCCATTACCAGTAAAAAAAAAACATAGTAAAAACGCCATTAATGAATTCTCATGGTTTATAAACACAGCAACTTTTACAATATATACCGATTGCGATTTTTTTTTTACCACAGATATGTAGAAGAATATATATCGGCCAAAACTGATGAATAAATTTGTTTTTTTATATTTTTTTTTGGACATGTATTATAGCAAAGAGTAAAAAATATTGGTTTTTTTTTTTCAAAATTGTTACCCTTTTTTTGTTTATAGCGGTGATCAGAAATGATGTAGAGGTGATCAAATACCAAAAAAAGATTTATGTGGGGAAAAGGGACGTCAATTTCGTTTGGGTACAGCGTCGCAAGGCTGTGCAATTGTCAGTTAAAGCGACGCAGTGCCAAATCGCAAAAAATGACCTGATCATTAAGGGGGAAAATCTTCCAGGGCTGAAGTGGTTAAGAGGGAGTGAATCTTACATCTGGTCTTATTGGCCAAATAACAAGGCTTGATTGGTCCGGGGGGCCATAGGGCTCTGCTGAGTGCATTTGTAGCATCATTGGCGGTGGATCACTACTTGTGTCACGTTTTAGGATCACCTATATAGAAACACAGTGGATGGGACTAAGCCTATTAAGTGGAAAAACACTGGATTTTGTTGTTGAATTTTTATAAAGGACTCTTTTTCTACGCATTTTTTCATACGGTTTTTATGTTTTGATTTCATATTTCTTTATTATTTTTTACATGTTTATATAATGTATATGCTTATTTAATTTTGGCAGGATATAGTGGTGCATCTACTTGTATACATATTTTGGGGACACTAACCAATATGTATGATTGGAATAATTGCAATGGTACACATTCTTTGAAACACAGGTCACTGTTTGCACTTGAGGAGACTAGGTCCTACTTTACTTTAGGTTTTGATATATTAGTGTTTTTTGACAGTTAAAGGAGCAGCTGTCACTTTTTTCACATTATATTTTTAGGTTGGTGCCATTTATTTTATTGTGTTTCTTTATTCCCTGCAAAGCAGGAAAAAACAACAACAAGATTGCTTAGTAAAAGCAGCACATATTACACACGTTACACATTGTTATGTACACAGTTAACCCCTTGATCACCCCTAGATGTTAACCCCTTCTTAGCCATTGTCATTAGTACAGTGACAGTGTATAGTATTAGCACTGATCACCAGGGGAATCCCATATCCATTAGGGACACCTGGGCGCCACTCTCTCTATCCTTACCACCCCCCATATGCTAAATGGATAGATTCATGCATAGCAACGCCAATAACAGTATAAAAAAATGAATAAATAAAAGTTCCATTATTATACCATAGTTTGTAGACGCTATCATGTACACTTAATGGAAATTTTTTACAAAAGACCTGTAGCAGAATGCATTTTGGCCTAAATTCATGAAGAAATTAGATTTTTCAAATGTTTTATTGGGTATGTTTTATAGCAGAAAGTAAATTTTTTTTTTCAAAATGTTCGGTCTTTTTCATTTATAATAAAAAATTAAAAACCCAGTGATGATCAATTACCACCAAAAGAAAGCTCTATTTGTATAAATTTTATTTGCGTACAATGTTGCATGACTGCGCAATAGTCAGTTAAGATAGAGCAGTGCCAAATAGCAAAAAGTGGCCTGGTCATGAAGGGAATAAAATCTTCCTCAAGTGGTTAAGGCCCTGGAGGGCTAAAACATGTCAGTTGGCTTCATTTTGGCATGCATGTACTGTACTCCTTTGGATTGAATAAAGATTGATTTTATTAATACTCACCTTGTTGCCATCTTCACCTTACCTTGGAGGACTTTTGTGTGCGGATTTGAGACCACTTGTCAGGCACGGTAAGTGAAGAGTGCTCTAGCCCATTTTATATCTGCAATTGAATTGTAGTGCCAGCACTTTACTTGATTTCTTAAGGATGTAAACTTGAGTTTTTTTTATGGACAGTTTATATTCAAACATTGTATTGTGACTTACACGTCCTTAAATGTGATGGCATTATTGCGATGGCATTATTAAAAATGTAATGTATTGTGACTTACTATTCCTAAAATGTGATGGCTGCATTATTCTTTTTTTAAGGATTTTTCTTTGATTTTCATCTGGTTATTCTGCCAGTAATACACTTCCAGAACTAGGGTGACAACACTCACTTAAAACACTCCCATTCCTCAATATATTTCTATCTATAAACAATTAGTAGTTCTATTGCCATTTTTTTCCTGTGTTGGATCTCCACTGGAAGGTTATACACAGTAACCTAAAAGGCTATGTCCGCATTTTTTACCATTTTTTATGTTAAGCCCATGTTTAGGCTGTAACCTGAAGCATAGTTGCATACATCATCTCCAATCCGCCCACTTTCCTTTTCCATGCTTTGATGAAGGCCTAAGGCTGAAACGCGTAAGATTTATGGATGTTTTACTGCTATGATGCGACAATAAATTTCTTAAAGTTTCCTTCTTACAGCAAATTGAACCAAACTTTCTAAGATTATTTTGCAGTAGAATGTTATAATAAAACATGTAATTTTTCCACATAGATAGAACAAATTAGGGATGCGCCGATACTGATTACCGAGTACCAACACATTTTTTTAGTACTCGCCCGATACCAATTACTGATTATTGTTTTGTTTACACTTCAGCTGTCAGCAATGGTACAAAGCATTATAAAACTTGCAAATTAAATAAATGATTTTGTTTAATTGTTGCACTTTTTTCAATGTGAAACGTGTAGATATATGTTAAAGGTGTAAAAAATATTAGTGATCAAAGCAAACAAAAAAAGTTTAAATTATTAATAGTTTATAACATAGAAGTGAAAAAAAAATCAGCAGCAAAACAATAATTAAATGGAAGAGAATAAGGAGTAAATTAAGACTGATTAGAGTAAATTAAGGGTTAATAAGGGGTTAAAACAGAATAACACTTTTTTATTAGCTTGACAGGTTGCTTTAAACTGATTTCATCTGCAGACGGAAATTTGATCTGTAGATAAAGAAACAGATAGAAAAAGAAACAATCTTTCTTTTTATTTCCCTGTTTCAGCGGCTGAGCAATGTTGTTGATAAATTTTTTTTGGGCAGCTCCAATTGCCAGGACTTCAGTTTACACTTCAGCTGCTTCAGGGGAACCCCACTGACAGCTGAATGAGTCATTGGTTATTAAGGATGCGACAGCCCCGATCATTCACAACGAATAATTGCCACCTTTTTTATATACATTTCAGCAGTCATTGGGGCAAATCCCACTGACAGCTGAAAGAACCAAGCCTGAAAGTATTGGTTTCACGTAACAGAGCATTTGCACAAGTACCAATACTTGTGCAATGATTAGTATTGGAAGCGATACCAGTATTGGTAACGGTGCAACCCTAGAACAGATGACCTAAAGAAAAATTGTGATATCATTGATAACTTTGAAGAGCAATTTAGCTAAAAAAAGACTTTCTAGAAATGGACAGAAATATGTAGAGCCCTGGTGCTCAACCTGCGGCCAATTGGTATATGATGTGCGACCCTCGGACCTCAGCAGCCTGTAGTGGAAACATTGATTAGGGTAATAGCATTGATCTTTACTAGCCTCATGTAAGATTTTCCCAGTTTCATATTGTCTTCTGCAGCATATCTCAAGCCAAAAATATAACATTTCCACAATCTCTGACCCTCATTTACTCTATTAAGTCTGCAATTTCTGACAGTCTTTTCAAGCAATACATATAGTGAACATTATGTGCAGCCCTTTGGAGATGTTAGGGGCCACATTTGAGGCCCCCTTTAGCTCATAAGTTGACAACCACTGATGTAAAGGATCTTGAAAATGGACATGGCTGTATAACCTTGCGAGGTATGCTTACTGTAAATCTACAGCAGACCTTAAAACCTAACTGCTAAAATGTCACTATCCTAAAACCAGAAACCTTACAAAGGTCCATAGATTTACTAAATTAAGCACCTTAAAGCTTAACAAATAAATTATTTACAGTGACCAAATGTATAATTTGGACTTTTCCTTTAAACTTTAAATGTGTAGACAATTACTGATATAACATTCAAATTCAGGAAGATGAAAGACATAAGCATATTTTACCTATCAAAGATATCGCAGTTAGACATGCTTAAATGCAAACTGCCAGAATCAAAGGCCAGTATTCCTCTGGAACAAAAATAGATTTATATGATTATCAAAGATCCTTCCTGCCTAAAATTAGAAATAGACCCGTTGACCTAAAGGGGCCTGTTTAGAGTCAAAAAGTATTTAACTGCTTCCCACCTGGGCCATTGTAAAATAATACCCGAGCGGGAGCCCTATTGAGTGAATGTCATATGATGTCCTCCCCAGAATGCACCTTGCATGGGGCCGACAGGCCACACTCCAGCAAAATCTGTCACCTATTGTGTCAACCAGACACAGTAGACGACAGATCAGTGGACTGGCCTACTGCCGTTGCCATGTGATCGTTGTGACCAATCACAGCAGATCACATGACAATTGTAAACAATGAAAGGTGATTGGCTTTGATTAATGACATTCATTGTGCACTATTGTGTTGATCTCTGTGACTGGTCACAGTGATCACATGGTACAGACAGGGCCAAGCACAGCAAATCACAATAATACACACTGAATTAATATATTTCATTCAGTAAAAATGTTTGCTTACAACAGTGAAATTCACTGCTATAACACTGGTCACACAGCATTGCTCTGGTCACAGTATGTAAAAAAAATAAAAAATATATATCATTATTTTTTTTTTACATACTGTCACCAGTCAGTATCCCTGCTCACTGCCACACTGGTTACATGATGATGCTGTACTGGTAATAGTATGTAAAAAAAATGAAAAATTGTAAATTTCCTAATTTTCCAAAAAATTGTGGCAAAAAAAATTACAATTCCAAAAAACATGCTCTGCCTCTTACTAAATACTTTGGACTGTCTACTTTAGAAAAAGAGGTCATTTGGGGGATATTTGCACTGTTCTGTCATTCTCAAGAAATTAGATAGGCAGTCAGTACATCGGGACTCATCAATTTTCACATATATACCATAGTTTGTGGATTCTATAACTTTCCTATAGACTAAATAATGTATACTGACCTGGTTATTTTCACTAAAGAAATGTAGCAGAATAAATGTTGGCCTATATTTATGAAGAAAGATTATTTATTTGCTAATTAATTTATTTTTCAAATATTTCTTTTTTTTTTCATTTATTTTGCAGAAGATAAAAAACCCAATGCTGATTAAATACCACCAAAAGAAAGCTCTATTTGTGTGAAAAAAAATGAAGAAACATTTCATATGGGTTCAGTGTTGCATGACTGTACAAAGTGTGACAGCTCTGAAAGCTGAAAGTTGGCCTGGGCAGAAAGGGGGTAGAAGTGTTCAGTATTGAAGCGGTTAAAGTAAGTTTAGGTTTAGTGAACCCAAAATCTATTCTTCAGTTTGCTTGGCATATTGCCCCAAGGTACACAGTATTGATTAACAAATCAACTTTTGTGACTCTGTTGAAAAACGTCTTACCTGAAGATTCCACCAGTAACAGCAATTCATAATGCAGGCCAACAATGCAAAACCACTGCCATGCAATTAGCAGTAGCTCTGTCAAACGAATGTGAATGCTTCTTTAGTGTTATTACCGGAAGGATCTCCATGGAAGAAACTTTTAAATGTTCAAAATAAATGATCTGCTGAGGAAACCTGCATACAGTAAGGCCAAACATATTTAAGTATAGATTTCAGGGGTGGCTCGTCCATTATGGGAGCAGGAGTGCCGCCTCCCCTAGTCCTTCCACCACCTCTCCTATCCATGCACCCGGCCCCTTTTCAGAATGCTGGGATGCATGAACTACAGTTGCGGCGGTGGAAGTGATTTTTTTGAAGAACACTATTAGAGCCCAAGGCTCTAATAGGCTTCAGAATAGAGTGGGCTGTGAGCGCAGACAGAACGCTCACGGCCCACTCAGAACCTCCTCCTGGCCAATTAGGTAATGGATTTGGCACCCATCACCTGATTAGCTGAAAGTACAGCCGATCCTATTGGACACCTAGGAGGCATGATGGAAGAATCCTTGGTGGACACGGAGCAGCAGCACACTACCTGCCTAGATGGGGTATGTGCAGCGGGGGAGAGGTGCCTCCCGAGGGGGAGAGATGCCACTCGGGAGGGGGGTGCCATTCAGGGGGGGGTGTTTTACACCCCCCCCAAAAAAACCACCAGCCACCACTGATAGATTCTGGATTACCTGTCTTTTACCTGTTCAAGAATTTAAGCAGCCACTGAGGACTGGTAGAGAAAAAGTCACTTTTTGATTTTAGATTTGCATTAAAGGAGCAGGATAGTGTATTTTCACTGAGCTATTTTTATAACATAAATCTAAAGTCAAATGTAATGATTTTAAAGATTAAAAAATATATGGAGCTTCATTGTGTAGCACTGCAAGAAAAGAACAGGAACCTGCAAATTATATAATGAAAGGTACATTTTAAGCTTTTTTTTTTTAATTAATTGACACAGATTTACACCAAGATGATCTTTTTATATGTTTATCTACAAAATCCATAAGAAAGTGCATATTGAGAGGCTTAACTATAGACCCCAACTAGTTACTTATTTAAAAGTCTACTGGAGAAATAATTTATTAGTTTAGTATAAAGGGACAGCTTTTATAAACTAGGGCAGAGAGCTGGATGGCTCCATGCCATTTTGGACAACGGGTATAAAAATTTTAAGTTAGCTAATAGGCACAGCCAATATGAAATGCAATTTCTGGTGAGGGTATTGTTATGGAGAATGTACAGTGGTTTTGTATATATTGTCTTTATTTACTATAGCCAAGAACAGCTGTCAATGGTGTACCCTGTTTCAAACAGTAGTTTGTAAAACAAAGGTTTTATTATGTAACATATATTTATTAATGTAATATTGATAAATCTGACAAAGTCCCCACATTCAAATAATGGAGCGAATATACAGTATGTCTGATTACGCTAATCTAGAAAAAGTACACTATATCCACAAAATAAAATGAACTTGTTCTGCAAAACATAGAATCTCTGGTTTCAATGAGAACAGCACCCTGAAGCTTTGACAACTACAATATATATTCATAATTCATCTCGCTTACTTTTCTTTTATATTAACAAAGCAATCTCAATGTGATCACCACTGTATTTGCCATTCCATTCAGGTGACTTATCTGGCTGACCCACAGGAGTCTGGAGTAAAATAGGTTAACAATTTGCAGACATACTGAGATTATTTCCTTGTCTAAATTATTCAGAAATGTGCACAATATTTTATAATCCTGTCTTTATAGATGTTTATCTGGAATTTGACAGCAGGATTTAAAATTAATAGAAACTTTAAAAAACTAAAATAAAATTAACTCCAAACCCCCAAATCATTATCAACTACCTTTAAATTATTCAGATATCTGTACCATGCTTACACACACACACACACACATATATATATATATATATATATATATATATATATATATATATATATATATATATACTCTGTGTACCTGTTTGTCTTGATATTTATCTAAAATTCAACAAAAACTGAATTTAAAAAGTAAATGTAAACTTTAAAAAAAAAGCTAAAATAGAATTAACCCCAAGACATTATCAACTACTTTGAGTAGTTAGTTGAAGCAATTGTAACTATAACTAATTATTATTATACAGGATTTATATAGTGTCAACAGTTTGCGCAGCGGTTTACAACATTAGGGCAAACAGTACAATTACAATACAATTCAACACAGGAAGAATCAGAGGGCCCTGCTCATTAGAGCTTACAATCTAGGAGGGAGGGTCAAGTGATACGAAAGGGTAATAACTGTGGGGGATGGGGACGTGGCCTGGATCAGGACGTGCGGGAGAAGAGCTCCGTCCATTACTCCTGAAACAACCGATCCTGTGACCTACTACAGGCAGTTCATGCACTGACAGACCCCTCCAGGTGCAGTCAAAAGCAGGGATATCATGGCACCACCGAAAACCAAGCCTGAGACAGCTGCCAAACTCGATAAGTTCCGCAGGCAGATGAAGGAGGGCACTGGGGAAGATGGCGCTGAGGCCCTCGTGGGGAAGGAGCCGGCAGGAGCGGACACCGACCGAGTACTTGAAGCTATCAACACTCTGCAGACCACCCTCACAGCTAGGCTGGAAGAGGTAAAGGTGGATATCTCCCTCATTAGACAAGAGTTTCACAACTTAAGAGAGCGAGTCGCTACATATGAGGTGAGACTGAGCGATGCTGAGGACACCATACCCCCTCTCCAAAACAGCACAGGCAGAATGCAGAAGCAAATTGATCTGCTGATGGCCAAACAGGGCGATATGGAGAACAGGTTGCGCAGATGCAACCTGCGTTTCATTGGTATGCCGGAGGGAACCGAAAGTAGGGACCCCACTACATTCCTGGAACAGCTACTGATTACTACATATGGCAGAGAAGCTTTTTCTCCAACCTTTGCAGTGGAAAGAGCCCACCGCATGCCGGCTCGGCCGCCACCGCTGGGGGCTCCCCCACGCACGTTCATAGGTAAGATGTTGAACTACAAAGACCGGGACACCGCACTCCGCATGGCCCGCATTAAAGGCAATATAACACTTGCTAATGCAAAGGTGGCTGTTTTCCCTGACTTCTCCACAGAGGTACAGAAGCGGTGGCAACAATTTACTGAAGCCAAACGCCTGCTGAGAACCAAGAATATTAAGTACTCCATGCTGTTTCCTGCACGGCTGCGAGTTGAGGATGGGGATCGCGCCATTTTCTTTGAAAAGCCAGAAGACGCCATATCCTGGCTGGAGAACAGGGCTACCCCCAGGAGAGTACAGGAATAGGTGAGGCCTCGGTTTAACCATGTTTTCCCCTGACACAACACTGGAGACTCTCATCCCTGCGTTGGTGACGGAGATATACTATCATAATAGGGCTATGTTGTTCGAGTAAATTCAGAGTCCTCTTATGTATACCTACCTTTCATCCCCCCTCCCTGGTAATGGATGCAGCTGCCCTTTGCGCTGGTTCATGGGCATACACTGATGGGGTCTCTCTTGCACAGACTGACTATGAGATTGCATTGAGGGAGAGGGGGGACTACCTGACTTTTACTCTCTTGGCCCTTCTGCTACACTGCTCACTAAGAATCCTCTCTTTAAGGTCCCTCGCAGAGCACTGGACAGGGGTCGCATAATGTACCCATATATGCTTAACAGTCATTAACGTACTTTGTTAATCCTACCTGATTGAAAACTGCAACGGAGTGATTGCAGTCCTATCACATGTCACACATGCACAGTGAAGATTCACCCCCACTGTAATCCCGGAGAGAGCTCGTACTGTGAGCACCCTATTCTGCAATTCGGTTGGGCTTCCTTCCCAACACACACTCAGAGGTGCATGTACACCGGTGTCCCCGGCATAACACTCTACCGTGATATAGAGTTATGGGGGCCACATTTGAGTATCTCTCTGGGTCGGTTACACCCAGCATTGGTGAAGGTGTCTCCAAGCGGGCAATTTGAGTTACTGTTCAGGGACTATACCCGCACATGTTGGGGTCTGTGTCGGGTTGGGAGGGGGGAGGGAAATGTTCAAGTTCATGCACTGTACTTTAATGTTCTTTTTACCATATGGTTATTTTGCTTACTTTACAATATCTTCAGTACTTATAATGATGTCAACACTGTCGGTTATTATTATCCAGTTTGTAATATGGGATGTGGACTCCCCCTGGTGGCAAATTTATATATCATACTAGCACCCCTCCTTAATATATTTTTTAGAACGAGCCATGACCACTGTTAAATTCATGACATGGAATGTCAGGGGAATGCGAGATAAAGTCAAAAGGGCGGTGGTCCTCTCCTTCCTTAAAAAGCAGGGAGTGGGAGTCGCTGTCCTTACTGAAACCCATTTAGATGGCAATCTACATTTAGCCCTGAGACGCCCGTGGATCGGATGGGCTTTTCACTCAGTTTATTCATCACATGCCAGAGGGGTGTCCATACTCATAGCCAAACATGTGCAGTTTGAATTATATGATCTCACCACAGACCCTTAGGGGAGATATGTGTTTTTGCAGGCCAAAATTTATGGGGAGATGATACTACTTATAGCTTACTATCTTCCGTCCCCGTTCTCTAGTGGAGTGGTTGCAGAGGGCTTGCAGTATATGGCCAAATACCCAATGTTCCGTGCTGTTTGGATGGGAGATTTTAATTTGGTACTAGATGCGGGCTTGGACAGGCTACAACAGCCTGCTCGGATCGGCGCCCCTAATGGCCAGACCAGATTTGCCAGATTGATCTCCCAGTTCCACCTGGCTGACACATGGCGTGTCCTCCACCCCCGCATCAAGGCTTATTCATGCTTCTCCTCATCACACAATATGATGTCACGCATTGATTTTATTTTTCTGTCCCAGACACTGCTACCCAAACTACAGGAGGCTGCTTTGAGACCATAGCGCCTATTGGATCAGGTTAGATTTTCGAACACCTCATGAGATGGCAATTAAATCCATTCTTGCTCTCTCTCCTTTCAGAATCAGATGGGATTGAAGCCGTCTGGAACCAATTCTTTGAGTCTAATGAGCAGACCTCTTCAATCCTTAATATATGGGAAGCTTTTAAATTATATGTTAAAACTACTCTTACGACTCATATTAATAGAATTAAAACCCAATCCTCAGAACGCTTAGAGGGTGAGATGGTTAAGTTGACAGAGGTGGAGCACCAATTTGGAACAGACCCCTCCTCTGCCAATGCATCCTGCCATGAAAAAGCGAATAGAAAACTTTTTTTTTCCAAACTGAGAACCTTTGAACACGGAGAAAAAGCGGGTAGGCTATTAGCGTATATGGCCCACAATGAGGATAGGCCCCCAGTAGTAATATCCCTGCGAACTCCTTCAGGTACACACATCACTGACCCCATTGAGGTAGCGACAAACTTTCGCGAATACTTCTTATCTTTATACACCACCACTCTGTTGGATGACTCAGAACAGGTGGACCGGTTTCTAGATGACTTACTCATCCTGCAACTATCCCAAACCCAGGTGGAGATGCTTGAAGCCCCCCTGCCCACGACAAGATAGCGAAAGCGATCTCTAGTTTTGCCAGATCCAAGGTGCCAGGCTCAGATGGTTTACCCATAGAATTCTATGCCCACTACAGTGAAATACTCCTGCCAAGGCTACTGGCCCCGTATAACTACATGTTTGATCATTTTATACTACCCCCTACTATGCGCAAGGCCAGCATAATTCTAATCCCCAAACCCGGCAAGGACCTGCAAGCCACAGACTCATACCGACCGATCTCACTATTGCAGGTTGACATAAAGATTCTTGCTAAAACTCTGGCGCTTCGGCTAAACCAGGTCATCAAGGACCTGATCCATGATGATCAGGCGGGTTTTATGCCTGGTAGAAACACTTCCTTTAACCTTAGAAGGCTATTTATGAATGTGCAGGCCTATCATGACAATGTAGGGGAGAGGGTAGTGGTGACCTTGGACACAGCCAAGGCATTCGATTCTGTAAAATGGTCCTATGTATGGAAATGCCTGGCTGGCTTTGGTTTTGGCCCCAGATTCCTTAAATGGATCCAAATCCTTTATCAGACCCCAACTGCTAGAGTTGTGGCCAATGGCTGGTCGTCGGATACCTTCCAACTTTCCAGGGGCACTCGACAGGGGTGCCCACTTTCCCCACTATTGTACGCCCTCGCTCCAGAGCCACTTGCTATCTCTATTAGGAGTAACCCACTCATAAGGGGGTTACGGGTCGGTGCACTAGAGGAAAAGATTAGTCTGTACGCCGACGATACTCTCTTATACTTAGCGGACTCAGGTACAGCATTAGCTCAGGCGCTGCAGACATTTGAAAGGTTTGGAGCCTTTTCTGGGCTCAGAATTAACTGGGAAAAATCTCAGATCCTCCCTCTTGATTCTGCCCCCCGGACTCTGGCCCAGTCACTGCTGCCTCTCCAGCGGGTCAGTGTCATCAAATACTTGGGTGTGTACATCACAAACTTTTCTCAGCTTTTCTCACTAATAAAAAACAAGGTACAAACATGGACTAGGTTGCCTCCCTTACAACTAAAATACTTTCGAATTATTGATGCCTTGATAAAACCATTCGTGTGGGGGAAGAGTTCTCCCTCCTAGACTCTAAAAAGGGTCAATTAAGACTCGGGTCTTTTCCGAGGTTTGGAAAGTTTACAGACGTCGCGGACTCGATTACGACATGGACTCAGGCGATTCATATTCTCTCATAGCAGCCGCATGTCTGATTAGAAAAGGAGATCACGTGGCTGGGCATTGGGGGAATACTCACCCAATG
>BLSH010033372.1:276712-311051 GCA_018402905.1 Glandirana rugosa | reverse complement strand
CCCCCAGCCTTGCATTTCGGGAACTGTACGGACAATAAGGGGATGAGATGGGTTGGACTCTGTTCCTTTCCTTTCCCTCCCCTTTAATCCGCGATGCTGGTGCTGTCCTGGCTATTTCTCCATCGATTCCGTACTACTTTCTGCTTTGCAATACCTGCCGCCTCCTACTAGAGGGCGTTGGTCGTGCTGGCTCATCCTTGCGGCACTGAGGTGCAACATGGACAATGTAGTTTTTTACGGCTCTAGCGGGGACGCATGTGCGTCGCGCGTCATGTCCGCACTTGGCGGGTGACGTCATTTACCCGCCAAGTGGGTGATGTATATAAGGCCGGCGCTGCCTTGCATTTACTCAGCAGGCGATTGGGGACGCCAAGATATACTACACGCCACTACCAGGTAATATAATCGATTTTTTCGCTGAGGATTACTCTTTAACTCGAAACTTTTTTCATGTCTAAGCGCTTGTTTATCTGGCTTTTACAGACTCTATGCAGCGGAGAATTATCTCCACGCACACGTTACTGTTAATTATCCGATCCTGGTTCTGAGGCGAAACCCTGGGTTTGATGTGAGTTGCCACACACAGGGTATCCAAATTCATGCTATGTATGTACTTAATACATTATTAGTTTATCTTATCCCTCTATTTTGCTTCTGCTTTTGTTTATAGAAAAAGCCTATGAACTATATAACACTCCCTCAGGATTGTATTGGCATTAAAATAGGTCTTTCAAAAAATTTCATAAAATTCCTCTTTTTGGCGTGGCGTCCCCAATGATATTTGGACACATATATCGGCTATCACAAGTAAGCTTTGTTATTTACTATGGCTTATAATCTATTTATTAACTATCCAATTTATGTCCAAAATGTTTTTGGGCGCTTTAGTTTTCCAATCGTTTTCTTTTTTCTTGTTTTCCCCTTTTGAAGCCGGTGTGTTAACACACATAGCCAGGACCTTTTGCATCACCTGCAGTTGCCACCCAGCTGGGACGGGGCCACCGTACCTTGGCGGTTGTGCATGCCTATTCCATTGATTTGGGTGAGTCCGGCCTGCGTTTCGTGTGCATGGTTGGGGGATGGAGTGGGATGAGTGGATGCTAGCATATATAGGAGAAAAATGTGATAGACAGGTATACCAAGCATAGACAGCAATAATTACCAATGTTATTTGACTATAATGTATTTTATTGCTTTCAACTAGAGTTTGGAGTTCAGCATAATCCCCTGAAGAAGCCCATGGGGGTGAAACCGGTTGGGATAACAGCTGACTGAAGCCAACAGAATATGTGGCTGTGCTCCTCTCATGTAATACTTGGAACACTTTGATTTTTTTATCTATGTGTAATCAACATATTATTATATTGTCTAAATAAAGATTCATTGCTTTATCTTCAAACAACTTTATTGGTTTTTGATCAATCTTTTAGCACCGCATAATCCCCCCTGGGGAACAAAACTCTCCCTATTCTATATGTAATTATTGTATGGTAAACATGTGTGAATATTGTACAAAGTGCATTGGATATATCTGTTTTTTTGACAATAAAAGCTGTTAATTAAAAAAAATAACTGTGGGGGATGAGCTTATGAAGAAAATAAAAGTGCAGTTGTTAGGTGGAATTATAATGGACCATTACCAATGTGCAGTTGCTACTACTGTAATAAAAAAACACCTAAGGGCCAATTCTTGGGTTATAGCAGGAAGTGTACCAAGTTAAAACTTACAGGCATTAAAGTGGACCTTCGGTCATTTTTCAATTTCCATCTATTAAATATTATGCCCTTTTTGTTTTGACTTTGCATAGTAAAGCATTTTTTTCTACCAGTAAATGCCTTATACAGCCCACTTCCTCTTTCTTGTCTGGTAATTAGCCTAGGCTAAAGACATCACGCACAGCTCTCTCTGTGTGGATCCATGTGTATTCATTGAGAGAGGAGAAATGTGCAGGTAAGCAGTGGTGTAAGTGTGTGTGTCTGTCTGTATATGTGTGTGTGTCTGTCTGTATATATGTGCCTCTGTGTGTCTGTGTAAATGCAGGAAGTGAACAGGCAGCAGCTTCCGCTGCCCATAGTTAAAATGGATGCAGCCAGACTTAGTAGAGGGAGATTTCTGCAGTATATTTGGCAAGTACAGAATCACAGTATATATAAAATAATATGCAAAGTAGTTGGAGGGAAGCTTCAGAACGCCAAAGATGATTTTATTGCAAATTATGTGAGCAGACTGCAGTTCCTCTTTAAGCATAGGTATTAAAAAAGGGTAGCTTATCTTTGAGTATTATGTAAAGATAAAAAAAAAACTGTAGAAAAGCATATAGTCCCCTATATCACTAGATATAGTTAAGTTAGGAATGTTACGGGTGGGAATTCACACATACGGTGGTCCATCCTCCAATAGATGAAATTTTGAATACGGATATGTTCAGAAAACCAACAATTACATGAAGAAAGGCAAGTAACTTTACACTTAAGGATGCCATAGTACCTATTTTGGGACAATTTTCTGGTATGATAAAAGATGTCTATAGATACCAACAAATGTACAGTAAGTCAAGCATTGGCATTCTCTAAGGGAAATATTAGAATTTTCACTTTCAAAATGATCAATTCCACATTTTTTTGCAAGGGTATGTGACTAGGGATTTTATCTAAAGATTGATATCATAGATGTTGCAAACAATCATTGGTAGGCAGCATTTCTGCAGCATTTACAGTGCTGCCCAGAATTATTCATACCCCTGGCAAATTTTGACTTAAAGTTACTTTTATTCAACCAGCAAGTCATTTTTTGATGGGAAATGACATAGGTGTCTCCCAAAAGATAATAAGACGATGTACAAGAGGCATTGTTGTGGAAAAAAAAACATTTCTCAGCTTGTATTTACATTTGAGCAAAAAGTGTCCAGTCCAAAATTATTCATACCCTTCTCAATAATCAATAGAAAAGCCTTTATTGGCTATTACAGCAATTAAACACTTTCTATAATTGCAGACCAGCTTTTTGCATGTCTCCACAGGTATTTTTGCCCATTCATCTTTAGCAATGGGCTCCAAATCTTTCAGGTTGGAGGGTCTTCTTGCCATCACCCTGATCTTTAGCTCCCTCCACAGATTCTCAATTGGATTCAAGTCTGGACTCTGGCTGGGCCACTTCAAAACGTTAATGTTGTTGTCTGCTAACCATTTCTTCACCACTTTTGCTGTGTGTTTTGGGTCATTGTCATGCTGAAATGTCCACTGGTGCCCAAGGCCAAGTTTCTCTGCAGACTGCCTGATGTTGTCGTTGAGAATCCCTGTGTATTGCTCTTTTTTCATGATTCCGTTCACTGTGATTAGGTTCCCTGATCCATTGGCTGAAAAACACCCCCAAAGCATTAGGTTCCCACCACCATGTTTGACAGTGGGGATGGTGTTGTTTTGGATTGAAGGCTTCTCCTTTTTTACGCCAAATGAAGGAAACATCATTGTGACCAAACAATTCAATTTTTGTTTCATCTGACCATAACACAGAAGACCAGAAGTTTTCTTCTCTGTCCAGATGAGCTTTTGCAAAGGCCAAGCGAGCTTTTGTGTGCCTTATCTGGAGAAGTGGCTTCCTCTTGTGCAGTGTCCATTGGATTGTTTGCCTTGAGACATTGCCACCAGCAGAACCCAGATTCACCAGGATGGCCTTGGTGGTGATCCTTAGATTCTTTTTCACCTCTCTAACTATCCTCCTGGCCAGCACAGGTGTTACTTTTGGCTTCCGACCACGTCCTCTGAGATTTTCCACAGTGCGGAACATCTTGTATTTTTTAATAATACTTTGCACTGTAGCCACTGGAACTTGAAAACATTTAGAAATGGCCTTGTAGCCCTTTCCTGACTTGTGAGCAGCCACAATGTGCAGCCGCAGGTCCTAACTGAGCTCCTTTGTCTTAGCCATGACTGTCCACAAACTAACTGCAGAGAGCTGCTGTTTTTCACCTGTTGAGTTGATTAAAACAACTGTTCCCAGTTAATCAGGGTAATTAAGATGCTTTAGAACAGCTTGGACTATTCGGAATGGTATAGAACTTTTGATTTTCCCACAGACTGTGACAGTTTGTGAAGGATATGAATAATTTTGGACTGGACACTTTTTGCTCAAATGTAAATAAAGCTGGAAAATGTTTTTTTTTTCCACAATAATGCCTCTTGTACATCGTCTTATTATCTTTTGGGAGACACCTATGTCATTTCCCGTTAAAAAATGACTTGCTGGTTGAATAAAAGTAACTTTAAGTCAAAATTTGCCAGGGGTATGAATAATTATGGGCAGCACTGTATATAGGGAATATACAGTATATTCCAATCCATTCCAATATCCGTTGCAGACATTAAAAGCTAAGTCTACCTTTTGCAATAAATGTAGTGAATATGGAATTATTGGTCTCGTAATGTGCTTCTACAACTTATTTGCAATGAAGCCTGAAGAGCATTGCAGTCGCAATCAATTACATGCATTGTGTGTGCAATTCACAGGCTCTTGCAAAGTGCTCCCCCAACCCCATGTCCGTACGGAGGTACAAACCTGTCTGGAGGAAGCAATGTTGAACTACAGAGCGGTGAAGGAGGTGGGATTGTTGGCATGCTCTGCATCTGATGCGGTGGCAGATGGGGCATGTAATATTTGTAGAAATTCCCAGACCTAGATGACACTGCATAAAAAAGTAACAGATTTATGAAGAGGGAAGCACCCCGCAATTCAGGTAAGGAAAGTGGGCGCATAGTAGAAAAATGCCAGCAACTCGATGTCTTCACACCAAACCTGAATTAGATACGCACCTATGGCAAAGATTGAAAAAAAAATAAAAATACTTTTTCAACCCCTGCTAGCCAATAGGTGAAATGCTGCACCTATTGCTTGAAAAAGTTTTTTTCTTTTCCAATCTCTGCCATAGGTACCTGTCTAATTCAGGTTTGGCGTGATCTCCATGTGTAATCAATTAACATGTGATATAATAACTGTTTATAAATATATATGAGTGGTCCAAATTGTAAACTTAGTGAAATGCACATTGGCAAAAGACACATGGGTAACCTTTGGGCGCCTGGAGGAAAAGATTTAAACTATGCATACAGAAGGGGTTCCTTACTTTAAGAGGTGTGAGTATGTGGCATAGTCTTCTCCAGAAGTGTTTTCTTGCTTACTGTGTAATCAATTATCATGTTATGTTTTTAATTAAATGTGCACTGCCCTCCTGGTTTCAGGAGAACTGCATATTTGTATATATATATATGTGTGTTACTGTTATACGTTTATGCTTTGATGAAGGCCTAAGGCTGAAACGCGTCAGAATTTATGGATGTTTTACTGCTGTCATGTGACAATAAAGTTCTTATAAGGAAGCCATCGAATTGCTGGCATTTTTCTACAATGCATCTACTATGAATACCACTGGCTAGAGCACCGATCACTCTGCACACCTTATTTGATTCATAGAAGTGGTAGAGCTTGGGTGAGTCTTTTTTCTTAGTTATTATTTATTATATCCCTCCTTTATTGCCTTAATTCAGTTTAATTCAGTTAGTCTTTCCTCAGAGCTGAAGTCCTCCATGCACCTTTTTAATATAGTTACCCTTCTCTGACCTTTATGTAAACTGGTGCCCAAAACAGGATGGTGTATTGACCACTTGACCCCCGGAAGGTTTTACCCCTCATGAACAACCCCTAATTCAGCACCATGCTACTTTAACTGGCAATTGCACGGTCATGCAACACTGTACGCAAATTACATTTTTATAATTTTTTTCATGCAAATAGACTTTTCTTTTGGTGGTATTTGATAACCAGTAGATTTTTTATTTTGTATTTTATTAACAAAAAAAATACAGAACATTTTTTTTTTTTTTTTTCAGACTTATGCTTCATATTTAATATCAAGAAAGGATCTTTCCAATAGGTTTTCTTTCACCCTTTTTTTTGAATCAATATTTTTTTATTGAAAATGTAACAAATTGAACAAGTTGTACAAGTATTAGTAGTACATTTGTAGTTATAGTATTAGTTTCAGTTCTTATGATTACACTTATAGACCATACGTAAGTATGTGAAATGAACACTTATAACTGTACTCGTAGGTATATCCGTACCACTTTCATCAGGGTGAAGTGCTGTCAAATAAAATGATAGTAAAATAAGGGTAACGTAAAGGTAACAGATACTATTTAGTAGGCCCCATTCAAGCTTTACTGTAATCGGATATTTTGTGGTAGGTGGTCGACTTCACCGCATCTCCCACCCCGGGTAACCAAATTGTTGCAGTTATGGATATCAGGTTTAAAACATTACGGCTAAGATAGTGGCCAGTTCTGCCACTCTCTTTTGAATTTTCTCAATGAGAGAGAGTTGGTGGCTAAAGCTTGTTCTATGAGCATGTGAGATTGTACCCTTTGTGTTATGTCTGATACATTTGGTACCAAGGATGTTTTCCATTTTTGTAGAATTGACGCCCTTGTGGCTAAGAGTATATGAGTGATCATTGGCCAGAAGTTCTTGGGGTAAATGTCAATCCCTATGTTTAGTAAGGCTAGGGCCGGTTTAGGTTTGTTTAGTATGCCTGTGTGTTTTGCTATGTTTTTGAATATTTGATTCCATAGACTCGTCAGCATTGGGCATTCCCATAGAGTGTGAAGAATGTTCCCTATCTGTCCGCAGTTTCTCCAGCAGAGGGGTGAGTTGGTGGGATAGTATTGTGCTAATTTAAATGGCGTGTAATACCATCTATGCCAGATCTTAAGGGACATTTCCCAGTGTGCTTCGCAATGTGATGAGTATCTTATGGAGTGGAAAGCTTTTTTCCATTGTTCTTGCGTGAATGTTTGTTTGAGAACTGATTCCCATTTTAGCATTGCTCTGGATTTTAGTGGGTTGTTGTGTTCCTGAAGTATACTATAGAATAGGGAGATGGTAGGAGATATTTTACTTGAGGGTTGGAGATGGGTCCATATTTTAGAGTTGGTTAGGAGTGTTGTGGGGGGGTGTTTAGAGAGGAATGTATGTATTCTTGTAAGTGTGTATTGTTCTCTTTTCGGCAGGTTGTACTGGTTCATTATGGAGTCTATAGGTTTTAGTGAGCTATTGTCGTAAAACTGAGATATTGTATGAAGACCGTGTTTTGTTAGTTGGGATATAGGGAGCATTGGAATGTTGGCTTGTAGCACTATTAAGGGTATATCTGTGGTTTGGGCAATGTCAAAGGAATCATGGTGGTGTTTAATCTCTCTCCATGTTTTCAGTGATGCTTGCATCATGATAGGAAGGGTGTCTAATTCCCATGGTGTCCATAAGTCCGCGGCTAGAAGCCAGAATGGATTCCTTATGGGAGACAGCGATAGTTCTATCTCTTGCCAGTGGGGGGGGGGTCTTTGTTGTTAAACCATTGTGTGATAGATGTTAGTCTGCTTGCTTTATAATATAAGCTGAGGTTAGGTACACCTGCGCCTCCTGTAGAAGAACATTTTGAAAAACAAAAAAAAACAATATTTTCTACTTTCTGTTCTAAAACATAATCAATAAAATCTAATTTCTTCATAAATCTAGGCCAAATGTGTTCTGCTACATGTCTTTAGTAAAAATCAAACTGTGTTTTTTAGGGCACTATACTATTTGGAACACTAGTATACAGTAGTTCTGATTGTGCTCCAGATCGTGATCCGTACATATACTATACTAGTAATGCTGGTGATCAGTGACTTAGTGTAACTTTGACAGTGTCAGTTAGCAATCTATTGCTAACTGACACTGGGAGGGATGTTAGCTGTTAGCTGGGAGGGATGTTAGCTGACTAACTGACACTGATGTTGCTAGTGACACTAATACAGTGATCAGTGCTAATACTGTACACTGTACTAATGGCACTGGCAGAGGTTAAAATCAATGGACAATCAAGTGGTTAACTGTGTGCCTAACAAGTATAATGTGTGTATGTATGCTAATGTGTGCGGCTTTTACTAACAGACTGCTTTTTCTCCCTGAACTCAGACTTGACTGCAGGGAGAAGAAACAGATCATTGTCTGTGTATTTGTCAACGCAGAACTCTGTGCTGTGATTGGCCGATCATAGCACGGGTCAGCAAAGGGCACGAGCATGGGAATTTTCACTTAGCTTAGTGAAATTTTACTGTGCAAAGAATATCCAAACACGTGCACAGGGAACAAAAAAAATTGTTTTTGCTTGTACATGATTCAATGTTGGAAGTCAGCAAAGCTTGACCTCATTCACTAAGCTAAGAGGACATTACCTTAATAAGTGAAAATTCCCTAGCAAAGTAAACTGTCTTTTTGCCTTTATCCCTATGTTTTTCTAGCTGGAGTCCTTGCCTTTCTGTATGCAAAAAAGCATCATTTTGCTCTAGAAGCTGTAGCTTGGCATTGCATCTTGTATTTGGTTTGAGAAGCACTAGCTGTAGCCATTTCTTGGAGTGGAGTGGCAGTTAAATAGGTTGAAACATCTGCCTAGGAGACATATTGAGTTTTTGTGGGTCAGGGCCCTCAATATGTCATGCTGGTTACCTTTATTACTTGTGGAAGGAGTTAGAGACAAATGTGTGGGGGGCCATATTTAAAGTAGGAAAAAATGTAGGAGTTACTGTGTTCATGTTTATTTCTACCACAGACCATATGAAACCTGCAAGGCTGTGATTTTTTCTGATTTAGAAAATAATTTAAAAATCTTTTGTAGTGTTTCTGCAATATATTAAAATCATATTTGTGTTCTAATATGGCTATAGTTAAGACCTAGATTGAATACAAACATAACTGTGAAAATTCAAATCTTAATGGGTTTATTCTGAAGATAAAAAAGATGCAGCAATTTCTGTTTAAGTTGTAAAATTAGGAGCCACATACCGTATTCTCTGTTCCGCATCCAGAAATGAACCATTGTGAGCAAACCTGCAGGGAATCTGCAAATTAGACTTCTGTTTTGCTGCCAAATATTAAAGAGCAATTCACATTTTTCCTATAGTCATTTGTTGAAGTGTGACTTTTATCCTTTGGCTTCCAGGACTAGGTACTGCACAGTGGTGCTGATAAATGTCTTCTTTAAAATGAATAGTCATTGCAGGAGGGGAAGCCTTAGGCAAGCCTTTTCTATTGTGATGCAAAATGAAAAGGCTTGACATAGAGTTTTCTTTTTTAGTATAGTATAATCACCCAAAGTACATTTCTAGGACTAAAGTACTAATCTGCAAACCATTTGTGCAAAGAATTTGCTTTGCAAGGTTTGCTTAATATTTTTGTACAAATAATTCAAGCAAATGAATGTGTTGAGAGAAAATTGGATAGTAAAGTGGTAAATGGTAATCTTCTTTATCCTTATTTTATAAGTGAATGAGGGACTAGTGATTAACCAATTCAGTCCCAGAAGGTTTTACCCCCTTAACGACCAGGTCATTTTTCACGATACGGCACTGCGTTACTTTAACTGTCAATTGCGCAGTCATGCGTTGCTGTACCCAAATAAAATTGATGTCCTTTCTTTCCCACAAATAGAGGTTTCTTTTGGTGGTATTTGATCGCCTCTGCCGTTTTTAATTTTTTGTGCTATAAACAAAAAAAGAGCAACAATTTTGAAAAAACCCCATAAAAATAATAAAATTGATGTCCTTTCTTTCCCACAAATAGAGCTTTCTTTTGGTGGTATTTGATCACCTCTGGGGTATTTATTTTTTGTGCTATAAATAAAAAAAGCGACAATTTTGAAAAAAAAAAACATATTTTTTACTTTTTGCTATAAAACACACTTTAGACCAATATGTATTCTGCTACATATTTTTGGTAAAAAAAAATCGTAATAAGTATATATTGATTGGTTTGCGCAAAAGTTATCTCGTCTGCAAACTAGGGGATATTTTTATGGCATTTTTCTTTATTTCTTTTTTTTACCAGTAATGGCAGCAATCAGCAATTTTTAGCGGGACTGTGGCATTGCATTGGACAAATTGGACACCTAACTGAAACTTTTGACATTTTTTTGGAAAACAGTGACATTATTACAGTGATCAGTGCTAAAAATATGCATTGTTACTGTACTAATGATACTGGCAGAGAAGGGGTTAACATCAGGGGCGTTCAAAGGGTTAACTGTGTGATTAGCTGGTGCTTGCTAACTGTGTGGGAGTTGCTCTGACTGGATGAAGACAGAGTGGTGTTCCTGCTTAGCAGGAACACAAGATCCCTATCTTCTCCCCTGTCAGAACGGCGATCTGCCTTGTTTACATACATGGGGAACGATTGCAGATGGCCTGCCAGACCTGCTGATTGGCATCCCCTGTGTCCAATCAGCGCACAATCACGCCTACGGTGGCGCGTGCATGCCCCCCAGTGTCTATTGCACGAAATGATGTACAGGTACGTCGTTTTGCGCAATAAAGCCGACCTGCCATAGTAAAAGTGCGGTAGGCGGTCGGCAAGTGGTTAAAGGGAATGTACACTGTTTTATTATTATTATACAGGATTTATATAGTGCCGACAGTTTGCGCAGCGCTTTACAATATTAGGGCAGACAGTACAATTACAATACAATGCAATACAGGAGGAATCAGAGGGCCCTGCTCGTTAGAGCTTATAATCTAGGTTTTATAATTTTGCATTATACATTATGGTCATGACTTGAAACAAAATAGTGCTAAACATATTTTATTAAGGGTTAATATGAAAAATTGCATATGGATATTATGTGGTCTTTAATTCAGCCAGCAGGTAGAGCTCTAGGCTGCTGTTTACATGTTTTTTAGATGCTCCTTACCACAGCCTGAACAACTTAGTATAAGTTGACCCTAAAGTTTTAGTTTTTTTTTACTTTTAAGCAATATCATACTTTAATTTTATTAAGTATCTATAACTTCATAGGCAATCTCCATTTATTTGCCAGGCAAAGCTCTATGCATCTTTACTGAAGGACTGCTGCTGCTGCAAAAATAAAAACATAAAGTGAACCTCTAGCTAGGATAGGGACATTCATGCATTTGCATAGTCTTAAAAAGCAGTAAATATGCTTTTAACAGCAGAAGCACTGAAGCAAGCCATTCAAGTCACTGTCAGCGGCAGTGACTTGAAATCTGTCTCTCCCTCCCAGAGCAACTGATCTGTGTTTGCAGCTACGGAGGTCAGGGAAAGCTTGTGCTTAAGCTCATATACTGCTTGTTAAGAAAATGTGAATACTTGAATGCTCGTCGCCTGCCAATAGGTTTACTTTTAAGTGAATATGCTTTCCCTATATAGCTCAAAACAGCGTTTTCTTAATAACAGCCCCAACAGATGCTCACTCTGAAGCTGGCCATACATGAGCCAGTTGTTTTTGTTCTGACCCAAAAACTGACTCGATTCCCCATCCACACATTAGAGGTGGATGGGGGGAATCCTTCCCACAGTGTCATTGTAGAAGCTCAGTTTAAGTACCAAGTTGCAACACAGATGAAGTATCTTTTGTAGGACAGTGTTGAGAGCAGAACTTCTTGTGGTTGCTCACCTTGATGCTGTTGACATAACAAGCTATGCAGCATAAGGACTCTATGGGGTTGATTTACTACAGGCAAATAGACTGCACACTTTGCAAAGCTTGCTCCAGGGCTTAGTAAGTAAGCAGAAGCTCTGCTGACTTCCATCATCCAATCATGTGCAAGCAAAAATGCTGGTTTTTAAATTTTCCTTGCATGTGATTGGATATTCATTGTAAAATTATGCGTTGCCCCATTTACTTAGCTGCTGGAGCAACTGCACTTGCAGGGTACAACTGCCCTTTGCAAAGTGCACAGTCTATTTGCCTTTAGTAAATAAACCCCTATATGTACGGTATCTCACAAAAGTGAGTACACCCACACATTTTTGTAAATATTTTGTTATATCTTTTCATGTGACAACACTGAAGAAATTACACTTTGCTACAATGTAAAGTAGTGAGTGTACAGCTTGTATAACAGTGTAAATTTGCTGTACACTCAAAATAACTCAAGACACAGCCATTAATGTCTAAACTGCTGGCAACAAAATTGAGTACACCCCAAGTGAAAATGTCCAAATTGGGCAAAGTGTCAATATTTTGTGTGCCCACCATTATTTTCCAGCACTGCCTTAACCCCCTTGGGCATGGAGTTCACTGGAGCTTCACAGGTTGCAGCTGGAGTCCTCTTCCACTCCTCCATGACGACATCACGGAGCTGGTGGATGTTAGAGACCTTGCGCTCCTCCACCTTTCATTTGAGGATGCTTCTCAGATGCTCAATTGGGTTTAGGTCTGGAGACATATTTGGCCAGTCCATCGCCTTTACCCTCAGCTTCTTTAGCAAGGCAGTGGTCATCTTGGAGGTGTGTTTGGGGTTGTTATCATGTTGGAATACTGCCCTGCGGCCCAGTCTCCAAAGCGAGGGGATCATGCTTTGCTTCAGTATGTCACAGTGCATGTTGGCATTCATGGTTCCCTCAATGAACTCCCCAGTGCCGGCAGTACTCATGCAGCCCCAGACCATGAAAATCCCACGACCATGCTTGACTGTAGGTAAGACACACTTGTCTTTGTACTCCTCACCTGGTTGCCACCACACATGCTTGACACCATCTGAACCAAATAAGTTTATCTTTGTCTCATCAGGACCAATCCATGTCCTTAGTCTGCTTGTCTTCAGCAAACTGCGGGCTTTCTTGTGCATCATCTTTAGAAGAGACTTCCTTCTGGGACGACAGCCATGCAGACCAATTTGATGCAGTGTGCCGTGTATGGTTTGAGCACTGACAGGCTGACCCCCCACCCCTTCAACCTCTGCAGCAATGCTGGCAGCACTCATACGTCTATTTCCCAAAGACAGCCTTTGAATATGGCGCTGAGCATGTGCACTCAACTTCTTTGGTCGACCATGGCGAGGCCTGTTCTGATTGGAACCTGTCCTGTTAAACCACTGTATGATCTTGGCCACCATGCTATAGCTCAGTTTAAGGGTCTTTGCAATCTTCTTATAGCCTAGGTTGGGGTAGGGAATCTGCGGCTCTCCAGCTGTTGTAGAACTACATTTCCCATGAGGCATTGCAAGGCTGATGGATACAAATACTCCCAGAAGCATTATGGGAAATGTAGTTCTACAACAGCTGGAGAGCCGCAGGTTCCCTACCCCTGGCCTAGGTCATTTTTATGTAGAGCAACAATTCTTTTTTTCAGATCCTCAGAGAGTTCTTTGACATGAGGTGCCATGTTGAACTTCCAGTTACCAGTATGAGAGAGTAAGATTGATAACACCAAATTTAGCACACCTGCTTCACATTCACACCTGAGACCTTGTAGCACTAACCAGTCGCATGACCCCGGGGAGGGAAAATTACCCAATTTGGACATTTTCACTTAGGGGTGTACTCACTTTTGTTGTCAGCGGTTTAGACATTAATGGCTGTGTGTTGAGTTATTTTGAGGGGACAGCAAATTTACACTGTTATACAAGCTGTACACTCACTACTTTACATTGTAGCAAAGTGTCATTTCTTCAGTGTTGTCACATGAAAAGATGTAATAAAATATTTACAAAAATGTGAGGGGTGTACTCACTTTTGTGAGATACTGTATAGTATGGCCATAAACAATGAAAATGGAGTCTATTTCTGTGCACATGAGTCAGCTGTTTGTGTTCAGTACACATCAATGACAGGCTTTGGCTGTAGCTGGTAAATGTGCATCCAAGCATTTACATGCATAGAGGGATGGATGTGCACCCCCAGATGCAGGCTGTTGTGTCCATGGCTGTTTATCTATCCCTGTAAGCATGTGAATGCTCCAATCTGTGGTTACCAATGTAGAATCTGTCAGTGATTTGTACAGGCTATGCAAACACCTGTGACTCCCGGTCGGAGAGATATGCTCTTTTTTATGGTGTATGGCCTTCTGAACCTGTGTGAATGAACTCTAAGAAAATGTAAGTAATTTTCAAGCATCAGCCAAAAACAATAATTTTTACACCACTACAGCATGCCAAATAAAGCGAGAACTCAAGTAATACAATTCCCATACCTACTCATGTGAGAATAAACCATTTGCAGGTTTTCGTTTCTTGTAATTTAATTGACAGTGCATAATGTTAATGACTTGGCGTGCAAGCCCTGTGACTTATAGGATATAATATCAACTAAATCAATTTCGTTTTTCTTAAGGGCATTAGTCTCAGCTCCTGAGTAAACATGATTTCTTTTCCATGGTACAGTGGGATCCCTGCAGTTTTACTTTGTGAATTTAAATTCATTTTCATTCCAAACAAATGCCTACACTGGCCGACCCATTTCCCACTGCATTCCCTTTGCTAAATATCCTTTCGCTGCATGAAGACTGTTTAGGATAATGTATTAAACCTCTGCTCAGTGCACTCAATATTTGTAATGTGTAATTCAGTCCATGATTATGTATAAGTATATAGCATTAGTCAGTTAAAATGAAACATGATTGGTTTAGTCATAGATGCATTTCTAATTATATAGTGTAGTGACATAGACACACAAACACACACAAACACACACAGACATTACTAAAGGAGTTGAGAATCTTCACTCAAAACATTTTGTGAATATTCACTTTAATTATCCAGTCATGTGAAAAACATCGGCACATGGCTGGGTATTCAAAGTGAATAAGAATTTTCTATTTGCATGATTGGATAATAAGCCACTCACTTAGTGGGCACTTATACCCACTTCCTGCCCAAGCCAATTTTCAGCTTTCAGCGCTGTCACACTTTGAATGACAATTGTGTGGTCATGAAACACTGTACCCAAATAACGTTTTTATATATTTTTTTCACACAAATAGAGCTTTCTTTTGGTGATATTTAATCACCGCTGGGTTTTAATGTTTTTGCTAAAAAAAAAAGAAGAAAAAAAGACAGATAATTAAAAAAAAAAAGAACAGTTTCATAATTTGTCATACAACTTTGAAAACAGGTACATTATCTCCTTCATTGATGTGCGCTGATGAGGCAGCACTGATGGGCACTGATAGGCTGCACTGATAAGACGGCACTGATGAGCCTCTGAGAGGTGGCACTGATGGGTGGCACTGATGGACAGCTCTGAAGGGCACTGATGGGTGGCACTGATAGGTGGCACTGGTGGGCACTGAAGGGTGGCACTGATGGACACTGGTAGGTGACACTGATGAGCAGCACTGATGATGAAGCACTGGTGCTATCTTGCTACTAATTAAAGTGTTTGTAAAAGCAGAAGGTGTTTTTGTCCTAATACATTCTATGCTTTAGGATAAAAAGCCTTCTGTGTGCAGCAGCCTCTCTAATACTTACCTGAGGTCCATCTAGATCCAGCAATATTGTAGGATTGTCTCGGCTGACCGGGACTTCCCTCCTCATTGGCTGAGACAGCAGCGTGCCATTGGCTCCCACTACTGTCAATCAAAGTCAGTCAGCCAATCAGGAGAGAAAGGGGCAGGGCTGGGCCGCAGCTCCATGTCTGAATCGAAACAGGGCGCTGGAGCTTGGCTTGAGTGCCCCCATAACAAGCCGCTTGTTGTGGGGGCACTCAACAGGAGGGATGAGCCACCGGAGAGGGACCTGAGAAGTGGAGGATCCAGGCTGCTCTGTGCAAATTCACTGCACATGGCAGTTAAGTATAACGTGTGTTATTTTTAGCTTAAAAAAACAAGACTTTACAATTACTTTAAGTACTCCTTCCTGGCTTCAAGGAGTGGCTAGGAGCACGCATAGTACATTATCCTTAGAGATTAGGCTTCTTATCCTCTATTTCTTTATAGTCTGTCAGTCCGTTCAAAAGTGATAGCTTAGCTGTAGATGAAGCCTGGTGGCCTAAATCATCCCCTGGCATCTCATATACCTTGGACAATACCAGTGCTTAAAGGAGATGGAAAATGCTGGTCAATTTATGGGCTGAAATGAGCCTGTGATACACATTATTAGCTGGTAGAGTGTGGTAGTAAGTGTTCCCAGTTGGTGCAACAAAAAATGTTGGTGATCAGGACCAAAAACACCAAGGTATAATGGCAGTGACAGAATTGTCAGCAAAGACAAAAGTCAATGATTCACAGCAGAATGCGGGTGAGCATGTCAGCAATGGCACAGAAAAGCAGAAGATAGGGAGTACACAAACTTGACAAAATTGCACTTTACCCATAACTAGCATTATAAAACAGTATAAGTATTATAGCAAAGTAGTAAAGTCACAGGAATTTAATAAAACGTGCCATTCTAAAGCACTATTTAACCACCTGCCTACTGGGCACTTTTAACCTCTTCCTGCTCAGGCCAATTTTCAGCTTTAAGCGCTGTCACACTTTGAATGACCATTGCGCGGTCATGCAACACTGTACCCATTTGACTTTTTTTTTTTTTTTTTACACAAATAGAGCTTTCTTTTTGTGGTATTTAATCACCCCTGGGTTTTTTATTTTTGCTAAACAAATGAAAAATATACTGAAAATCTTGAAAAAAACAAAAAATGTTTATAGTTTGTTATAAAATTTAGTAAACAGGTTATTTTTCTCCTTCACTGATGTGCGCTAATGAGGCTGCACTGATGGGCACTGATAGGCTGCACTGATGGGCACATATAGGTGGCACTGTTGGGCACTGATAGGTGGCACTGATGAGGAGGCACTGATGAGGCTGCACTGATAATTGGCACTGATGGCAACTGATAGGTGGCACTGATGGGCTCTGATAGGTGGCACTAATAGGCAGCATTGATAGGCAGCACTGATGGGCACAGATAGGCAGCACTGATGAGGAGGCACTGATTGGCAGCACTGGTGGGCACTGATTGGCAGCACTGGGGGGCACTGTTGGGCCTGCACTGATTATCAGGACACTAATAATCAGTGCCCTGAATATCAGTGTATGTCCCTTTAACACAATCTGGTCTTCGGCTCTCCTTTTCTCTCCTCACACTGTCAGTATGAGGAAATAAAAGCTCATGGTGTTTACTTCCGTGATCAGCTGTCGTTGGACACAGCTGATCACATGGTAAAGGGCCGCTGTCAATGGGCCCTTTACCCTGATCTGTGATCAGCTGAAGGACTCAGTGATCACAGAGCATGCCATTCGCATGCCACACGGGGTGTGCGGGCAGCACGATCACGGGGGGATGTCCATGTACGCCCTTCCGGCAAATTATGCCTGCGCTGTAGCAGTCTTTCAGCTATAGTGCGGGCAGGAAGTGGTTAAGATTTCAAAAATTCAGTATTTTGAGATATTTTCTGTTTAATACTGATTCCTTATTACCTTTTGGTGTAAGCCTTTACAAATAAGCAAAGGCCCACTTCAAGAGGCACATTTGTAAAGTAATGTATGTGACTTCTACCAAACATTCACTAGTGGTGAATCAATCACTGTCATTCATGTGCCTGGAAGATTCTTTTGAAGATAATGCTGGTGGATGTCAGATTCAATGTTTTATAAATATAGCCCTTATGCTTTTAAATTAACACAGTGTGCACTATCATTGTCAAGTGAAGTCTTCTGGTGTATTTACCATACTTCCTATCAATTTGAAGTCTGTGTCAGTTAAGGCAGAACTAAACCCTCCTATCTGTTACAGCCAAAGAAACTGCCATCTTAGCATCTTTTGGAACGTTAGTTGCCATGGTGATGCACAGGTGATCAGCTATGCCACCAGCCATTTGATGACTTCACACCTGAGAACTAACATAAGCATACTTGTAACTGTAACATTTAGACCCCTTTTACACATGCTGTCTGTTGGTCCATTTTTCTTCTATCCGTTGACAGATGATAAATGGACATCAATTTATCTCTGTAAAAATTGATGTAAATGAACGATCATCCGATTACATCCACCATCATCCATTTTTTGAAACTGATCAAAGCTCTATTTTTCTTACGTTTAAAAATCAGATGAAAAACGGACGTAAACTGACAAATGGTCAGTTTTTCATTAGTTTTTGCATTGGTAGTGGATGTAAAAAAAACTGATGAAAAACTGATGAAAAAACTGATGAGCACTGATGAAAAACGGATTAAAAACTGAAGAAAAACTTATGAGCACTAATGAAAAACGGATCACCTGCCCATCAGAGTACCCGAGTACCTGTCACCTGCCCATCAAAGTACCTGAGTACCTGTCATCTGCCCATCAAAGTACCCGAGTACCTGTCACCTGCCCATCAAAGTACCCAAGTAACTGTCATCAACCCATCTGAGTACCCGAGTACCTGTCACCAGTCCATCAGAGTACCCGAGTACCTGTCACCAGTCCATCAGAGTACCCGAGTTCCTGTCACCAACCCATCTGAGTACCAGAGTACCTGTCACCAGTCCATCAGAGTACCCGAGCACCTGTCACCAACCCATCTGAGTACACGAGTACCTGTCACCAACCCATCTGAGTACCCCAGTACCTGTCACCAGTCCATCAGAGTACCCGAGTACCTGTCATCAACCCATCTGAATACCCGAGTACCTGTCACCAACCCATCTGAATACCCGAGTCCCTGTCACCAGCCCATGACAGTACCCGAGTACAAGTCATCAACCCATCTGAGTACCCGAGTACCTGTCACCAGCCCATGAGAGTACCCGTCACCAGCCAATCAGAGTAGGTCTGCTTTCAGTTTTCCAACAGAACAATTGCTTAATAACCCCTGCTAGTATTGACTTTGAGATAGGGTCTCATGAACTGCTGCCTTTGTACATTCTGCTTACGAGTAGTGCCCACTTTCAGGAACATACAACATGCCATTGGATAGAACATCATGATTTTACTCCTAGGTGGTTTCCAAGAAGTTAAAGTTGTTATAACTAGAGTTGAGCGGACACCTGGATGTTCGTGTTCGTCTGGTTCGATGGTGACCCGAACTTTTGGGCACTAAAATGGCTGTAAAAAAGTCCTGGAAAGGGCTAGAGGTCTGCAAAAGTCAGCAAAATGGGGGTAAGGAGTAGGGCAAGTGCCCTACAAACAAATGTGGATAGGGAAATAACTTAAAATCACAAAAAAAAAAAAAAAAATGGGAGGAGGAGGTGTATGTGGAGTAGGAGCCTAGAGGTTGACTAGGCCGTGACCGTGGCAGTGTAGGTGGAAGTGGCGGTGGTGGAGGAGGAGGCGGAGGAGGTAGCCAACACTGTTATTTGTTTTGTTTTTTTTCTAATTGGTGTAGCCCCCAAAATATTGAGACATATTAAAAAAAACAAGTATACCAATGGCTGTGTGAGACCGGTCTAAATGTCTATTCTGCACAAGGTACAGACAAGTCTTGTGAGATCCATGCCTGGTTCATTTTAATAAACGTTAGCTTGTCCATGTTGGCTGTGGACAGGCAGCTGCGCTTGTCTGTGATAATGCCCTTTGCCGTGCTAAACACACGTTCAGACAATACACTGGCTGCAGGGCAGGCCAGCACCTCCAAGGCATAAAGGGCAAGCTCAGGCCATGTGCCCAATTTGGAGACCCAGAAGTTGAATGGGGCAGACCCATCAGTCAGTACGTGTAGGTGTGTTCCCACATACTGTTCCACCATTGCTGAAATGCTGCCTCCTGCTAAGACGTTGCCTATCAGCTGCTGGTGCTGTTTGTTGTGGCGGGCTGCTGACAAAGCTTTTCCACATTTCGGACATGCTAACCATGCCTTCTGAGGTGCTGGCGGTGCTACAGCTGCGTTGGCGACCTCTTCCTCCTCCTCCGCCTTCGCCTTGTGCTTCCACAGAGCCCCCTGTGTCATTTGGGAATACCCTCAGCAGCGCGTCTACCAGCGTGTGCTTGTAGTCACGCATCTTCCAATCACGCTCCAGTGAGGGAATTAAGGATGGCACGTTGTCCTTGTAACAGGGATCCAGCAGGGTGGCCACCCAGTAATCGGCACAAGTTAAAATGTGAGCAACTCGGCTGTCATTGAGCAGGCACTGCAGCATGTAGTCACTCATGTGTGCCAGGCTGCCCAGAGGCAAAGACAAGCTGTCCTCTGTGGGAGGTGTATCATCTGTGTCCTCCGTATCCCCCCAGTCATGCTCCAGTGATGCCCATGAGCTGCGTTAAGTGCCACCCTGCTGTGAACAGGGTTCCTCCTCCTCCTCATCATCTTCCACGTCCTCCTCATCCTCCAGAACTGTGCCCTGGCTTGAAAATTTTTTACCTGGCCTATGCTGGTGCAGGAACCCACCCTCCGAGCCACTTGTGAATGACTGGCCTGATAAGCGTGGAAATGACCCCTCTTCCTCCTCCTCTTCCTCCTGTGCCACATCCTCTTCCATCATCGCCGAAGTGTTTTTTCAAGGAGACATAGAAGTGGGATAGTAACGCTGAGAACAGCATCATCGGCACTGGCCATGTTTGAGGAGTACTCGAAACACCGCAATATGGTACACAGGTCTTGCATGGAGGCCCACTCGTTGGTGGTGAAGTGGTGCTGTTCCGCAGAGCGACTGACCAGTGCATGCTGCAGCTGAACCTCCACTATTTCCTGCTGCTGCTCACACAGTCTCTCCAGCATGTGCAAGGTGGAGTTCCACCTTGTGGGCACATCGCATAGGAGGCGGTGAGTGGCAAGGCTGAAGTTCCACTGCAGTGCAGACAGGCGAGCAGCAGCAGAGTGAGAACCCCGAAAGCGTGCACAGACGGCCCGCACTTTCTGCAGCAGCTCTGACATATCCGGGTAGTTTTTCACAAATTTCTGCACCACCAAATTCAGCACATGCGTCAGGCAAGGGATGTGCGTCAAACCGGCTAGGCCCAGAGCTGCTATGAGATTTCGCCCATTATCGCACACCACCAGGCCGGGCTTGAGGCTCAGGGGCAACAACCACTCATCGGTCTGTTGTTTAATGCCCGTCCACAGCTACTGTGCAGTATGGGGTTTATCTCCCAAACATATCAGTTTTAAAACAGCCTGCTGTCGTTTCCCCCTGGATGTGCTGAAGTTGGTGGTGAAGGTGTTACGCTGAGCGGATGAGGAGGTGGTAGAGGAGGAGGAAGCGCAATAGGAGGAGGAGGCAACAGGAGGCAAAGAGAAATGCCCTGCAATCCTCAGTGGCAGAAGGACATGCGCCAAACGGCTAGCCGCCTCAGGCCCACCCGCCACTACATTTGCCCAGTGTGCATTTAGCGAGATATAGCGTCCCTGCCTGTACTTACTGGTCCAAGTATCAGTGGTTATGTGGACCTTGCCACAGATGGCGTTGCGCAGTGCACACTTGATCTCGTCCCCGACTTGTTTGTGCAGGGAAGGGATGGCTCGCCTGGAAAAGTAGTGGCGGCTGGGAACCACGTACTGTGGGACAGACACTGCCATCAGGTTTTTAAAACTGTCCGTGTCCACCAGACGGAATGACAGCATTTCAAAGGGCAGGAATTTTGAAATGTTGGCATTCAGGGCCAGGGATCGCGGTTGGGTAGGGGGGTACTCCCTCCAGTGTTTGGGAGATGGAGAGCTGTAAACTTCCATGGGACCATGTGCAAATGCTTGGGGACGGTGGCGGACATGGTGGCGTTGCTGTCACATCGTCTGTTTGCTGGGTGGCAGGTGACACTGGCACTGTAGAGGTGGAGGAAGAGGCCGAGACAGCAGAAGCAGGAGGAGGCCGAGACCTTTCTTGGATTTTGAGGTACTTATTCCACTGCAGCAAGTGCTTTGTATTTAGATGCCTGGTCATGGAGGTTGTGCTCAGGTTTAGAACATGTGTGCCTCACTTCAGCCTCTCATTGCACAGTGTGCAAACCACTTGTATCTTGTAGTCAGCACATTGTCTGAAGAACTGCCACGCCGGGGAACGCCTTTGAGCTGCCTTTGGTGTGCTAGGTCCCTGGGTGCGGTGGGTAGTAGCAGGCATACTGTCTAGGGGACGCTCGCTCCGCTTTTGCAACCTGCTTCCTCTTTTGCTGTTCTGGTGCCTCTGTCGGCTACCTGAGGAAGGTGTTTCACTTGTGCGTGTAGCTGGCACAGATCGACCACGTCCTATCCTTGCAACAGTAGCTTCAGCAACACCACCAACACCAGCAGCACCAGCAGCACCACGCCAACGTCCCTTATTTGACGCTCTCCTCATTCTGGACACAAATGTACTATATAGCACTATTTATTAATACTAAAAAAAAAAGAATAATAAATTATTATTCTTTTTTTTTTTTTTGAAAAAAGAAAATTGTAGATGCACTTTTTATTTTTGTGCAAGAAATGCACCGCTCACACCAGCAGCAGGAACCTCTCTCTACACCAGTCTGAGATGATTTTAGAACAATCGATAATCTGTCTTTCACAGCACCGACAGGAACCTGTCCCTACTGCAATATGAGATGATTTTAGAACAATAATCTCCCCCTCACAGCACCGACAGGAACCTCTCCCTAATGCATTAGGAGATGGTTTTATAACAATAAACTCTCCCTCAGAGCACCAACGGGAACCTCTCCCTAATGCAGTAGGAGATGGTTTTAGAACGATAAACTCTCCCTCAGAGCACCAACAGGAACCTCTCCCTAATGCAGTAGTAGATGGTTTTAGAATGATAAACTCTCCCTAAGAGCACCAACAGGAACCTCTCCCTAATGCAGTGGTAGATGGTTTTAGAATGATAAACTCTCCCTCAGAGCACCAACAGGAACCTCTCCCTAATTCAGTAGTAGATGGTTTTAAAACGATAATCTCTCCTTCAGGGCACCAACAGGAACGTCTCCCTCATGCAGTAGTAGATGGTTTTAGAATGATAATCTCTCCCTCAGAGCACTAACAGTTACGTCTCCCTAATGCACTATAAGATGGTTCTGAATGCTAATGTCTCCCTCACAGGACCGCAATGAAGGTCTCCCTAATGCAGTCTGAGATGGTTGTGAACGCTAATCTTTCCCTCACAGCACTGGCATGAAGCTCTCCCTACTCTAGTCTGAGACGATCTGACACGCGGCGCTATGTGACTCCAGCCTCATATAGAGGCTGGGTCACATGATGCACTGGCCAATCACAGCCATGCCATTAGTAGGCATGGCTGTGATAGCTTCTAAGGACAAACTAGTGAAGAGCTTGTTGATTGGCTGCCCAGTAGCTATAGAAAAGGCGACAAAAATACCCGAATACCGAACCCGATCCCGGACTTTTTTTTTAATGTCTGGGTTCGGGGGACGGACACCCCAAAGTCTGGTACGGACCCGAACTTTACAGTCCGGGTTTGCTCAACTCTAGTTATATCCCTAAAAAATGCTCCTGTCCCTTTAAGGCATAATATATAGCATAGTGTTTCTGTAGTGTCATTTGTCCCATTCTATGCTGTATAATACCTGGTTGATACTGCCTGTTCCTGTCTTCCCCTATTTAAACTGACCATGTTTATCATTGCTGTTGATCCATGATACCAGGTTCAGTTTATGTGCCTCCATCATCCTGCTCTCTCCTCAGCGTCTCTGCATTTCCCCCTCCCATTCTCCCTGTCAGTTCCGTTCCGTAGTGTGAGACGATCTCCTCTCTGCCCCTCTCCTCTCCTCTCATGCCTGTGTAATTCTATTCCCTGCAGCCACTTCAATGCTTGTAAAGTAAAGAAAAATGTATTGACCACTTCAATACAGGACGTGCCCAGACCATTTTTCAGCTTTCAGCGCTCTCACACTTTGAATGACAATTACTCTCTCGTGCTACACTGTACCCAAACAACATTTTTATCATTTTTTTCCTCACAAATAGAGCTTTCTTTTGGTGGTATTTAATAACCTCTGGGTTTTTTATTTTTTGCAACATAAGTGAAAAAAGTGCGAAAATTTTGAAAAAAAACACTTTTTTTTACTTTCTATGATACAATTTTGCAAATAAGTAATTTTTGTTCATAATTTTGGGCCAAAACCTATACTGCTACCGATCTTTGGTAAAAAAAATAACCCAAATAAGTGTATATTATTTGGTCTGTGTGAAAGTTATAGAGTCTACAAGCTATGGTGCCAATCATTGAAAATTGATCACACCTGATGCACTGACGGCCTATCTCATTTCTTGAGGCCCTGAAATGTCAGGAAAGTACAAATACCCCCCAAATGACCCCTTTTTGAAAAGTAGACATTCCAAGGTATATTCTATGAGGCATTATGAGTCTTTTGAATGGTTTATTTTTTTCCACAAGTTTTCGAAAAACGTGGAAAGAAAATGAAAACACTTCTATTTTTACACAAAGTGGTCAATTTATAAGATATTTCTAACACATAGCATGTACATAGCAAAAATGACCCCCCCAAAATATATTCTGCTACTTATCCCGAGTATGGTGATACCACATGTGTGAGACTTTTACACAGCCTGGCCACATAGAGAGGTCTAACATGCAGGGAGCACCGTCAGGCATTATAGAAGCATAAATTACACATATGATTTCCTAACCACCTATTACACTTTTGAAGGCCCTGCTGCACCAGGACAATAGAATTACCCACAAAATGACCCCATTTTGAAAAGCAAACATCCCAACTTATATTCTATGAGGCATTATGAGTCTCTTGTACGGTTCATTTTTTTCCACAGGTCTTTGGAAAACCTGGAAAGAAAATGAAAACTTATTTTTTTTTCACAAAGTGGTCAATTTATATGATATTTTGAACACATAGCATGTATATAGCAAAAATAACCCCCCAAAATATATTCTGCTACTCGTCCCGAATATGGTGATACCACATGTGTGAGACTTTTTCACACCCTGGCCACATAGAGGGATCCAACATGCAGGGAGTACTTTTGAAGGCCCTGGAGCACCAGGACAATGGAATTACAAACAAAATGACAGCAAACACCCTAATGTATATTTTATGAGGCATTATGAGTCTTTTGAATGGTTCATTTTTTTCCACAGGTCTTCAAAAAAGGTGGAAAGAAAATGAAAGCTTTTATTTTTACACAAAGTGGACAATTTATGAGATATTTCTAACACATAGCACGTATATAGCAAAAATTAACCCCCAAACAATATTCTGCTACTCGTCCCGAGTATGCCAATACCACATGTGTGAGACTTTTTCACACCCTGGCCACATACAGAGGCCAAACATGCAGGAAGCACCGTCAGGTGTTCTAGGAGCATAAATTACACATACCATTTCATTTTGAAGGCCCTGGAGCACCAGGGCAGTGGAATTACCCCCCAAAATTACCCCATTTTGCAACGAAAACAACCGAGGTATATTCTATGAGGCATGGGCTGCAGGTAGGTACTCGCATACTCTGATGGGCTGCAGATAGGTACTCAGGTATTCTGATGGGCTGCAGATAGGTACTCGGGTACTTTGATGGGCTGGAGACAGGTACTTGGGTAATCTGATGGACTGGTAAAAGGTACTAGGGTACTCTGATGGGCTGCAGATAGGTACTTGGTTACTCAGATGGGTTGGTGACAGGTACTCGGGTAATCTGAAGGTCAGGTGACAGGTACTCGGGTACTCTGATGGGCAGGTGACAGGTACTCAGGTACTCTGATGGGCTGGTGACAGGTACTCAGATGGGCAGGTGACAGGTACTCGGGTAGGCTGATGGGCTGGTGACAGGTACTTGGGTACTCAGATGGGCAGGTGACAGGTTCTCGGGTATGCTGATAGTCTGGTGACAGGTACTCAGGTACTCTAATGGGCAGGTAACAGGTACTCGGGCACTTTGGTGGGCTGGTGACAGGTACTCGGGTACTCTGATGGGCTGGTGACAGATACTCGGGTACTCTGATGGGCTGGTGGCAGGTACTCGGGTACTCAGATGGGTTGGTGACAGGTACTCAAGTACTCAGATAGGTTGGTGACAAGTACTCGGGTACTCTGATGGGCTGGGGACAGGTACTCGGGTACTCAGATGGGATGGTGACAGGTACTCGGGTACTCAGATGGGATGTTGACAGGCACTTGGGTACTCAGATGGGTTGGTGACAGGTACTCGGGTACTCTGATGGGCTGGTGACAGGTACTCAGGTACTCTGATGGGCTGGTGACAGGCACTCGGGTACATTGATGGGCTGTGACAGTTACTCAGGTACTTTGATGGGCAGGTGACCGGTACTCGGGTACTTTGATGGACAGGTGACAGGTATTCTGATGGGCTGTTACAGGTACTTTGGTAGGGTGGTGACAGGTCCTCTTTATTGGGGGGTGATCAGTGTGCTTGGTGTACACAGTAGGCGTAACAAGCTGTTACCGCAATCTCCCTCTCACACACGATCGGTGTGTGAGAGGGAGAACCCGGTAACAGCTCGTTACCGCGGTTTGTTTACATCACATGACCGGCTGTGATTGGACACAGCCGGTCACGTGGTAAAGAGCCAATTCTATTGGCTCTTTACACTGATCGGAGCTGAGCTTTGTCCGAGGGACAAGCCTCAGCCCCGATCGCCGCGCTGCGCGCCCCCAGGGGGCGCGCACGAGCGGCATGCGCGGTGTTGTCGGTAGTGACCGGCTGTGATTGGACACAGTCGGGCACATGGTAAAGAGCCAAATCTATTGGCTCTTTACCCCGATCGGGGGGGACACGACCCCCAGGGACAGGATCGATCCACGATCGCCGCCAGGGGCCCGCAGTAGTGGCTAGAAACGGCCAATGTCATATGACGTTGGCCCGGATCGACAAAGGGTTCCTGCCGACGTCATTTTACAATGACTCGGTAAGGAAGGGGTTAATCACTTTGATCCTCTCTGTTTTAGGTCCCTGTTCAGTACAGTATGTGTTTTCCTAAACTTATAATGTTAAATACCTTCTTTGCAGAGTGCTGCTGTGCAATGAAACAATACTTTTTACTTTGTACTGTAAAACATATCCAATAAGAAATATAAAAAATCATCTTTCTTCATCAATTTAGGCCAATATGTATGTATTCTGCTACATATTTTTGGTAAAAAAAATTCCAATAAGCATATATTAATTGCTTTGTGAAAAGGTTATTGCGTCTACAAACTATGAGATATTTTTATGGCATTTTTATTTTTATTTTTACTAGTACTGACAGCGATCAGCGATTTGTAGCGGGATTGCGACATTGCGGCAGACAAATCGGACACTAAGTGACACTTTTTGAGGACCAGTGACATCAGTACAGTGATCAGTGTTAAAGAAAATGCACTGTCACTGTACTAATGACACTGGCAGGGAATGGGTTAACATCAGGGGAGATCAAAGGTTTAAGTGTGCTCCTAGGCAGTGATTTCTAACTGTGTGGGGAATGTCTTAACTGGAGGAAAACAGAGATCCGTGTTTCTGCTTAGCAGAAACACAAGATCTCAATTTCTCTCTCTGACAGGACAGCGGTCTGCCTTGTTTACATAGGCAGACCACCATTTTGCCTCTCCTGTCAATGATCGGTGGGAGTCGATGTTCGCCGGGACACACTGATTGGCTCCCTCTGTGTCCAATCACAGCGGGTTCGGGTCCCCAGCAGCGCATGCGCACCCCAGACCTGGAAAAAGAGACAATGTGCAGGTACGTTGTTTCACACAGCCCGCCCTGCCACAGTAAATGTGCAGTGGGCAGTCCGGAAGTGCGTAAAGAATAAAACAAAATTAAAATGTAAAAATGTTTTGAAGAAATATCATCTAGTTAAAGTGTTACTAAACCCACATCATAAAAAACTATCAATAATTGCAGTATTATATGCTGTTCATGCTCACTATGTCACTATGAGTTCCGTTTTCTGTAAATCTGCAAAACACCTGGTTGATCCTGTTGCTCTCTATCTCCACCTTCTGTTCATGTCCTCAATTCAGCTAGGGATTTCGCTGCTGTAGGGGCAGCTCTGCACATGCTCAGTTTTCAGTGCGTTTCTATGTTGAGCGTTTACTCCCTATCACAATGGGGGTGGGATATTACATGTAGATTAATGGAGGCTTCTCCTTCCTGGTTTTCTAAGACACAGGCTGGAGGAACGTGTTACAGCCTGTGATAGGCAGAAGTCAACCCACACCATGTTTTTTTTGTTCAATAAGTTTTTATTGGGAAAGCAAATCACAGAGTATAATTCGACATTCACATCAAACAAATACCCAAATAGGAAATTAGTACACATGAGCGACCCAAAAAATGTTCAGGTTATAAAAAGCGAAGGAAGGAAGAGGGAGGAAGAGAGGAAAAAGAAGAGAAGTGAAAGAAATAAAGAATAGGGGTAAGAGTAAAAGAAACCCCCTGCCTCCAATGCGGGATCCTGTCTATATAAAAAGATGGTATAATGCCTATCTTACTATGACATGAGTTCAGAATAATTAGCTGTGTATTTGAAAGAAAGCCAGCAGGACCAAATTTTGTTAGAGACTGAGGATTTCCCACGATACTCGTGTGTAAGGTCTTCCATATGGTAGACATGGTCAATCGTGGTGAGCCACTGTTTGGTAGTAGGAATGGTAGACTTTTTCCAGTGTTTGGGAATCAGCGATTTAGCTGCATTAAGTAGATGGGGTGTGATAGATTTTTTATAGCGTCCTGCTGGCCCGCCTGTACAGTTAAATAGAACCACCCATGGGTCGTCAGGGACTGCTACTCCTTGGATTTTTTCAATCCAGTGTAAGATACTCAACCAGTATGGGCGGATTATAGGGCATGACCACCACATGTGTGCGTGAGTAGCTGGTTCCCCACAGCCCCTCCAATACAAATCTGAGACTTGACTAGACTGGGAATGATCTGTGTAGGAAAACAGGAGAGTAATGCCATCTAGATAAGAGTTTGTAGTTAGCTTCAGCTACTCTTGAAGAAATGGAAGAGGTGTGGGTCAATTCCAGGATCTTGGTTCTTTGTTCATCCAAAAGGGTACGATGTAGGTCTCTTTCCCAATTTGCTAAGAATGAGGGCCAATGTGCAGGGGTCAGTGAACGTATGGCTTGATAAAAGAGGGATATAAGACGCTTGGGAGGTTGATTATTCGATAGAATAAGTTCCACTGGGTTGAGATCCTTCATAGAGTGCAGCGGCTTAGGCAGCGATTTAATGAATTGAGAGAATTGCAGGCACCTCCATCTGTCAAGGTAAGAAACTGTGGAAGTGTTCACTAAGCTAGAGATGGGTAGCATGCCAGTTGACGAAGTAACCTGATGAAGGAGCGTTGGTGATTGAGAGAACCCCATGCAGAACTGGGGGTTATGCTCTACAGGTGTAAAATAAGCGTGAAACCCACACCATGTTATTTCCAAAAAATAATAACAATTTGATTTTAAATATATATATTTTATGTCAATTTAAAACTGTTTATTGATATTAATTATTTATTTATTTTTACTGTGTATTCCAAAGGCTGTTTTTTCTTATTTTGAACAAGTGACCAGTAGCAGAGAACTAGAAGCTCCCCCTTTCGCTGCCAAGTCCATCCATCGTACGGACCTGACAGTGGCGGGTATCACACACAATCCAGTGGCTGCAGCCACTGACAGGCAGACTCCAGATTGCTCACGCACAACCCCAATACCAGCGCCCCCCCCGCACCGCCACACCTGCCATGCTTTCCGGGCTCCGCTTGCCCATCTGCAGGCCCGGAAGTGAAATGGTGGGTGCCGGTGGCTGAGGGGGAAGGAGAAGAGCGGACACACTCCCCTCCTTGTATTGACCTGGAAAGCGATGTCTCTGACGTCACTTCCGGGTCAAGTTCTCGGTGTCCCTGGCTAGCTTAGCCAGGAAAAGATGTTTTGCAATGCGATCTGCATTGCAAAACATTCAGTGAAGCACAGAGAAGCTGTCACCTAAAAAACATCACATAGGGGACTTTTGTCCCCTATGTAATGAAAAAAAAAGTTACATAATTTTTTTAAATTTTTTTTCAAAAAAATAAAGTTCCATTCAAGCATATAAAATTCCCCCCAAAACATTTTTGAGGCCCCCAACCCCCACATATATGCACATACGAATGTAAATGCATGCGTCGGGGGCGTCTTCACATGAAAACGCCCATTGCGATACACATGTTACATATTGCCACGCACGCCAGAGGGAGAGCAATAATTCGAACACAAGACCTCCTCCGTAACACTAAACTGATACCTTTAGGGGGCTTTTGAAGCATTGCCTATAGAAAATATAGGGTACTGAAGCTTGTCACCATTTCGCAGGTGCACACAAATTTAGGGTTGGACATGTTGGGTATCTTTTTACTGGGCCCAATCTCATCTTTTATATTTTACCAAAAACTTGTGTAGTTTCTTGTGTTTGTTTGCCCTTAAATTCACTTTAGTGTGCTTTTTACCTAAATGTTTGCATTCCCTAAACCTTTGCAATAATAACGTGTGACATAAAAAAATTGGAACTACCACTATTTTATTCTCTCGGGTGTCTGCTTTCAGAAAATATATAAGGTTGGGGGGGGGGGGGGGAGGGTTGTGTAATCTTCAGGCCAAAAATGATTTTTTTAAAGGCTTGCAAAAAATGCAAAGACGGCTCTGGCAGCGAAAATGTTAAACAGCGTGTGTTTAGTATCACAGCTATAATAAATTATTGGAGTCTGTCTGTCCCCATCCTAAAGTCAGCATGTGTCACAATTTTACATAGAAAACCAGGGCACACAGCAAGTAAACACTGTACTGGCCCCAGGCAGAATGGACAGTGGTGAATAATATTTCTTCAAAATAGAGGTGCACTTTTCATGTGCTTTAATGCTTCAGAGAACGGAGAGGCCAAACTCATTTTTCCACTAAGGTGTACTTATCCTTTAAGTTGCTACCCAAACTGTCCTTTAGATTTTGTAGCGTGCAGAGTCATTTAATGTGTCATATGCACAGGGATGGTGAAAGGGCATATAACACCTAATCCTGACAACCTAAGCAAATCGTTTCTCATTCTTCCTCCTTGAAACATGTTATTAAGAGAATAATACATTGTGGTGCTCCTTCTGCTCTCATCCTTAACAAAAGCTGTGAAGCTTTTGAAAGCAATTCCCTGAAAATTATTGCTGTTGTATGCAGCTCTGTTAAATTGAGAGAAAAATGATCTTTCAGACAGAATATGAGCTAATCATTTTGTATGAGACATGGCAGAATATATGTGCATTGGTCTTCACTGTAACAGGAGCCTGTGCTGAATCAGGTTATTCTAGCATGAATATCTGCTGATTTATTATACCATTATGCAGCCAGAATGTTACATGAAAACAAAGTTTTAGGAAGATAAAAAAAACAGTTTATAGTTTATAAAACATCAGAACTATGGCACCCATGAGGATCTTTATGACTTTTCCATATCAGTGATTATAGCTCGTTGTTACATGTTTAACTGCACCCAGGATTCTTACTGGGCATTGTATTGTAATAGAGGTTGGGCAACTGTGTACAGCACTGTATACGACACACTAGATGTAGTAGACAATATCTATTTACCTTTATATTAAAATCTACACTAACGATTTAAGTTCATTATAATGTCTCTAAAGCTAAGGGAACTGCAGGTGTAGAGAATACCTGCATCCCTGAATTCTACCTAGTGCCGATTTTGGCTGAGAGGTTGATGAGCAGTGGCAGCTGGTGCTCAAAATTCTGGGGAGGCGGCCTGCTCCCCCCTGCGCTCGCACGCACTACCCCCACCCCAAACCCCCCGCGTTTGCTTGCTTGCATGCACTACCTCCCCGGCGCTTAATCGAACGATCGGGAAGGTGGTGATCCATGGCCTTACCACCTTATGGAGGTGTGTGGAGGAGGTTGCGGAGGGAAGTGCCAGGCCATTACTTCTCCCGGCTGAACAGGAGGAGGGTCCTGAGACCTGATTGGCCGGAAGTCTTAAGACTCCCTGGCCAGTTGGGTCTCAGGTCCACTTCCTGATTGGCCAGGAGGAAAAGCAGGAAGACATTAGTGAATTCATTTGCTAATGTCACACAAGTGGGTGAGCTTGGAGCACCCCAAACCCACCCTTTTTGACGCCAATTAGAGCCTCAGGCTCTAATCATGTGCTTAAAAAAAAACCCATATTGAAATCCCTGCGTTTGGCGTCCTGCATGGATATCAATGGTGGCTGGTAGTTTTTTTTGGTGGGGGGGTCGGCAAACAACCCCCATCTACTTCCCACGTCTTAAGACTCCCTGGCCAGTCAGCTCTCAGTTACACTTCCTGGTCAGAACGAGAAGCAGGAAGACATTAGTGAATATTAATTTGCTAATGTCACACAAGTGGGTACGTTTTGAATGTTTTTGAAGGCAATTAGAGCCTCATGTGCTTCAAAAAAAAAAAACACATTGAAATCCATGCATTTGGCGCCTTGCATGGAGATCAGTGGTGGCTGGTGGTTTCTTTTTTGGGGAGTGTCGGTAAACAGCCCCCCAACCGAGCAGTACCTGCGAACAGCACCTCCACCACCCACCCTGAGCAGCACCTCTCCCCCCGCTGTTTGCTCGTCGGTCTGGCACTTACCCCAGGTGGGTAGCATGCTGCGGCTCCATGTCCTCTAGTCCAAGGTGGCTTCCAGTGTGTGGCTCCTCCCCTTCTCATCCTAGGCATCCAATTGGATTGCCTGTCCTTTCAGTGAATCAGGTGATGCATGTCAAAACCCGCTACCTGATTGGCCGGGAGGAGGACCATTATTACAACAGCAAATATTCATCACACCTTTTTTTACCTGCAGAAAAAAGTGCATTTATTATTTTTTTCTGAAAAAGGTGAAGTTATCCGAAAAAAAATTACAATATATGGGTTATTTTACAAAGAGGTTGATTTGCAAAGTGAACAGACAAGTAGGTTGTTCACTTTGAAAGAAAATGTTCCATTAGCTTAGTAAATGAAGTCAAGTTCTTCTGACTTCTATTGTCCAAATCATGTGCAAGCAAAAATATTGTGTTTTGTTTTTTCGTTTTTTTTTGCATGTGATTGGGTATTCTTTACAAAGTAAATTTTCATCGCATGCACAAGCTAAATAAAAATTCCCTTACAAAGTGAACAGCCTGTTTGTGTTTAGTAAATCAACTCTAAAGACTCTAGCGTTGGGCGTTTAGTTTTGGCAGCATAGGCCTCATTCATATGGGATAGCAATTATATGCATATGCATGGGTATTTTTAAAGGCATATAAATGCATGTAATGATTTTAACTGGTACAATGCTCACCGTGCATTTACTTGCATTCAGGTGTATTTGGTTAAAGGAGAATGAAAGCCTTTGATATGTTTCACAAAACAGTTACATTCAAGACATGCCGTGATTTATTGTTATTATTATACAGGATTTATATAGCGCCAACAGTTTGCGCATCGCTTTACAACATGAGGGCAGACAGTACAGTTACAATACAATTCAATACAGGAGATTTTCAACTGTACATTGGCACAGAACAGTGCCAAGTCTTTATTGTGTCAAGGCACCATGGAAGCCACTGTTGCTTAGAAAGTGGGTCCTGAAATTGCAGTCTTCATTTATTACTTGGAGAGGTCAAAAATATGGAGACATTTTTTTATCCTACATGCAAGTCTTTTAACTAACAGTAAAAATGCCCAGGCAGCTCAAAATATAAATACAGTAAGGTCCATAAATATTGGGACATTGACACAGTTCTAATCTTTTTGGCTCTATACATCACCATGATGGATTTTAAATGAAACAAACAAGATGTGCTTTAACTGCAGACTTTCAGCTTTAATTTGAGGGTATTTACATCCAAATCAGGTGAACGATGTAGGAATTACAACAGTTTGTATATGTGCCTCACACTTTTTAAGGGACCAAAAGTAATGGGACAATTCGCTGCTCAGCTGTTCCATGGCTAGGTGTGTGTTAGTCCCTCATTATCCCATTTACAAGGAGCAGATAAAAGGTCCAGAGTTCATTTCAAGTGTGCTATTTGCATTTGGAATCTGTTGCTGTCAACCCTCAGTGTGAGATCCAAAGAGCTGTCACTATCAGTGAAGCAAGCCATCATTAGGCTGAAAAAAAACAAACAAACCCATCAGAGAGATAGCAAAAACATTAGGTGTGGCCAAATCAACTGTTTGGAAAATCCTTAAAAAGAAAAAACACACGGTGAGCTTAGCAACACCAAAAGACCCGGAAGACCACGGAAAACAACTGTGGTGGATGACCGAAGAATTCTTTCCCTGGTGAAGAAAACACCCTTCACAAAAGTTGGCCAGATCAAGAACACTCTCCAGGAGGTAGGTGTATGTGCGTCAAAGTCAACAATCAAGAGAAGACTTCACCAGAGTGAATACAGAGGGTTCACCACAAGATGTAAACCATTGGTGAGCCTCAAAAACAGGAACGCCAGATTAGAGTTTGCCAAACAACATCTAAAAAAGCCTTCACAGTTCTGGAACAAAATCCTATGGACAGATGAGACCAAGATCAACTTGTACCAGAGTGATGGGAAGAGATGAGTATGGAGAAGGAAAGGAACTGCTCATGATCCAAAGCATACCACCTCATCAGTGCACCAGAAGGCCCAGAAAACCACAACGATTCGAGTGGCACACAAAAAAGAAAAA
>BLSH010033372.1:230932-271589 GCA_018402905.1 Glandirana rugosa | reverse complement strand
CAGAGTGATTATGGGCCTCTTGGCTGCATCTCTGATCAGTCTTCTCCTTGTATGAGCTGAAAGTTTAGAGGGACGGCCAGGTCTTGGTAGATTTGCAGTGGTCTGATACTCCTTCCATTTCAATATTATCGCTTGCACAGTGCTCTTTGGGATGTTTAAAGCTTGGGAAATCTTTTTGTATCCAAATCCGGCTTTAAACTTCTCCACAACAGTATCTCGGACCTGCCTGGTGTGTTCCTTGTTCTTCATGATGCTCTCTGCGCTTTAAACGGACCTCTGAGACTATCACAATGCAGGTGCATTTATACGGAGACTTGATTACACACAGGTGGATTCTATTTATCATCATTAGTCATTGAGGTCAACATTGGATCATTCAGAGATCCTCACTGAACTTCTGGAGAGAGTTTGCTGCACTGAAAGTAAAGGCTGAATAATTTTGCACGCCCAATTTTTCAGTTTTTTATTTGTTAAAAAAGTATGAAATATCCAATAAATTTCGTTCCACTTCATGATTGTGTCCCACTTGTTGTTGATTCTTCACAAAAAAATACAGTTTTATATCTTTATGTTTGAAGCCTGAAATGTGGCAGAAGGTCGCAAAGTTCAAAGGGGGCCGAATACTTTCGCAAGGCACTGTATAGGCGATCTGACTCTTTCGGGAAGGGAGGGTGGGTACTGCGGCCTCGCTGCAGACCTGCTGATCATCAGGCATAGAGGCAGAATGGCGGTCTGCTTATGTAAACAAGGCAGATCGCCATTCTGACAGGAGGGAAGGGATGGAATTGTGTCCCTGCAAAGCAGGGAACAAATTCCATCTCTTTCCCTAGTAAAAGCACCTCTCACAATGTAGTAAAACACTGGTTAGGCACACAGTTAACCCTTTGATCACCCCTGGTGTTAATTCCCACCCAGCCAGTGTCATTAGTACAGTGATAGTGCATATTTTTTAGCACTGGTCACTGTATTAGTGCCACTGGTCCCCAAAACTGTCAGTTAGTGTTCGAATGTCCACCACAATATCTCAGTCCCACAATAAGTCACAGATCACTGTCTTTGCTAGTAAACAATAAATAAATAAATACAAATATCCCATAGTTTGTAGACGATACAACTTTTGTGCAAACCAATCAGTTTACGCTTATTGTTATTTTTTTACCAAAGCTATGTAGGAGAGTATATATTGTTCTAAAGTTATGAAGAAATTCAATTTTTTTATAGCAGAAAGTAAAAAAATATTGTTTTTTTTTCAAAATTGTTGGTCTTTTTTTTTTAATTCCTTATTTAAAGAGTCAAGGAAGAGTACATAACATTTGTAACTTGCGACATAGGACCATTATAAAGCAATACGCAGTCATATACTTTACAGCCTATACAATGTAAGGACTGTACTCCACAGAGAGCAAAAATATATTCTGCACAGGTCTGTCCCATTTGTTTTTTATTTTTGACCACTCCTTTGAACATTTTCACTATTGTGTTACCTAAGGGTAGGCATTTGCCCCAACCCTTAAGAAGCAAGGATAAGAAAATAGATCAAAAGCTTAGAGAAAGAAAAAGAAGAAGAATGGGGGAGGGAGGAGGGGGATGTATGGGTAGAGGGGGTCTTGGGTGGGGCGGAGACAGGAATGCAGATGGGCAGGGGAATCCCTGCAAGCGGCTCACTCTGCTGGAATTCCAGATGATTAGGAGGCTAAAAGTGTCTAGTCCCTATAATAAAAGTAGGGAGTCCAGACCTTCTATTATTTGTCTTCCTGCTCCCTCATAGTCATGGTAAGAGTCTCCATAACCTGAATATCTGCAATTATCATTTCCAATGTGATATTATGGGGGCACAGGTGCTTTTCCATAGTGCTGGAATGCAAGCCTTAGCTGCCATAAGCAGATGTCTCAGTATTGAATTCTTGCATTTTTTGATGTGATGGAGGTATCGTTCAATAAGTGGGCCGCCGGGCTATTACCTAGCGAGACTCCGGTCAGCGTTTGCATTGTGGATTCCACAGTAGGTTGGTCTTTTTTTATTTACAGTGCAAACAATATAAAATGCAGAGGTAACCAAATACCACCAAAGTAAAGCTTTATTTGTGGGGAAAAAAAGGACATAAATTTTATTTGGGTACAGCATCACACGACTGCGCAACTGTCAGTTAAAGTAACGCAGAGGCGTATCGCAAATAATGGCCTGGTCATGAAGGGAGGAGGGGGGGTGTAAATCTACCGGAGATCAAGTGGTTATGAGAGCTAGCATGATATTTAAGCAAGTAGGAATTTTACAATCGAAAAGTCTGCAGTGGCAGTTTTTTTTTTTTAGGAAAGGTTCCCTAACTTGCTGGGAAAAATCTCAGGTTAGAGGATTTATGAAAGTAACCCAGAGGTAACACAACACTGGAGATGTCTGCCTACAATGTTCTCTCCTACTTTTTCCATTTTGTTAAACATGCACGCTTGGGCATAAACACCCATTTGTGACACAAACAGTGGGAACAATAATTGGAGACAGGTTTGCATAATTCTATTTATATTTCAAAAGTGACAGCGTTCACAAAAGACATTCTCCAACAGTACAGTTTGTTCAGTGTTGGATCCGTATTCAGGAATTAAAATGAATAGCTCCTTATGATATTTATTGAGGAGGAAGATCACAAAACACTTTTTCAGAAAATCTTGAGAATGAAAGTTTAAAATAATAAAATCGTCAAAGTGACTGACTGCCAGTCAAAATGTCAGCCTAATGATTTCATTATGCAACATACGTTGCTGGCAGTTTTATAAACATCTGTTCTATGTTTCTAATTTCATTTATAAGTAAATTTAGTGCCTGTAAAAAAAAGCATTCAAATTGATGGATCATCTCTTCAAAATAATTAGAAAGTAAGACTTAATTTGCAGATCTAACGCTGGAGCTTAGATTAGTTTTCCCTTAATGATGAAGCTATGTCATCTATGTGTGTAAAGATATGGATGCACAAACACTCTGTACAATTACAGAATGTAGCTGTGGGATCTCAGTACTAATTCACTCTGTTTTTCTGAATGTAGCTTTCAGGAAGTACTTGTTTGAGCCGTCAGAGGTCTTGTTTAAAGGAAAAAGAAAGTTTGTTGGTGCAAAATGATTAGCTCTTTGTGTTTTTGGGCTGCTCGTCTTTACCCCAGGAACAAAAGAGGTATTTACTGGGGAAAAATGTTATTTATCATGTGAAGACCAAGCTCTGTGTTGCAAACTTTTCCCTCAATTTCTAACTGGTAGAACATTTTCATTGTCATGTAAGTAAAGCTGACCATGTACAGGTGGTCCCCTAGTTACAAACATCCGACTTACAAACGACAAACGGAGGGAGACAACAGGAAGTAAGAGGAAATCTCCCCCTAGGAAGAGAAATTCACTCCTGTAAGAGTTATTATGGGGAAAAGGTGTCTCCACTGAAGCTTTATCACCAAGGTTTGTTTCCACAACAAGCCAACATTTTCAAAATCCAATTATCATTGGGACAGGAAGTGAGGTAAAATCTTGTGAACAGAAACATGGACAGAAAAACAAACCTTACAGGTGTTGACCCTTCCAAAAAGTTTAAAAATATTTTTTTTGGCTGGAGCTACATTTAAAAAATGTACCTGTTCCGACTTACAAACAAATTCAAATTAAGAATAAACCTACAGACCCTATCTTGTTTGTAACCCGGGGACCGCCTGTACTGCCCATATTTCATCCGAAAGGATTTGAATCCTTTTCTGTTGGCCAAAATCTGAGCCATGGGTGGCTCTGCTAAAACTATCCATCTTGACTTGATTGAGAAATCGAAGGAGCCAGGCAAAAAAAAATGGCAGATCAGTTGCAGTCACTGTTCAGTGTTTTCTGACACTGCTCAGCTGGCATTTAGCCTGCTTAAGAAGGGTAAAAATCTCTCTGTTAGAGCCCTGGATAGCAGAGTAAACCCAATATGGATTTAATCCTTTCCAACTTTATCCAAAATGTAAAAGTAAAGTTTTGGCTGAACATAGCGTTTAAATTTAAAATAAACCTGAAATGCTTATATGGAGAATATAATACAAAATGACAGAAGGTGAAGATTAAAGTACCATAGATCTAAATCCAAAACCTTTCATCCTAACCGTACAGTACAGGACACAGGAATTAATTCTTAGACCATTGGTTATATGCTGCTACCTTCAGATAATTGAACACTGGCAAAAGCTTTTCTGCTTTTTTTTTTTACCATTCTTTTTTTTCGACTGACACATATGAAGATCCTGACTGCTTTTTACATTCTTACTTGCAGTTTTACTAGGGAGACTGGTTTTCCTACATTCTCACAACAAAAATAGTGCAGCACTCCCCTCAATCAGCTAAACTATCTTTCCTAAAAAAATATACCCCTGTGTTAAAAACTAACTACACTAAGGAGAAAAATCAATAAACGTGTTGCAATAAAATACATCAATAAATAAAGTGCATCAATAATAAATTTGTGTACCAAACTCAAAAAATTCTCCACTCTTACTTGAATTAACTTCAGTAGTGAGTGCACAATCCAAAATTGCATGTATTTTGAATGTGTAAACAATAAAAATAAATAAATTAATAACTGTTAATGAATAAATAAATAAAGTTCATTAGGTGATATAATCCCCTTTCAGCTTAATGAAGACATATGCTCTTTAATCCACTCCTCTTTTCATTGCAGTGCAGCACTCGTCACCACAGTGACATCCAAACCTACTCACCTTGATAGTGTGACCCCTTAAATGAATTTGAGGTCAGTACGGCTCTTTTTTCTTAAGAGGTTAATATCAGGTGCCTCTCAGGACCGTTAGGCAATCCAGCCTCTAGTTCCACTCAGATCCCTATGTTCAAAATACCAAAAAAAAATGTCATATTGCTCATTAAATTAATTTTATTTGTATAAACAAAGGTTAAAAACACTTATGAAGCAATGAGTAAATAGCGCATTAAAACATTCCTTCTAATGACACCCCATCCTAACATGGCATAACACAGGGATCGCTATCCGCAGAAGCACTCTCAGGTGAAACTTCCTGTGATGATATCATCAGGATCCGCCCCTATATGTGTTACATTCAGACAGGACTTTTTCAGTAGGTATGGTCCCAATGTTGTCATCACCCCTATATAGCCGCCCACATTAGTTACCTAGGACACCCATCAACAAAGCAGGAAATCACATGACCCGCCTTGTTCTGGTTATCTCCACGCCAATAATAAATAAACTGGATATCTCAAAAGCTAAACAATCATGATCAGACCACTGCCTGTGCAGGAACAGGATCCCAGTCACAGATGGAAACAACCAGATCTGAACCCCCTGAAGAAAACTCAATAAATAATCTCAACTCAAAAAAATAATATAGGAAATAAAATACCCATACATTAATAACATGGTTCCCAATCCTAATAATTAGAATAGACTTACATTTAAAGGACTGTATAAAATAAGTATAAAAATCTATATATAAAAAGGTCAAAAGCCATAAATACTAGGGATGCACTGATACCACTTTTTTACCACCGAGTACGAGTACCGATACTTTACCTCAGGTAGTCGCCGATACCAATTGCCGATACATATCGCCTAGGAATAGGGGTGGTTTGGGAGGTGGGGGCGGGGTGGGCATGGTTGTTAAGGAGTTAGGTGAGGGCATGCTGGAAGTAGAGGGTAAGTGAGGGCAATCCAGTGTTTACCCATCCAGCCATGCTCACCCATGCATCTGTGCTCACCAATCCAGTCATGCTCACCCATGCAGCCTCATCCATGCTCACCAATCCAGCCGTGCTCACCCATCTAGCCTCATCTGCGTTCCCCCATGCATCCGTGTTCATCCATGCATCTATGCTCCGCCATCCATCCATGCTCACCCATCCATCCGTGCTCAGCTATGCATCCGTGCTCCACCATCCATCTGTACTCACCCATGCATGCGTGCTCACCCATGCATGTATGCTCACACATGCATGCGTGCTCACCAATGCATCCATGCTCACCAATGCATCTGTGCTTACCCATGCATTTGGCTATGCTTAGCCATTCATCCGTGCTCAGTCATCCCCATCTACGGCTTATCCACCTCCATTCGTGCTCATTTATGCCTCGTTCATGCTCATCCATATCACATCAGTTCACATCCATGACGCATCCATGCCACTACAGTACCCATCCGTGCCACTACAGCACCCATCAGTGCCACTACAGCACCCATCAGTGCAGCACAGTGCCTCACAATAATGTAATAGGTAGTCAAATTAGATTTGAAATATATTCCCCTACGCCTGATGGTGCACCCTGCATGTTGGGCCTCTGTATGTGGCCAGGCTGTGTAAAAGTGTCACACATGTGGTATCGCCATACTCGGGACGAGTAGCAGAATATATTTTAGGGTGAAATTTTTGCTAGGTACATGCTGTGTGTTAGAAATATTGTATAAATGGACAACCTTGTGTAAAAAAAAAATGCGTTTTCATTTTCTTTCCGCATTTTCCAAAAACTTGTGGAAAAATGAACCGTTCAAAAGACTCATTATGCCTCATAGAATATAGGTTGGGGTGTTGACTTTCCAAAATTGGGTCATTTTGGGCATTTCCATTGCCCTAGTGCTCTAGGACCTTCAAAAGTGCAAGAGGTAGTCAGGAAATTATATGTGTCATTTATGTCCTTAGAACGCCTGATGGTGCTCCCTGCATGTTAGGCCTCTGTATGTGGCCAGGCTGTGTAAAAGTGTCACACATGTGGTATCGCCATACTCGGGACGAGTAGCAGAATATATTTTAGGGTGAAATTTGTGCTAGGTACATGCTGTGTGTTAGAAATATTGTATAAATGGACAACCTTGTGTAAAAAAAATGCGTTTTCATTTTCTTTCCACATTTTCCAAAAACTTGTGGAAAAAATGAACCATTCAAAAGACTCATTATGCCTCATAGAATATAGGTTGGGGTGTTTACTTTCCAAAATGGGGTCATTTTTTGGGCGTTTGCATTGCCCTGGTGGTCCAGGACCTTCAAAATTGCAAGAGGTAGTCAGGAAATTATATGTGTAATTTATGTCCTTAGAACGCCTGATGGTGCTCCCTGCATGTTAGGCCTCTGTATGTGGCCAGGCTGTGTAAAAGTCTCTTACATGTGTTATCCCCATACTCAGGAGGAGTAGCAGAATGTGTTTTGGGGTGTAATTTGTGGTATGCATATGCTGGATGTGAGAAATGATCTGTTAATATGACAATTTTGTGAAAAAAAACGGAAAAAAAAATCTTCGTTTTGCAAAGAATTGTGGGAAAAAATTACAACTTGAAAAAACTTGCCATGCCTCTTACAAAATACTTTGGACTGTCTACTTTCCAAAAAGGGGTAATTTGAGGGGTATTTGTACTTTTCTGTCTTGTTAGGGCCTCAAGAAATGAGATAGGCTGTCAGTATATCAGGTGTGATCAATTTTCAGTCATTGGCACCATAGATTGTAGACTCTATAACTTTCACAAAGACCAAATAATATCCACTAATTTGGGTTATTTTTACCAAAGATATATAGTAGTATAAATTTTGGACAAAATTTATGAAGAAAAATTACTAATTTGCAAAATTGTATAACAGAAACAAAGAAAAATGCATTTTTTAAATAAAATTTTCTGTCTTTTTCCATTTATTGCTCAAAAAATAAACACCCCAAGGGTGATTGTCATTCAAAATGTGAGAGCACTGAAATCTGAAAATTGGTCTGGTTAGGAAGGGGGTTTAAGTGCCCAGTGGTCAAGTGGTTAAATAAAATCATCAGAGTGCAACGTGCACATATGTAAACAATATTAGTGGCAGATAATACCATATGCAATAACATCAAAATTAACAAAAAATATTTATCTCAAAGTGCAGAGTGCAAATGGTGTAAACAGTAATCCGTGACAAGTAATAGTCACATGTGCAATATCAAAAAATGCACATAAATAAAGTGCTCTTCTGCAAACAGTTCATATACATTGTTTTTTTCTACAGCAGTCCCATTCAGGAGGATGTGTTGAAAATATTTGATGATGCACCCACTAGTGTGACAACCTTCACCACATATAGATGGGGGCTTACCAGAAAGCCAGTCACCTCCCTTATTCAGGGCGAAAAATGTGAAGTTTTGGCTATATAGCCATTCATTACCTGCTTGAATGGCTATATATCCAAAACTTCACATTTTTCTATGTAAGTGCTATCTAAGTTTTAAATAAATTGGAGGTTGAGACAATATTTTACTATGTGAAGTCTCCCTGTTTTTCATCCATAATATTCATCCATACTATTCTTGAGTATTTTATCTGGATTTGTCGCGGATTGCATGATGGATATTGCCTGCGGTCATAGAAGAGATCTATCACGGATGCCTAAGAGGAACGGCTTGACCTTCTCCTAGTGGATCAGAGATCCAAACACGTGCTAACTGACCCCCCTGAATAAGGGAGATTGCTGGCTTTCTGGTAAGCCCCCATCTATATGTGGTGAAGGTTGTCACACTAGTGGGTGTATCATTGCTTTTTTTCAACACGTCCTCCTGAATGGGACTTCTGTAGAAACAAATCAGCGTATTTGAACCGTTTGCACATTTAAATTGACTCGTGTTTGCAATTGCTGACACCCAGCTATTGAAAAAAATAAAGAAAAAAACGCTGAGCACACAGCCTGGCAGTTTAGGAAAGGGGGGGGGGCGAGCAAGCTCCCCCCTCCTGAACTATACCAGGCCACATGTCCTCAACATGGGGGCTGCTTTGGGGCTGCCCCATAGCACCTTGTCCCCATGTTGATGGGGACAAGGGTCTCTTCCCCACAACCCTGGGTTGTGGTTGTGGGGGTCTGCAGGCATGTTGCCTGGTATGGTCCCCCCCTTTCTTTACCTGCAGGCTGCATGCTTGGATAAGGGTCAGGTTGGATGACTCCTGGCCCCGCTCCTGTTACTAAACCCAGGTCCCTACATTCACTATATCTGGTCTCCCATAGTACACAGAACATGGAAATGCAATCAATTTAGTAAATATAAACTTCTAAATATTATTTAGGAACTCTCTACCAATACACACCAAACTGAGCATGTGCAGCCTGACTCCTAATGCTCTGTTCTATCAGATGGGTTGGAGTCAATTAAAGAGGAGGATCAGAGGAGACAGGCTCACGCAGCCTTTATACACAGTGCAAAAGATTAATCCCTTAGGTTCCACAATGAGTATAACAAACATGCTTTACTGCATATTCAGGCTGATTTTACTGTTATGGGTTTAGTAACACTTTAACAGCCAGCTTTTACTGTGCCTTAATTCAGCAAAGTTTTGCCCAATCAGGGAGCAGAATGCAATGTGCAGTGCATTGCAGGGCGTTTGGCGGGGCAAACACCTGCTGAACACCCTGCAAATTTGGGTGTTCCCCGAACTGAGCAAACAGCCAGTGTTTGGCCTGAACTCATGCTTGGGCTGAACCATTCACCCAACACTAGTAAAAATATCCTAAAATGAAATTTGGATTAAAACCTGGAACAGTACACTCAATGTATCCAGGACAGATTAAAAACAGACATGGACTATTAAAATACCTCAATATTAAAATGGCAATAAACCTTTACATATACTCAGTGAAGTGCCTGGGCCTTAGGTGATACACAGAGATGGAACAAATCCTCCTACATACTGTACTGTATAATGTATCTATTTATCTGAAGTCTTCCCTTCTCTACAACCATTCAGAGTCCCGAATTTATAAAGCTTGTCTGAGTGGCTAAAGAAAAGGGAGTGCAAAACTAAAATTACACACTGCAGAGCTCAGTGAGGAGAGCTCTGAGAGTTGATTGGATGGAAGGGACACACCCCCTTCACACAAATCACAAGAACAGAGTTGAAGCTGTCAATCAGCTGAAGACCCCCCTGCACCTTTCTTCTCTTGGTGTCAGGAAAACTTGTCAGAAATTATTCATGCTGATAGCAGAGGAATTAAGCAGCAGAATGAAGTGACACCTAGTGCTCTTAATTGATACAACTACACACTATCGAGGCATATGCTTTGTACACATTTCATGCCTGAGGTTTACAATCACTTTAAGCCCTGAGGGTGCTAATACCTTCACTTTATATAGCCAAATGGATTCCTTTCTGCTCCATTGTCTCATATGGTTCCCCACTCTCCCATGCCTGCCAACCCATTCCTACACCCCTTGCCACTTACAATCACAAGGGATAGTCAACTCCTTCCCTCATAGGGAGAATTACAAAGACTTTTCAAAATTCAGCACATGAACCTCCTGGCTGGTCTCTTGTAGCCTTTTTACTAAGTCTGCCAAAGCAAGGTGGCTTCTTCCTGGTCTTCTACAGACCTATTACCCATACTCTGTAATCTGCCATGTGAGGTAATTCTCTCCTAGAGTGATGATAGGCAACCCCATGTTAGAAATTGTTTCCATCCCTCATCCAGCAAATTCTTCCATTTGAATTCTCAAAACATCTCAACCTTGGTACCCAGCAGGTCTTGGTTATGCCCTGAATATCCTCTCTCTAACACCTTGGCTTCACAGTTCTTTTGCATTCTCTTTTGCAAGAGGTTGCTCTTTTTCATCCTCATTGTGACTTTTGGTGCCCCTCTGGGGCCTTCCTATGGGCTCTAGACTATGCAGAGCCCTCCCCCTCTGCTCAAAATGGTTACTCCATTATAAGGGTTGTTTGAATTAAATCTTCTTATCCCCTTTAAACTTAACAGCTATAGTTTTGCTTTGGCTCCCCCTGTCTTATACCTGGGGACCTCCTCCTTTTGTTATGCCACATAGGGACAAAATATCCTGGAAGCCAGCCTTTCTTACTTCCCTTGGGCTCTTTTATCAACTTCTGAGGGAAGGTCACTCTCCTCCCTATGTCCTGTCTTGATGACATATTACACACTTACAGGACTGTCATCTATGGCTGCCTGCCATGTATTTCATTCCCAATTTGCCCCTCTTTTGTTTCCCACAAGTTGGTGGGATTCCTCCCTGCTCTTTCAAACAGCTGGGTGGTTATTATGTCTTTCTTTCAGGGCTTCTGCTCTCAAGGAACGAGTTCTTACTCTACCTGCACCCATTCCCCCAAGAAATGGGGGTTCTTGGGTTCTTTAGAGCATCCAACATCAGTACTTCTTAAGGATTGCAGGGCCACTCCCTGCTCTTCTGTTTGTTTTCAAAAATGTTTTCTGATTCTTGGCTGAGCCTTTGCTGATCCCTGCTTCGGCTACAAAGTGCATTTACTGTCATCTGTCTGTTTGGGCTACTTACCCTTCTTCTTCCTGTGGGTCTGTTGCTGACATTTTGGCCGTTTTGTTGTCTAACCCTTGATTTATTGCTTGGCCTATTATCCAAGAAATAACTCCTGTGTTTTATATCACAATAATAATATACCTGTAATAGGAATTTTTGCATACCTTTATCCATACCTTGGAGTACAGTTACTGCTTGCTATAAAAAAACAAAACTGGGGCCTCATGGCAAGGGTGGTGTCCAATCACCTGGTAGTGGGATATCATTCATGGTCTAAGAATTAGAATTTACAGGTATGTCAAAATTCCTATTTTTTTTTCTTTCTGGATAAAGTGGAGTGGCATATAAATATGCCCCTGAGAATAGTGTCTGTATATGCTAAATGTGAATTAATGGGCTCTAACTGTTTGGGCTGAATCATATATGTCTACTGTAGAATATGCTTCACAGAAGTGGACTTCAGCGAAGCTGAAGATAAGATAAAATGTATTTTCTCTCATTTGGAGCCTGATTTAGAACTGTGCACATATAGAAGTCCCATTATAAGCTATAATAGTTGTACACTACTAACTAGAATTTCATAGAAAATGCCAGAAGAAAAACATTTTTAAAGAACTAGTCAAGGAAATAAACCAAAAGCTAATTAGCGTGTGCATTGTACATTCTATAGCAGGTTATTGTAAACTGAAATATATAGAAAACCACAAGAGACTGCTGGGATGTTGAAACTCTGCTTATTATATAATCAGTATTATATTAATCAAATCCAGTTCAAATGCATAAACCTTAGAGGCAGCAGTGTATAGTATATAACATTAAATGAGATCTCAAGGGAGAGCTGAAAAACTAGATTCATATAGATCACACAGCTATATACTGTAAACAAAATACCTAAAGGTGAAAACATAGAATAGCTTGGAGGGTTAAGTAGGTGGCTGTTGTCATCTCAGAATCGTCAAACCAAAGCTTAAACTAACTCACAGTAAGAATGGGTTCAGAATAAGATCACCAAAAAATCCATTTAAAATTCAGTAAAGAGTTGAAGGAAGTGAAACATCCATTTGTGTAGTAAAAGATCAACCCCACATCAGGGGGGAAAAGTGGTGAGTACCTTCCAGGCAGAAATGAAGAAGAAAAGAGATCCCCCCAACACACCGAGGTGGATAGATGTTCTAAACGTTTACCAGCTGCTTCTGACTACCAAATGATAAGCGGTCAGAGATCATATTTCGGGATGTCAAGGTCTCCCGTTACCTACAGAAACTCCACATCTGTCACTCAACACCTCTTTTAAAAAGCATTGGATTCTCTGTCTCTGTCATATATATATAGAGAAAAGCAAAAAGAACCTCATGGTGCAATACCTTCTTAAAACACTTTATTGAAAGCTTAAAATACACTTACGAGAAATCAAATATGCATCAGCTTGAATGTCAACATCCGTACAGCAGTGCAGTGTGAAAAAGTGCAGCGTCCTCACTCGTAAAACTCTCCCTTTGTCTCCCTCTGGCTTTCAGTCAGTCAACCAATCACTGTTGGATAGCGTGATGATATCACCGCCCAGGCCACACCCTACGCATTTCGTCAAATTGAGCATCATTTGGGGAAGGGCCAAGCGGATGTGTCATCATGCTCGGCAGAGCAGGGGGCCATCTTAACTCCTGGCTCACCAAAGAGCTGTCCAATTAAAGGTGGGAACACACCACTCAAGCCGCGAGCCAGACCCACATAAGTGCACGCCCCGGCTCGCCGCCACATTGCATGTAGACTCAAAAGGAAGGGTAGGCGGCACTCCACAAATTAATTTTAGCAGCTTGAAATTTTAGTCATCAAATAGCTATGTACAGGAAAGGAGGTACACATGTTTTGCTCGTACACCACAAGCTTTATCATTCACTGAAGAGCGAGCAGTCATCTTACATATTGGCCAAAAGAAATCAAGCAGTGACGCTCAATGGAGAATCCGCGAAAAAAGGAAGAGTTTAAAAAACAGCGCTAATGTAGGACAGCGCCATCTAGCATATACAAAAAAGATAATGTTACTTCATCTATTCAGGTTTTTAAAAGGATGGTTGTTAGAGATAGGGAAACATTGAAAATCCCTAAGGTTAGGTCTGGGTACACAGTACAACAGGGTCTTAAACAATTATGTGTACGGAATGTCATTGTCATCCGCCCGGATAAGGGGGGTGGCATTGTCATTTTAAATAAGGAGGACTATGTTGCAGAGATGCAAAGGTTACTATCTGATCATTCGACATACGTGCCACTGAACTCAGATCCCACAGCTAAATTTAAATGTGAGCTTAAAAGTCTTATTTAGACTGGTTTGCATCAAGGGATACTTAACAAAAGAGAGAGTGCGTACCCGGTCCCCTTGGCTCAAAGGGTGCCCGTTATGTACTGCTTATCCAAAATACTCAAAAACCCTGCACACTCATAGGGTCGCCCTATAATTAGTGGGATAGACTCAGTGACGGCCAGGGTGGGTAGGTATGTGGACACATTTTTGCAACCTTTAGTGGTTAATACCCCTAGTTACCTTAGGGATACAACACAAGTTATCAACATCTTACGTGAATTCCAGTGGAGGGAAGGTTACCTATTAGCAACGGCAGACATTGCCTCGCTATATACGGTCATCTCCCACCAGCAGGGACTACAGGCTGTCAATCACTTTTTGGATGGAGATGTTTCTATCTCACAGTTACAAAAAGATTTTTATTGTTAAACTCTTAATTTTCGCCACAGGACATAATTATTTCTGACAAAAACAGAAAAAAATTCTCCTGTGCTGTGCAATGGGCCTTGGTAGGAATAGTTATGCTTCTGTTTGGTGCTACTGTATGGAAAATGCATGCGCCTCTGCCTCAGATATGATGTGTTTTTAACCCATTTACCAAATGTGAGTACGATACTTACTTCTGTTACCTAATAAAATTCTTACCAAGGATAATGCACTAGGCCACGCGCTCTCTATATTTTCTTCTCATAATTATTTCTAGTTTGGCGAAGACTTTTATTTACAAGACCATGGTGTGGCGATGGGTACAAAATTTGCGCCGAGTTCAGCAAATTTATTTATAGCCCATTTGGAAAAGGAGGTCATTTGGGATAGTCCCCCAAGAGAGTTACGCTTTGGAAAAGATATATACAGTATCTCACAAAAGTGAGTACACCCCTCACATTTTTGTAAATATTTTATTATATCTTTTCATGTGACAACACTGAAGAAATTACACTTTGCTACAATGTAAAGTAGTGAGTGTACAGCTTGTATAACAGTGTAAATTTGTTGTCCCCTCAAAATAACTCAACACACAGCCATTAATGTCTAAACTGCTGGCAACAAAAGTGAGTACACCCCAAGTTAAAATGTCCAAATTGGGCCCAATTATCCAGTTTCCCTCCCCAATGTCATGTGACTCGTTAGTGTTACAAGGTCTCAGGTGTGAATGGGGAGCAGGTGTGTTAAATTTGGTGTTATCGCTCTCTTACTCTCATACTGGTCACTGGAAGTTCAACTTGGCACCTCATGGCAAAGAACTCTCCAAGGATCTGAAAAAAAGAATTGTTGCTCTACATAAAGATGGCCTAGGCTATAAGAAGTTTGCCAAGACCCTGAAACTGAGCTGCAGCACAGTGGCCAAGACCATACAGTGGTTTAACAGGACAGGTTCCACTCAGAACAGGCCATGCCATGGTCGACCAAAGAAGTTGAGTGCACATGCTTAGCGTCATATCCAGAGGTTGTCTTTTGGGAAATAGACGTATGAGTGCTGTCAGCATTGCTGCAGAGGTGAAAGTGGTGGAGGGTCAGCCTGTCAGTGCTCAGACCATACGCTGCATGCTGTATCAAACTGGTCTGCATGGCTGTCGTCCCAGAAGGAAGCCTCTTCTAATGATGATGCACAAGAAAGCCCGCAAACAGTTTGCTGAAGACAAGCAGACTAAGGACATGAATTACTGGAACCATGTCCTGTGGTCTGATGAGACCAAGATAAACTTATTTGGTTCAGATGGTGTCAAACGTGTATGGAGTACAAAGACAAGTGTGTATTGCCTACAGTCAAGCATGGTGGTGGGAGTGTCATAGTCTGGGGCTGCATGAGTGCTGCCGCCACTGGGGAGCTACAGTCCATTGAGGGAACCATGAATGCCAACATGTATTGTGACACACTGAAGCAGAGCAGGATCCCCTCCCTTTGGAGACTGGGCCACAGGGCAGTATTCCAACATGATAACGACCCCAAACACACCTCCAAGATGACCACTGCTTTGCTAAAGAATCTGAGGGTAAAGGCGATGGGCTGGCCAAGCATTTCTCTAGACCAGTGGTTCTCAACTCCGGTCCTCAGAACCCACCAACAGGCCAGGTTTTAAGTATTACCTTGGGGAGATGCAGACTAGAATACTGCAATCACTGAGCAGCAAATGATATCACCTGTGATGTATTTCAGTTATCCTGCAAACCTGGCCTGTTAGTGGGTCCCGAGGACCGGAGTTGAGAACCACTGCTATAGACCTAAACCATATTGAGGATCTGTTAGGCATCCTCAGACAGAAGGTGGAGGAGCGCAAAGTCTCTAACATCCACCAGCTCTGTGATTTCATCATGGAGGAGTGGAAGAGGACTCCAGTGGCAACCTGTGAAGCTCTGGTGAACTCCATGCCCAAAAGGGTTAAGGCAGTGTTGGAAAATAATGGTGGCCACACAAAATATTGACACTTTGTCCCAATTTGGACATTTTCACTTAGGAGTGTACTCACTTTTGTTGCCAGTGATTTAGACATTAATAGCTGTGTGTTGAGTTATTTTGAGGGGACAGCAAATTTACACTGTTATACAAGCTGTACACTCACTACTTTACATTGTAGCAAGGTGTAATTTCTTCAGTGTTGTCACATGAAAAGATATAATAAAATATTTACTAAAATGTAAGGGGTTTACTCACGTTTGCCAGATACTGTAGATGATGTCTTTATTATCTGGGAGGGTGATATGACCTCCGTAAAACTTTTATCATGGGATTGAACCTTAATGATAGGGGCATTGTTTTGAAACATGAGGCCAGTGACTCTTCTATACATTTCCTAGATCTTAATATTATTGTTAAAGAAGGTGAAGGCTCATGACCACTACCTACTTCAAGGAGACAGACTGCAATGCCTATATCCCCCTTTCTGTCAGTCTGACATTCTTAAAAAGAGATTTGTTGAGAAAGGGTATCCCTTAGATATCATTAATGATACCATCAGCAATGTAGGAAACAAAGAGAGTCCATGTTAATGAACACAAATAGAAAACCCATGACATCTAATGACAATAAATTTAGTTGGTCTATGGTTACAGGTTATTCCAATCAACATTTCTCTATCAAGAAGATCCTCCAAAAACATTGAGGGATCCTCAAGAATGATAGGGTTTTGGGACCTGACTGGCTCCGAACATTATTGATCCACCAAAAAGACTTATGTTTTTCCAAACTATGAAAGGTTTTTTCCCTTGAAGAAGGTGTAGTATTTGTCAGATCAACGCCTTCCGAGGGAGGAAATATACCTCGTTTCATTCTACTCAAACTGGCCAGAATTATGAAATAGATACCTTTCTCACATGCTCCACACAGTATGTAGTTTATATAATCCAATGCCTATATTACAAACAGTACATTGGACGCACAAAATGTGAACTACATGTAGGTTTGACTGAGCATGTGGGTAACATTAAGAGAGGATTCAGAAAACATAATTTATCCAGGCATTATGCCAAGTGGCATAACCGGAATCTGGAGGGTACTTTGTTTTATGCCATAGATAAAGTAGTACCCCATTGGAGGGGGACCAATATGGTGAGGGCTGCGTCTAGGCTTGAAACTCACTGGATATTCTATATGCAATCTCATGCCCCTTTTGGCTTAAATGTCAATTGGGACATAAATTTCTTTATAAATAATGCTTGAATATTCTTATGGAATCCCTTTTAACTGTTTCATTTTAAGTTTTCTTCTTGAGGTTTGAATATTTAAAACTTTATTTTTTCAATGATTTTTCATGGATTTATTGTGATTTGGTGTTCATGTATGTTAATACATTTTTTCTGGTAGGCAGTATCCTCCCTTTTTCACAATCTCTCTTTGTCCCCGTTTTTTTTTTTGGCTTATATATGTACTTTATATTAGGATGTCCATCAAATGCAATTTTCTATTTACGTGCTAAGTGCAGTGTTTTATCTTTTTATTAACTCACAGTAAGCACTGCTGTTTAACTCCTACAGCGCTGCCACTGCCATAAATACTACAGCAGGGTAGTTATAAATAAAAAATGTGTAGTGCCACTATAAAACGTGTACAAAGTGCCACTTACATAACAAAACATTGTCTTCTGTAAGTGATCAGGGCAGGTGTAAAGCCCCTTGATCACTATTCACTTCCATTGCTTTTGTAGTGGCCCTGGTAAATCTGAGTGGACAGGTAGTATTTGGAGATTCTTCAAAGACAAGTGCAGGCAAAAAGAACACTTTTTTGCCCGTGTACCTGCATTGCTTGGTCGTGTGACATCACAGATGTCCTGTGAGTGCTGTAATCCATAATCCTAAACCAAACCATCAAAATGACACTCAGGCAACTCCCATTTTCTGAAGAAGAGGGCAATAATTGCAGAATGAATCAAAATGGTACAGCTGTCATTGACCTAGAAAGTGAAGAATCTTTTGTTATAGGGGACATGCGCTCTTGTGACAGCTGTCCTCTGGGATGAAAATTTAAAGTTGAATTCTGGTCAAAGCTGATAATCTCCCCCAGGATTCTATGATATATGACATCTACTTCTATATTCTCCCTTATATAGTTTTATGAATGGTTGATTAGACACAACTTTCTAAACAAGCTAGGCAGTACCCCTCCTCTCTTGGACCAATAATGATTGGTTTGCACTGCCGAATGTGGCTGCTTACTGACACTTCCGTGTATCGTTGTCGGACCAGGTTCTCCCAGCCAGCCAGCTTCATTCTAATTGACTCAGTACTGCCTCTCATTTCCCCTTCTTGTAAGTATGTTCTCACATGCTCGTGTACCTTTATTGGTCCCAGCTTTGCCAGCCAGCTCCACTCTGTCCCATTCAGTCCCATCTCCCATTTGAACTTCTTATTACATGCCTTTTGAATCATGCCGCTAGAAGATAAAGTACGCGCCCATTGGCCGCTCTGTGTTTCCCAGTGCAAGGGGATTGTGGTCACATGACTGCATAAAAATGTATAAAAGCAGTGATTTTTAGCTTTTGGACATATCGGGAAGTTCAAAATGTTTGTAAAGGGTCACATTTTTTTTAAAAATAGCAAGTATGTCATTCTTACCTGCTCTGTGCAATGGTTTTGCAAAGAGCAGCCCTGATTCTCCTACTCTGGAGTCCCCCACCGGTGCTACTGGCCCTTCTTCCCTGCTGAGTACCCCCATGGCAAGCTGCTTGGTATGGGGGCACCCGTGCATGCTCACTCCTAAGCCGCCTCTGTGTGTCGGGCAGGTGGCGTGCTCTGTAATCACTGTCCCCCAGTGCTGCCAATTAGTGCCCTGCAGTGCCTCCTCATCAGTATCACCTATTAGTGTCACCTATCAGTGTCGCCTATCAGTGCCACGTATCAGTGCCCATCAGTGTCACCTATCAGTGCCCTTCAGTGCCGCCTATCAGTGCAGTCTCATCAGTGCCTTCTCATTAGTGCCCACCAGTGCGCCTCATCAGTGTCCATCAGTGCAGCCTAACAGTGCCCATCAGTGCAGCCTATTAGTGCCCATGAGTGCAGCCTCATCAGCGCACATCAATGAAGGAGAAAAATACCTTTTTTCAAAATTTTATAACAAATTGGGAAAAACTTTTTTTGGTCTCCTTTATTTAGCAAAAAATAAAAAACCCCATGGTGATTAAATACCACCAAAATAAATATCTATTTGTGTGGAAAAAAAATGATAAAAAATGTGTATGCAAAAATGGAGATCCCCCTATTGTGGGACTTTTTAGGCACTTAAATCATATAACAAGTAGAATTCATAAAAGCAAGTTTATTAATAAATCATAAGATAAAAAAGACAGAAAACAGAATGTACATGGTATGAACGGCTGAAAATACACCAACTAAGATATAAGACGATGATATAATCTGGCTTACTCCCACGCCTCTTTACAAACCAGACACAATAAAAAAAATTACAATAATCCACTGAGAATAATTACCAAATTCTCGAACCAACATGAACCTGTAAAGATGATTGTAGGGAAATATTGACACATTCTGACTATGGATCTGTCCCTGAACCGTTTTGTCCCAGAAACCCCTCTATTTACGTTTAAAAGAGCCACTTCAATTAGAGATAAGATCATAAACAGGGAATCCCGCAAAGACCCCTGCAAATATATGTGGCCAGGTTTTTAAACCAAAACATTTTGCAAATTGTACGACCTTTGGGGTCATTTATATGTTGCTCTGTGAATGTGGATGTTATCACATTGGCTAAACAAAGTTAGAATTCTGGAGGAGTGCATATAGACATATTAGGAGTATGCAGATTTGCAACCCTGATTTACCTCTTGGCCAACATACAACATCTGTCCACAATGGAAAATTTCCCAACATTAGATTTCTAATTTTGGATCGTATCCATCCAAGCCCCAGAGGGGAGATTGGAATAAGACCTTCCTCCGGATGGATCTACATTTTAAAAGCCACCCAACCCCCAGGATTGAATGAAGCAGTTTGCTTCAAACCTTTCCTACGAGGGTTTTCATCAGATGGGATGGAAAAATAATTAATAAAATCAATAAGAAATTGAGAGATTAAATCTGTTTCCCAAAAATGTTACCATTCAAAAATACATGATCTATGTTAACCAATGTACTAGTATCTTCATGCCAGTATAGAGTTAATACATGTATTTTTCTGAATGTACACATAGTCCCAAAATTCTGCTATTCTGCCCACATACTTTACACTGGTTGTTTTTATCATCATTGCCTGTCTAACAATATGTTTTTTGTCCACTAGATGGTAGGCTTTATACTTCATTCATTTAAGCCATAATAATCTATCATGGGAACCAGGCCACCCGACACGGCCAGATGCTCAGGGTATCCCGTGGCCCTTGTGAGGAAAAGGGGGCACGTGCACGTGACGTCACTCCAACGCTATTTCATAGCTGTTTTCTAACATGTACAACTTCTTGCTTACTGTTTATATCTCATGGGGGAAACCCCTATATTAAAATAGTCTACATGTATCTTTTCAAACATGTGAAGATCTCTATGATTGTTTAGCCACATGTTCTAACCTGCAGCTATGGTTTCCCTCCCCCCTTTTTCTTTGTATCCATAGATGCCCATGTATTTAGGACCTCACTAGGCCCATATATACACACCTCACATAATGACAAATAGCTTACTGGGGAAAGCTCACCCCATACTTGTATGGAATATTTATATGGAACTGGCTATGTTGAATATATCTTTTATATCTACACAACCTTTGTACCTCTCTGTCATTTTACATGCACATATACTTGTCAATACACCTGGATTCAAAAATTGGTTCCTAGGTGCAGGTAGGCCCAATTACATCTAAGTTTCTAAATGTACATTATATATACGCTTCATAGCCCTCAGGACATAGATGTTATTCAATACTTTTCCTAGTTATAGGATCACATCTGTGAGGACTCAGTGCCACCTGGTCCCTCTAGATTGGGTGGAGCGCCTTCTTTTGTGCTCCTCTCCATTACTGGCATTCTTCATTTAGGACAATATACATTACCTCAAAGGTTGGGGGAAGAGCAGAGATTTCTGAGACTCTGTTTTTAAACAAAACATGGAATGTTAGTGTACATAACTGGCTACTAACATTTATAGGTAAAGTTGATCCAGGGAATATCCGATTGCCTATCAGGGGATCAGGAAGAATTTTTTCCCCCGCTATATAAATTGGATCATGCTTTGCTGGTTTTTTATTTTGCCTTCCTCTGAATCAAATGTGGGTGAAGGACTTTGTAAATGGGATTGTTTGTTTATATATATATATATATATATATATTTTTTTTTTTTTTTTTTGGGTTAAGCTAGATGGGCTTGTGTCTGTTTTCAACCTGGCTAACTATGTAACTATGTTCATCTATACACCATTTGATTTTTGCGTAAGTCTAAAATCTGTCATTTGCCCTATTTGAGCCATCTATACGTATTGTAAATTATATGTTTCTGACCTACATATTTATATTATAAACAAATGATACCTCTTACACCCCTGATGAAGCAGATGCATAGTCTCTGAAACACGTAGGGTAGAGGAAACCAGATTGTATCATTGTCTTATATCTCAGTTGGTGTATTTTCAGCCATTAATACCATGTACACTGTATTTTCTGTCTTTTTTTATCTTATGATTTATTAATAAATTTGCTTTTATGAATGCTACTTGTTATGTTTGAAGTGCCTAAAAAGTCCCACAATAGGGGAATTTCCATTTTTGTATTTGAATTCTAGGGATGTGGCACAGTACAGAGTTATAGCACCGATACACCTAAAATTTCATATGGGTACTGTCACGTACCTGGTGGTAGAGTCTGACTTATGCAGTAGGCAACCTCTCTTATGGCCCTGGTTCCAGAACCCCTGGTAGAGCAGACAGGAAGCGCTGGAGCACAGGGGGGCACGAGGGCTGGATAGGACACAGATGGTAACTCGTCCTCCAGAGAGTCCGTGCAAGACTGAAGAGTAGTGGTGCAGGCCGGGTCGGTAACGTGCGGGCAAAGCAGTGCAGGAGGAGCAGGCAATCTGGTGGTCAGGTGCAGGCAGGGTCGTTAACAGGCAGGCAGGTGAGGTACACAAGGTTCAAACAGAAGAGTGGTCATAGACTAGCCGGGGGTCGGTGCAGGTGGAGTTCAGGCAGAAACAGGTACAAGCCGGGTCACAGGTAAACAGCAAAACTCAATCAGGTCGCAGAAAGTACTGGTAACGCTGTAGAACGGACAGCACTTTCTACAGGAAACCCAGTGTTTAAATAGACCTGCCCAGCACAGCCTCCTCTGAGAGCGCGAGGAAACAACAATCAAATGCGACACGTCCTCAGCACAATCTTCTCCTAACAGGTACAGTGTTGCGTAACCGCACAATTGTCATTCAAAGTTTGACAGGGCTGAAAGCTTAAAATTGGCGTGGGCAGGAAGGGGGTAAAAATGCCCAGTAGGCAAGTGGTTAATGATTACTTAGGGTTGTGGTAGCCCATTCAAGGCATTAAGGCTTTACCATCATTTTATGAATCATCTTCCTAATGGGGCTCATATGGAAAAGAAAAAAACCTGAATAGGATTTAAACAAACTTTTCTTTCCTATCCACAAAACAAAAAGTTTTGGATATAGATACGCTATAAACCAACAATTATTTATCAGGATATTTCCAGGACTGTTGCTTGATAGATACATTTTGCCCTTTTTTCAATGTTGATTAATGGCTATGTTGTCTATTCTGCCATTCTTGTTCACATTTAAAAGCTGTTCACATTTATAGAGGAAGTAAACCCTGATGGGTTTTACTTCCTCTTTTGTTCTCTGCAAAGTAAAAGCATAATGGGCAAGTAAGCATCGCATACTAGTTCATTATGTGGCACTTACCTGCAAACGAAACCCCCACTGTCCCCGCTTGAGACCTTATCCATGTCTGCCCCTCTTCCTTCCGGGTCCGTGAACTCCAGCTCTGTGATGGGCCGGAGTCGTGTGACGTCACTTCCACGCATGCGGGCGGGAGCCGCCAGTGAAGAAACGTCACGGAGGGCTGTTTCTTCACAGTGCATGCGCCAATGCGCAGTACAAAGTTAATATCTCCTAAACGGCGTATGTTTAGGAGATATTTACAGTACCTATAGGTAAGCCTTATTATAGGCTTACCTATAGGGTACATGTTACATTGTTAGGTTTACAACCACTTTAAAGGTAATAAATGTTTAGCATGCAGAACTGTAGGATTAAAAGCATATTGGTAGACTACATTTTGAGTGTGAAGCTATTAACAGTGCTAGAATATCAGTATGGTTTTCAGTTTGAGCTGCTCCAAAATTGAGAGTTAGGTGTTAAAGTTAAGATTACATTTACATTTTGGGCTAAGGATAGGGGTTTATGGTTAAACAGGGGTTTAAAAGAAAACTATGCAGGCTACATACATTCGACTTACAAACAACTCCTACTTACAAACGGAGGGTGACAACAGGAAGTGAGAGGAAATCTCCCCCAGGAAGGGAAATTCACTCCTGTAAGCATTATTATGGGAAAAAGGTGTCTCAGCTGAAGCTTTATCACCAAGGTTTGTTGCCACAACAACCCAAAATTTTCAAAATCCAATTTTCATTGGGACAGGAAGTGAGGTGAAATCTTCTGAACAGAAACATAGACAGCAAAACAAACATTACAGGGGTGTTACCCCTTCCCTATGCTATCCAAAAAGCTTAAAAATAGTTATTTTGGCTGAAGCTACACTTAAAAAATGTACCTGTTCCGACTTACTAACAAATTCAACTTAAAAACAAACCTACAGAGTCCCTATCTTGTTTGTAACCCGGGGACCGCCTGTACTGGTTTGGGTTCAAAGTGGTTCTAATTCTATATGTTTAACTTAAAGAGGAGGTCCGGCCTTCTTCAGAAAAAATGTAATTTAATATAAGGACACTTAGCTGTCCAGGGATTCTAGTGTCTTCGCCCCAGCTGATTCTTCCATCGGCTCTTGGGTGCTGCCACTGCCATTGCTTGTAAGGGAAACCGGCTGCCGGTTCCCTACTGCACATGCTGCTCCTTGTGAATGGTCCGGCGGCTGGGTGGAAGGAGGAGGGGGGCCTATTTTCATCTTGTGATGCCGGCAGTTACATTGGCTGTCCTTAGGGTTTTTCCACTCTGGATGGAGGAGCAACAGGGACACCTTTGGACAGCAGCATTGCAAATCTGTGGAGAGGATAGTGTCAGACTCATTAACAGTAGAGTTGAGCAGACACCTGGATGTTCGGGTTCGGCCGAACTTCACGGAAACGTTTGGGTTCGGTACCGAACATTACCTGAACTTGACATTGAAGTCAATGGGGACCCGAACTTTTCGGCACAAAAATGGCTGTAAAAAAGTTATGGAAAGTGCTAGAGGGCTGCAAAAGGAAGAAAAATGGGAGATGTTATTAGATCTGCAATCTGCCCCTGAAAGCAGTAGTAATCTCTACCTAGTCCAGTATCAGATCATGAGAGATCGTTCTGTAATCAGATCATTCTGTAATGCAGGATGAGATCGTTCTGTAATCAGATCGTTCTGTAATGCAGGATGAGATGTTATTAGATCTGCAATCTGTCCCTCAAAGCAGTAGTAGTAATCTCTACCTAGTTATTAGATCTGCAATCTGTCCCTCACAGCAGTAGTAGTAATCTCTACCTAGTTATTAGATCTGCAATCTGTCCCTCACAGCGCCGGCAGCCTGCTTTCCCTACACTAACCTGAGAGCATGTGACATGCAGCACTGTGACTCCAGCCTCATATAGAGGCTGGGTCACATGATGCACTGGCCAATCACAGCCATGCTATTAGTAGGCATGGCTGTGATGGCTTCTAGGGAAAACCAGTGAAACGCTAGTTGATTGGCTGCCCTGCAGCTATTCAACATGCGTGATAAAATACCAGAACCCGAACCCAGACTTTTTCTCAAACGTTCGGGTTCGGGACACGGACACCCGAAAGTTCGGTACGGACCCGAACTATACAGTTTGGGTTCGCTCAACTCTAATTAACAGATTTAGATGGACTTGGCTAACAAATTAAAACCAAAAGCCAGATACAGCATTGGTAAGTTGCAATATATTGAATGTTTGTGTTTTGATTTAATACTGCTTTATAGTATAATTCAATGTTTGCAGCAAAATTTGTGAAAATTCTATGTTTGTATGTTTGTTATGTGTTTCCATTCATACAGCAAGCCTAGTTTACAAAAAAAAAAAACGTTTTAGATTTTTCTCAGGAGAAGGCTCCATGGCTGACGGCAAGGTTTTTCGAATAGTGTCAGAGTATGTCTCTCCTAAGTCTGTCCTCATTAATATACTATGCAAGAAGCCCAGCTTCTATACCTTTAACCCTTTGTTAGTACAGTGTTCAAATCTTGTTAAAATTGATAAAAAATATCTGCCTGCACTGTACAGACATGGTTATTTATGGTAAACACAGCTGTCAAGCCCCCTCATAAACAAAGAGAACTATGGAGGATTTTTCCTTGCTGCAGGATCCAGAATAGAGCATTTAAAAATGTAACCTGCAAATTTTTGGTAATGCTTTGTGAATGGGGACATGTAACAAACATAAAATAGTTGTGATCCCAGTTTCATTTTCTGCTCTTCAAGCTGGTTTTGTTATTATCTTTCACTTTTTTGTATGAAATATTTATTTAACAAATGAACTTTTTACACAGCTGTACACATAGTACACTGGTATCATCTTTAGGCTTTAGCTATTCTCCTTTTTAACCACTTGCCGACCAGCCATCATCATTATACGGCGGCAGGTCGGCACGTTCCCGCAAGACGACATACTGGTACGTTGCCCCTTTAAATTGATATAGCAGGCATGCACCCACTGCACGGCGGGGAAGCCGATATACGTGGCCGGCGGCCGTGATGTCCGCCAGCCACCCACGATCATGGGATAGAGAGACACAGCGGGGATCTGCTAGTGTAAACAAACAAATCCCCGTTCTCTCATGGAAATGGAGAGAGATCTGCTGTTCCCGGTAATCAGGAACAGCTTTCTCTCTCTTCCCCCAGTAAACACAATCCCCCCCACAATTAGAAACACCTCCCAGGGAACACATTTAACCCTTTGATCGCCCCCTAGTGTTAACCCCTTCCCTGCCAATGACATTTATACAATAATGAGTGTATTTTTATAGCTCTGATCGCTGTATAAATGTCAATGGTCCCAAAAAAGTATCAAAAGTGTCTGATCTGGGGGAGTGGCCTGATGCAGCATGGAGTAGGGCGCATAGACACAGAGCTCCGTACATCAATCCTGCTACACCGCTGATCCTTGGCTCCTGAGTGGATATTTATAGCTACACTTGACACCGGAGAGACCCCCGACCTCGCAGCAGCATGTCACCACCGAAAACTAAATCAGATGCCCTCACAAAGCTGGGAAAATACCGCCGAAACAAAGCAGGGTAGGGATCCGACATCTTTTTTGGAGCAGCTACTAGTCACTACATATGGTAGGGAGGCCTTCTCCCCCACTCTAACAGTTGAAAGAGCACATCAAATGCCTGCCAGACCTCCGCCTCAGGGAGCACCCCCCAGAACATTTATTGCCAAACGCCTAAATTTCAAAGACAGGGATGCTATACTGCGGCTGGCAAGGGAGAAGGGCAACATACCCTTTGGTAATGTGAAAGTGGCGATCTTCCCGGACTTCTCGGCGGAAGTGCAACTTCGCCGCCAGAACTTTATGGAAGCCAAATGCCGTCTGAGGATAAAGCACCTCAAGTACTCAATGCTCTATCCTGCACGTCTCAGAGTCGAGGGAGACAACCGGGTCCATTTCTTTGAGGATCCGGAGGCCGTAATCTCATGGCTGGAGTGCAGGGAGGGAAATATGGAGGCACCCGATCGTCCCCCGGCTTAACTGAACGCCGATTCTACAGGGAACGCGGGGAGGGAAACATGGAGGCACCCGATCTTTCCCAACTTAACTGAACACTGCATTCGATAGTTCCCCGGCTTAACTGAACACTGTTTCCACAGAGTCTGATTCATATTAGACTGGCCTAATTCCTTATGCAATGCGGAAAATACAAATTATTAATGTCTATTACTGTGTATACTTTTGAACATCCATACCGAGGAATACATCACAGGACATGGACTGAAAGCTGCTTTGACGTGGGTACAGAGGATGAATGTTCTCCACTCAGGTTCTAAGTTATCCTGCCAACTTCCGTTCACGGACGGGAAGGTTTCTTAAAAATTCTTTTTTTGGTTTTAATGTACTTTTGTTTCTGATACGGTTGGAACGGAGGTTGTCTGCTCCTAACAGAAATGTTGACGGTTCAGCGAAGTTTCGCCCACATTGACTTTAGAATCTACATCTGCACTACCAGTGACTACCGCCAGCGATGATGTGGAACACCCCTAGCTGAGCGTTTTTATTTTCTCTACTCTGTGCGACAGAACAAGCTGTGGAGAGTAGGACACTGCTCGTGCAGGGGGGACAAGACATTGGTAACCATGCAACAGTTTGCAGATGTTATGTCTTCTAGTTTGTTTGGGGTTTATGCTTGCACAAGTTGGGGTGGGTGTAGAGCAGGGAGGGGGTTGGGGAAAAGTAATGTTCACAAATTAATGCATATCACAGTGGTCTTTGGTGATGTGGGAGTTCATTTTGAACAATGTTATAAGGTGAAGCATGCAGCCATTCCTGATGATCTCGAGAACCCTGTATCTTGTCGATTTAGGCAGACATTCCCCCACCTTGGAGTATATCAGGGGTGGGCGAAACACAGCTTATTGAGGTTCTGAGATGTATATTAAGTTTCTCACCTGGAATGTCAGAGGGATGAGAGACAGGGTCAAAAGATCATCAGTTTTTTCTACAAAAACAACGTGCAGATGTTATAATACTGGTTTAAACAAACATAGAAGGTGGGCTCCAGAGGGCTCTCAGGTGTCCTTGGGTGGGATGGACATTTCACTCAACCTACACGACCCATGCTAGAGGTGTCTCAATCCTCATAGCCAAGTCGCTCCATTTTGTGGTTGGCGAAGTAGTCACAGACCCACAGGGCAGGTTTGTCTTTTTAAAGGCAGAAATATATGGGGAAACGTTCTTGATACTGGCAGTATATATACCTCCACCATTTAACGCAGCAGTGCTTAGAGCAGGATTTGAGTTTATGACTCGATATAACACGGCTCACACGATATGGTTGGGAGATTTTAATGCCACATTAAACTCCCACTTGGACAGACCACAAGACGGCCCTAGGACAGTGGATGACCCGCACCCCACCAGATTGTCTAGACTCATTTCCTCATTCAACCTGGTGGACTCCTGGAGGCACAAATATGGAGACCGACGGGCATATTCATGCTTTTCGGCTTCCCACAAAACTATGTCACGTATTGACTATATTCTCCTGTCCCCACTTTTGACTACTAGACTAGAGGATGCCTCATTTGCCCCCAGACTGCTCTCCGACCACAGTCCTTATTGGGTTACACTGAGATTCGACTTGCACAAACCACCTAGGAGATTGAGGTTAAACCCCTTTTGGCTTTCCCTATTACCTGAGACTGACGAACTTTGAGGAAAAAGCACAGACCGCCGCTGCTGCGGTGGTTTGGGAGACCTTTAAACTGCATGTTAAAATGACACTAAGCTCCCACATTAATAGACTGAAGCGTTCAGCCGGGCTGGCAATGGAACAAGCTCTAGAGCAGTTAGCGACGACAGAACAACAATATCTGGCCAACCCAACACCAGCTCAGATGGATTCATTAAAACTACAAACAAGGGTAGTGGACCAGCTATATTATGAGCACTCTAAAAGAAAGCTATTCTTCTCTAAGCAAAAAATGTTCGAACAAGGGGAACGGGCGGGTAAACTTCTTGCATTTATGGTGCATAACGAAGATAAACCCCCTGTGGTTATTTCTTTAGCTGACCGACAAGGCTCCTTAATCGCAGACCCACCCACGGTGGCGGACAGATTCAAAGAATTTTTTCAAGACCTATATAGCTCCTCAGATCCTAGGGGGGAAAACGCACTACCACAGTTTTTAGAGGGGAATATACTTCCACAACTGACAACTGCACAACTCGACATGTTTGAGGCGCTTCTGACTGTGGACGAAATCTCGGATGCCATCACATGCTTTGCAAAATCCAAGTCCCCGGGTTCTGATGGAATTCCTATTGAATTTTACTCGCAATATAGCAGCTTTCTGTCCCTTAAGTTGTTACAGTTATATAACCACTTATTTGACACCCAATGTCTCCCACCCTCGATCAGGGAAGCTCTTATAGTTTTAATTCCCAAGCCTGGCAAGAGCCCCACTTTTCCCGAATCTTACCGTCCAATCTCGTTGCTGCAGGTGGTCATACTCTCCCTTATACACACTGACCAGGCCGGCTTTATGCCAGGCCGCAACACCTCCTTTAACCTGCGGAGACTATTTATGAATCTGCAAGCCTCCCACGACAACATAGGCACCAGAATAGTAGTGGCACTGGACACAGCCAAGGCCTTCGACTCTCTGTCGAATGGAGGTACCTGTGGAGTTGCCTTGAGGTCTTTGGCTTTGGCCCCAGATTCATAAAGTGGATACAGCTGCTCTATCATTCCCCTACGCAAAGGTTATCGCCAATGGTTGGGCATCGGCGGACTTCAATTTAAGTCGAGGCACGAGACAGGGATGCCCTTTATCCCCCCTTCTATATGCTCTAGCAGCAGAACCGCTAGCTATAGTTATCAGAGCCAACCAGCGGCTACAGGGCCTCAGTGCAGGCACGATTATAGAAAGATCAGTATGTATGCTGATGATACATTATTATATTTAACGGACTCGGGCCCCTCCCTACAGGCGGCACTGCAAACTATAGAAAAATTCGGCGAGTTCTCCGGCCTCAAGATTAATTGGGGAAAATCACACATATTGCCTATAGACAGCTTCCCTCCAGATAAAAATCAGGGGCATCTCCCACTACAGAGAACGGACCGAATAAGATACTTAGGAGTCCAACTGACCAGAAATGCAGTAGACTATATATCCCTTAATATTGAACCCTTATTCAACCTAATCAAAGCTAAAATCCAAATCTGGTCACGTCTGCCACTGGGGGTAATGGGCCGGATAAACCTCATTAAGATGGTCATCCTACCCAAGGTCCTTTACGTCCTCTGGCACGCTCCTATATACCTCCCACTTAAACATTTTAAGACTTTGGACATCCTCCTCAAACCCTTTGTATGGGACAAGGAAAGGCACAAACTAGCTTGGCAATCCCTTAAGAACCCCACAGACTCAGGTGGAGCAGCCTTACCCGACTTTAACCTATACTATATAGCCTCCCAGCTCTCTCAGCTATATCATATAGACAAAACAGATAGGATAAGATCTCTTGAGCTCCAATGCCCACACTGGCGGAAACTGACATCAGACCCACTTTTTGTGATAGCACTAGGCCCAGATACAGATAGGATGGGACACCAATCGACATTGCTCCTCTCCCACTATAGGCATATATGGGATATAGCATTGGCTAAAATGGGAATACCCCGAATTAATGACTACACTCCAGTCTGGAAGAATAGCGATCTTTCGGAGCTCCTTCATCTACCAGATGTTGAGCTTTGGGGTTCTAGAGGGCTTTTATACCTCCATCAGTTCCTCAATGCTGGCACATTAAAAAGCTTCGCTGAACTACAGGAGGCTTACTCCCTTCCTGATTATATGCTATTCCGACATCTACAGGTTAGACATGCCTTAACCACCCAATTAGGGTTACCATTACAGCAATTAGTTGCTAACACAATCATTGAAATTGCTAAGGGTACCGATCACAGGAAGTTAATTTCTGATTTCTATAACAGACAGCTCGCTCTGGTATACACAAAACTAGCCTATAGACTAAAACCCAGATGGGAGCGGGAGGTTGGGACAATAGAGGATGAGGACTGCCCCCAAACCTTCAGATAGGCTAACTCAAATGTATATCATTCACCAGGCTTATCTCACTCCTTTGAGGACAGCCAGAATGCGGGGAAACAACTCCATTTACTGTCGGATATGTACCCAGGAAGTGGGTACCTTTTTTCATCTTATATAGACATGCTCTCACATACAAATATACTGGAAGCAAATTGTAGATTTTTTACATGACACCATGGGCTCCCCGCTGACTTTAGACCCAAGACAATGTCTCTTGGGGCTTTGCGCAGACACAGACATGGACAAGTTCACGAAAACCCTCTTTATAGCTAGGAAAGTGATAGCACGCAATTGGATGAAACAAACACCACTGAGATTTAGTGAATGGCTTTCTGAGGTCAACAACACACTACCGTATAAGAAAGTAATATACATTAATAGAGGTTGTCCTGGGAAATACAATAAGATATGGGATCGTTGGCTACGGGTGGCAGAAACTTGTGGCTGACAACGATATGCACTCATATGGTTATCTATAAAGGCTAATTGTTGAACCACCCACAAGATATGTAAACAAGTAGGAAAGACCGTCATTGATAAGGAAGGTTGTGTGTGTTGTATTTCCAGTGTACCGTCCCACAAAGGCTGAAGTACCTATACAATATAATTGCTATGGAACATGTAACCACTGTTGACCAATGTATATCTTGTAATGCTCCTTTGTGAATGTGGAAAAGTTCAATAAATGCTGTTTAATGGAAAAAAGGTGTCTGATCTGTCCACCGCAATATCGCAGTCCTGCTAAAAATCGCTGATCACCGCCATTACTAGTAAAAAAAAAATAATAATAAAAATGCCATAAATATATCCCCTATTTTGTAGACGCTACAACTTTTGCGCAAATCAATCAATGTACGGTTATTGCGGGTTTTTTTACCAAAAATATGTAGAAGAATATATATCGGCCTAAACTGAGGAAGAAATTTGTTTTTTATTTATATTTGTTTTTTTGGGATATTTATTATAGCAAAAAGTAAAAAAATATATATATTTTTTTAAATTGTCGCTCTTTTTTTGTTTATAGCACTAAAGATAAAAACCGCAGAGATGATCAAATACCACCAAAAGAAAGCTCTATTTGTGGGAAAAAGAGGACGTTGATATTGTTTGTGTACAGCGTTGCACAACCGCACAATTGTCAGTTAAAGTGAAGCAGTGCCGTATCGCAAAAAGTGCTCTGGTCAGGAAGGGAGTAAATCCTTCCGGGGCTGAAGTGGTTAAAGGGTAACTCATTTCTGGTGAAAAAAATAGAAAATAAAAAAAAATAATATAATATAACAAATGTGTAAAAACACACACACTGCGCTCAGCTGTCCTTATATAGACAAAAAATTGGAACTTGGTCGCTGTGATTTATTAGTGCTGTTTTAACGTGTCATATTAGATGTCAAACTGAATCTAATATGACACTTTAAAACAGCACTAATAAATCACTCTCTCCTTTAGCATTCAGATTGTCACTAAAAGTTTGGTGCATACTAATTAACAACCACTAGAGGGCCTTTCCACCATTTCTCCTTTATACCTAATGTTAACTGGTTTATCATGCGGTATTTGTTTTAAAGATTTTTTTACTATATAGCTTTAAGGATTGTATTAATGCAGATTGTGTACTTACATTTTAACTTAACTGGAAGCACCCATATGCTAATTGCAGGTGAATCTAATTTAGCTTAATCCAATCTAAAATGAGTGAGGGTGTAAATGCCCACATTGAAGATGGCGGAATCAGAGCTTCCTGATGACAGTCCGCTGATTGGCTGAAACGCGTCGAGCCTTAAACGCGTCACAACGACCAACTTCCGCCTACGCCACTAATACAGGGAATCGAGCAGAGCCGCGGGAGCGACATATTACATCAATACGGGCCGGTTTCTCATAAAATCACCTGCAATACATGCCGGGTGCCAGGAACTATTAGGCACCCTAAAATGTGAGTTTTTCTGACTTTTTATCTATAATTTTAAATACATTTTCAAACGGTATTGCGCAATGAGGTTCTTTCTTTGTAATCCCTACTAATGCACCTGGGAAGACACCACCACAGACATTGGACGACAGGTCCCAGCAGGGGTTTCCCCACATGCAAGTTAGACCATACTAGAGATAGGTGATCCATATTTGAAGGTGAGTGTACATCCTTGTGGGGTACCCAATCTGCACACTGGAGCACTGTTGTATATAGTACAGAGAGCATGAGCACTTTATCTGCACCTGAGTGGAATTAAGCCTGCTGTATTTATATTGGATGTTTTTTTGTCTATATAAGGACAGCTGAGCGCAGTGTGTGTGTTTTTACACATTTGTTATATTGGACTTTTTGTTTATGGGACAGTTTATCACCGCAGCTGGCTAAATTATCTATTCAATACGGTTATCCTCTGGCGTTGAATCATTTTTTACTTAAAGAAAAAATAATATAGCATATACAATTGTGACAAAAGTCATATTGTAATTGAATGTTATTAAAAATTACCTTACCTTTTTTTAATCTGCAGCCGCTGTCATTTTCTGAAAATGCAATGCAATATGGCTACCTGGAGTTGTTCTGTACGCAGAATTTGTGCTGAACACACCCCAGAAACATAATTTTTTGCCACCAACCAATGGCCACCCTTAAGCTCCATTAGGCAGCAGATGAGGGCGTTTTACATGTCGCAGTCACCATGCATTAGGCATAATGAGTTTCCCCCTATAACAGGTTTTTAGTGTCACTCTTTCTGGCCAGCCTATAATCCTGATGTAAATAACGTTGGAGTTATTGACTGGCTGTTCTTCTGTGAGTAAGTTAGGGTTAGGGGGCGCAAATTACCTGCCTTACCCCGGGCACTGACAACCCAACACTACACTAAAAAAAAAACCTGGCTCCTAACTTTTTTACCTGGCTCCTAGATTAAAAGCAAATTTGTCAAGCCCTGGCTTTAAGGTATCACACAATCTCTGTTCTCAGTTGCATACAAGACTTGGAGAAAGAGCGGTACACTAATCTTCCTAGTGAATGGCTGTGTAGGGGGTGTGCCAGCACAAGCCTAATCATTGGAGAGCAGGCCAGCTGTTCTCCCAGCACAGCAGAAAACTGACCATGCTGAGATGGGTGTGCTCTCATGCCTAGTGTGGTTTGAAACAGGAAAAGAGGGGGACTATCAGGATCACCGGTTATATCACACTATTTTAACACAAATACACGGCACAACAGACACATATCAGGAATGTGAAATGTTGGGGTAACACATTCTTTTAGGGCCGGTTCACACCTAGGCGATCCTAGGCAATTTGCGATCCGACTTGTGCCTCCCCAATTCGCCTCCTGACATCAGAAATCCCATTGGAATGAATGGAGCCGTCTTAATATGCGCAAGTCGGATCACCGACTATGAAGAAGCAATTTTACTGGAAAAAGAAAATTATTTTTTAAGGCAACTCCCCCTCCCTCTCTTCTCTGATTGGCCACAGGCAAAGTCGCCTGGCATGGAGGTCGCTTCAGGTCGCGTTGTAATGCCCAAAGTAGCTCTGAAGTCTCTTTCAAATCACTTTCGAATCGCTTTCAAATCACCTAGCAAAGTCGGATCGCCTAGGTGTGAACCGAGCCTAATGAAAAGAAAACATAATATCTAATTGCATTGTATCAGAAGATGAACAGCACACAGTTACACAGAGACACAGGCACAGTTGAGGATAACACACTAAATGCGGTGTACCATGCTGTTATCTTCAGCTGTGCCTCTGTAACTGCATGTCATTCATCTTCTGATACAATGTAAGTGGATACTATCTTTTGTTTTCATTAAAGATGCAAGACTCTGACATTTCCCTGCACCCTTGTCTTTCTTTCATGTTGTTTATGTGTCTGGATTTGCCCTGATCCTGATTGCAAGGTGCTGTAGGTGATATCAACCCTTCAGTTATCAGAAGATCTTTAATCCTTTTTGGTCCATAGCGTACATGGTTGGATTCTTTAGTTATGTGGCTGTTCATGAACTGTCATGTGGACTTTAAATATTATTTCCTTTATGGTCACTTTTATCATTTATATTATTTAACTATTGTTTTTAGGGAGTGTCACATTTTTAATTTATTTTATGCAAGAAGTATATGAGGACCTGTGTTATTCAATCTTCTTTAAAACTCCAGGAACAAACGTGTAGACGCGTTTTAGCCTATGCATGTTTTGACTAAGGCCTACATAGGCTGAAATGTGTCAACACGTTTGTTCCTAGAGTTTTTACCCCTTTATCATATTTCATATAAAGAAGGTTGGATTGTACCTTTCTAGGTTGCCCTCTCTTTTTGATAACTATTTAACCACTTCAGCCCCCGAAGGATTTACCCCCTTCCTGACCAGAGCACTTTTTGCGATACGGCACTGCGTCGCTTTAGCTGACAATTGCGCAGATGTGTGACGTTGTACCCAAACGAAATTGACGTCCTTTCTTTCCTAAGAATAGAGCTTTCTTATGGTGGTATTTGATTACCTCTGCGGTTTTATTTTGTAAGCAAACAGCGACAATTTTGAAAGAAACCCAATATGTCTTACTTTATGCTATAATACATATCCAAAAAAAACAAAACAAATGTATTTATCAGTTTAGGCCAATGTATATTCTTCCTCATATTTTTGGTTAAAAAAATCTCAATAAGGGTATATTGATTGGTTTGCGCAAAAGTTATATTGTTTACAAACGATGAGAATTCATTTATGGAGTTTTTTTTTTTTGTTTTTTTTTTTTACTAGTAATGGGGGTGATCTGCGGTTTTTAGTGGGACTGCAACATATCGAACACTTTTGACACTTTTTTGGGACCATTGGCATTTATACAGCGATCAGTGCTATGAAAATGCACTGATTACTGTGTAAATATCACTGGCAGGGAAGGGGTTAACACTAGGGGGCGATCAAGGGGTTAACTGTGTTCCCTGCTAGGTGTTTCTAACTGTGTGGGAGCGGGGCTGACTGGGGGAGGAGAGTGATCGCTGCTCCCATATACAGGGAACATACGATCACTCTCCTTCTCCCCTGTGAGAACGGAGATCCGCTTGTTTACATACATGGATCCCCGTTCTGTCACTGCCAGGTAGCGATCGCGTGTAGCCAGAGGACATTGAGTCCGCCCCACCCACTCACTGGCTCCTTGCTAGCGTGTGAGTGCGTCCAGCGGCGTGCACGCCCACAATACTCACTCCTGCGGCTGCCGTCAGGTGACGGCGCTTCGCACAGGAGAGCCATGTTGCCAATCCAGCAGGCAACTGGTTAAAAAAATTATCCTGCAGACAATCATACTTTATTCTTTAATGAACTTCAATTTTGAGATTTGTTGATGTCTTGTATATGCATTCTAGCTCCATTAGTAGCACTTGTTAGTAGCTGCCTTTGACTGTAGGTTTTTCTTTACATTTACTGTATGTTAGGTAGATCTTTTAGTGAACAGGGGCATCTGGCATTGTTTTAAAAAAATTACAGGATTTTTGTGATTGTACCTTACAGTGCATATATCTTTCGTCATTTTGTGTACGCAAAAGTAACTTTTTTTAAGGTAGGATCTGGTGGGCGGTGTTGCCCCCTGGCTTATTTTATGTCTTAAGTTGTGTACACATGGGCTGAAAATTGTCTAAAAATGGTTGGTCCGATAAGAACCAGCTGACTTTTAGCTCAAGTGTACAGCTCCTCATCTGGCAGAAGCTGGTCTCACGACCTGCTTCTGCCGAACAAGCATGCTGAAAAACCAGCATCTGATCAATTGGCTGCAAGCGCTGATCACTGTGTTCTGGCAGGGGGGGCAGTCCCTCTATCAGAACTTAATAGCTCGGTGGGGGAGATTACTGCACTAACATTGGATGTGTTAGAGCGGCAATCTGTACATTTTTTCTCGTTCAGCCCGCTGGGTTGAACGGAAAAAAAAACTTACTGTGTGTACCCAACATTAGATACTTCTTCAGCACATTCCCTCTGACATTATCCCTATTGTTCACTTTTTTGATTGTTTGCGACAACCTTTGTATGTTCCGTTCCATGTTACAGACACCTCCAGGGATATCAATCCTATTACACACCTTTGTTAAACAGACAAACCTTGCCCAACAAACCTTTAGTTATATCACTTACATAGAGATTAAATAGAGAAGGACCTAGTACAGAGCCTTGTGGTACCCCACTAGTGACATGCCTCTGTTTCTAGTGAACCCCATTTACAATCACACTATCTTGTACAACTTTTGTATTAGATCGTTATCTGGAACTGTATCAAATGCCTTGCTGAAATCAAGAAATGCCATGTCCATAGCACCACCCTGGTCCAAAACATCAGTAGTATAGTCAAAAATTCACACAGATTAGTCTGACATGATTGGCCCTCCGTAAAGCCATGCTGCTTTGGGTCCAGCTAGTTGTATATTTTTAAGTGATTAATGATCCTTCTTTTCTGGAGTGATTCCAGTAACTTGTCTATGACTGATGTTAAACTCACTGGCCCGTAATTTCCAGTTTCTACTTTGCTGCTATGTACCTGCATAAGTACAATATTAGCTATCCGCCAATCATGGGGAACCTCTTTTAAATTTTTGTTTAAACTTTTTTAAACTTTTGATTAAAAAGGTCTGTTAGTGGTCCAACAACTATACCTCTCTACTCTTAGAACTCTGGGATGAATACTACCAGGGTCCATTGTTTTATTAAGCTTTAACCAACCCAGTTCCACTGCTACCTCTGTCTCCAAAAATCCTAAAAATTAACAATCATTACTAGAATCAATATGATTCCCCAACTCGTTATTGTTAGTACAATTTATTTCTGAGAAGACTGAAAAGAAGTTATTGTTTAAGCACTTCGCCACCAGTCCAATTCTGACACTTCTCTCCTACATGTAAAAATCATCATTTTTTGCTAGAAAATTACTCAGAACCTCCAAACATTATATATGTTTTTTAGCAGAGATCTTAGGGAATAAAATGGCAGTCATTGCAGCTTTTTATGTCACGTGGTATTTGCGCAGCAATTTTTCAAACCCATTTTTTTTTTTTGGAAAAAAAAAAAGTTTCATGAATTAAAAAAAAAAAAGAACAGTAAAGTTAGCCCCATTTTTTTATATATTGTGAAAGATGATGTTATGCCGAGTAAATAGATATCCAACATGTCAACGCTTTAAAATTGCGCCCACTTGTGAAATGGCGCCAAACTTTGGTACTATCCATAGGCGACACTTTAAAAATGTTTACTGGTTACATGTTTAGAGGTACAGAGGAGGTCTAGTGCTAGAAGTATTGCTCTCACTCTAACGCACGTGGCGATACCTCACATGTGTGATTTGAACACCATTTACATATGAGGGCGCGACTTATGTGTGCATTTGCTTCTGTGTGCAAGCTCGCGGGGACGGGGTGCTTTAGATTTTTTTATTATTATTATTTATTTTACCTTTATTTTTTATTTTTACACTTTCTCTTTAAATTTTTTTTTATCACTTTTATTCCTATTACACCAATTCTAAGGGGAGATCCCCCCGGTTGGAAGGCAGACCCAGAAGGTTTTAAGTATTTCATTTGTTTTTTGAATTAATGTTAGCGTAGGGTTTTGAGTAATTTTTTTTTTTTAAATTAATGTTAGCGTTATGTTGTTTTTGATGTATATGGCAACTCCTCCTCCCTACTTTGTCGTTCTTATATAGTGTATACCCTGGTATAGTTATTTGTCAGTCATTTGAATCCTTGAACCATGTTTCTGTAATTGCAACAAGGTCAAAGTTGTCCCTTGACATAAGAGCTGTCAGTTCACAAAACTTGTCTAAGCATTAGTGCACATGACATGACAAACACTACTATCTACTACTTTATTTCTACCACAAGAATCTTTAACTGAAGTGACCACCCCATCAGCCCAGTCCTTAGCAACACAAACCCTCACATTTGTTTCAATCCGCTGGGAACAAAAAAAAACGAAATTCCATACTAAAGCTTCGTACACACAATGTAATTCATGTACAGCCGCGTGTCCAACTCTTCTCAAAATTGGCTGTCCGTGATGTTGTCTAGTGTACCGACGGTAGTCAAATTATTGTTCGACAAATCCGAACGTAGTGACATGTTACGAGCGTATAAAGAGGAAGTTCAGGTGAATGGGAATTGTGAATTACGGACGCAGGTTTACACGACGGAACACTTCCTTGATTCCGAGCATGCGTGTTTATACGTACAACTTTTGTTTGTCCAACTTCTGTACACACAAGCCAAAAACCGGACATCACCTTGTCGGCAGACAAAAGCTTTCCAGTTTGCTCATACAACTTCTGTAATTCAAAATCGGCTGTCGAATGGAGCGTACTAATGGTACGATTAATGTACGACAGGTTGTCGTACGACAGTTTTCGGCCATTAATTGTACCGTGTGTACGGGCCATAAGAAGCTCAGTGCCTTTATGTGAGGGATGCAGACTATCTCTTGTGTACAACTCAATGTCACACCACCTGCATCATGACTAACATAACCAAAACATGAACTCTGCTATACAAAGTACTTGTTCATTGTGCACATGTAAAACCTCTGAAAATGTAATAGGACACCCTAACTGTTGAAGATCCTAGCCCAAATTCTGAAAATCCTTCTATACAAAATGCAATTCATTTTGGGACAAATCATTTGTGCCACATCAACATTGCACTCTTTACTAGCTTTTTTGACAATTTTTAAAATGCGCCTTTTTTCTCTCCTCACAGTAGCACCAGGTAAACACCTAACTTCCTTTGACACTGCCACATGAGTTCCTGAACCGGTTCCCGACCGGCTTTCATACATTTACTGCAACAGAATGGCAGCTTCCCATGAATTGCCCTCTATAAACGGCGGCTCGCGTGTGTGCAGTAGCGGGCAGGCCACACTCTACAGAAGCGAGCCGCGATTAACTGGCAGAGAAGAAAAATGGTTCCCCGCTCTCTCAGGCAGCATGTAAGAGATCTACTGATCCCTGTCACTGGGATCGGTTAGATCTCTTATGCCCCTGATAGCCCAGCCCCCTAACAGTTAGAACACGCCTAGGGAACACAGTTAACCCCTAGATCACACCCTGCAGGTTAATCCCTTCCCTGCCAATGATATTTACACAGTAATCAGTGGATATTTACATTTCTGATCGCTGTATAAATGTCATTGGTCCCAAAAAAGTGGCAAAAATGTCCGACATCTCTGCTGCAATAGTGTATGGGGGGTTTTTCTGCGCTATGCCCTGAGTGAGGATGGGGGGCAGTAAGCGGCCACCTGTATCGACCAAACTAAATCGTAAGAGTAAGTATATTGTGTGTGTAGAGAATGTACGACGGACTCTCTCGCCCCTTGGTAAAAAGAAGAGACGGTCAATTAGCGCCGAGCGAAGACATCTCACACCGGACGGGCGATGACGTGTGTGCGCTCGGCGGCAAATATCTCCCGTTAAGTACCCTTCGACGGTAAGACAACGTCATTTACATACTTTCGGCCAGCCCTTGGCCAAGTCCTTGAGTACACCGTCACAGTTTCCTTCAATCCACAAATGGACCACGATGACACTCCTCTCTTTTTTCCGCGTAAAATTTTTAACAGTTTTTTCGATCATTTCTCACGTTACAACTACACCGTGTTTACTAAACAGGGTTTTACTTAACGTAAAACATATCTTCCTAAAAGTCTTAAACCC
>BLSH010033372.1:202327-221027 GCA_018402905.1 Glandirana rugosa | reverse complement strand
CTGGCAGCACTCATGTAGCCCCAGACCATGACACTCCCACCAGCATGTTTGACTGTAGGCAAGACACACTTGTCTTTGTACTCCTCACCTGGTTGCTGCCACACACGCTCTACACCATCTGAACCAAATAAGTTTATCTTGGCCTCATCAGACCACAAGACATGGTTCCAGTAATACATGCCCTTAATCAGCTTGTCTTCAGCAAACAGTTTGCCGGTTTTCTTGTGCATCATCTTTAGAAGAGGCTTTATTCTAGGACAACAGTCATGCAGACCAATTTGATGCAGTGTGCGGAGTATGGTCTGAGCACCGACAGGCTGACCCCCCGCCCACCCCTTCAACCTCTGCAGCAATACTGGCAGCACGCATACATCTATTTCCCAAAGACAACCTCTGGATATGATGCTGAGCACGTGCACTCAACTTCTTTGGTCGACCATGGCGAGGCCTGTTCTGAGTGGAACCTGTCCTGTTAAACCACTGTATGGTCTTGGCCACGGTGCTGCAGCTCAGTTTCAGGGTATTGGCAATCCTCTTATAGCCTAGGCCATCTATATGTAGAGCAACAATTCTTTTTTCAGATCCTCAGAGAGTTCTTTGCCATGAGGTGCCATGTTGAACATCCAGTGACTAGTATGAGAGCGATAACACCAAATTTAACACACCTGCTCCCCATTCACACCTGAGGCCTTGTACCACTAATGAGTCACATGAAACTGGGGAGGGAAAAATTGCTAATTGGGCCCAATTTGGACATTTTCACTTAGGGGTGTACTCACTTTTGATGCCAGAGGTTTAGCCATTAATGGCTGTGTGTTGATTTATTTTAAGGGGACAGCAAATTTACACTGTTATACAAGCTGTATACTTACTACTTTACATTGTAGCAAAGTGTCATTTATTTAGTGTTGTCACATGAAAAGATATAATAAAATATTTACAAAAATGTAAGGGGTGTACTCACTTTTGAGATACTGTATATATATTGTAAAGTTTGGGGGTAGTACCATCTCTGGCCCATGTGCAACAGCTGGTTAACATTAAAGTCTTTATTTCCCTTTAGTCAAATGCAAAACAAACTTCAGAGATGCAGCACAAAAAAGTCTGCTTATCTTCAGCCCAAATCAAACTCATTAAATAAGCAAAAGTCAGATAAGGGTTTTTACCGCAGGGTTAGCAGCATCCAGCTTCAGTCGTTTGTAGCACATATGCAGCACAGAGCCAGGTCTCCTTTCAACTCCTACCACCACTGGGAGTTTCCTGCTGTATGTGCTGCTTCCTGGAGGCTGCTTAATCCTGTAGGGACCAGAGTCCCTGTAGACAGGAGTGAAGGCCATTTTCCCACCCGAATGTCACTCAGAGCCTCCAAAATTCCAGTTCTCAAGTAAGCCATTATTAACACAGAGAGGACTGCGAGTCAGGTCTCTCTTCTGTACAACCTGTGCCGGAATCCCTCACCCTGTACGCGTGAGACTCCTGAATACACCAACCTATCTCCCTTAAAGGGACCACAACCCAAATATCAGTGCCACATAGCACCTGTCCAGGACCCACCCTTGGCGTCTTGTACAATATATATATATATATATATATATATATATATATATATATATATATAGTATATTGGTGCTGTCACAGAGTGTTTGCTTGCCTAGTAACAAAAAGGAAACAAGTATCTCTTTCACATACACAAGTTCATCTGGTAGGAGTTATATACAGTTACAAGTTTAGACTTATCATATACAGCAGTGGTTCTCAACCTTAGTCCTCAAGTACCCACAACCGGCAATGTTTTGGGAACTTCCCTTAACTGGATGCAGCCATTTTTTGCTAATTTGTCATCTTTCAAAACTGTATAATTCTTGTGCAACCCAGTGTTTATAATTTTTCCTGAGCTACAGAAAAGCCTGCATTTTTGAGATGCCTCAAGTAAAAATTTCTGAACTTCAAGAAGGATGGCAGCTGTGGAATTTGCAAAGGAAATGCCAGTCTCATCTACCTGTAATGCCAAAGACCAGGTTTGCAGCAAAGCTGTCACCACCAGCACTGGCAGGGGCAAGCAGATCTGCAGTAACATCTCACTGCCTGTACATTGACACTAATTTTGAAAACTTGCAGGGAACCCATTTCTTTAAACCAATTGTTTATAATTGTTTACTACTTGATTGTGGAAAGGCTTGTGGCATTTGGGAGTATATTCTGTTTACAAAGTGTTTAGTTTGTTATGTGGCAGCTACCTTTTTTATTTACACTTAGCACAGTATAACACTTCCCTTTTTACACTCTGTATACTATCCTGTCAGATTGGTGCTTATCCTTTATATGGACAGTCATTGCGTGGCTAAAGCTGGCTATATAGTATTACATATATAAATTACATTTATTCTAAAAGTTAAAAGCAAAAGACATTTTAAAGTACTTCCGAATGATATTCGTCATATAGCTTATGACCAGCTTAAAACTTCACTGTCAAGTGCAGATGGCTGCTTTGCAGTAGCATTAATTTGGTATGTGTCCAATATGATATTATAATGCAGATCTGAAATCATTGGGCCTCTACAGGCTGGGCAGTTTTATTTCTATAAGCTCATCATAAATAAACCAATAGAGGCATGCAGTGTTCCTCATTTAAGGCTTACAATTTCTTCTCAATTGATAATGAGTTCCTTTAGCCCCGTACACATGAGCCAAATATTGGGCAGTATCAGCCCGTTCAATGGAAACCAGACAATATTTGGTTTGTGTGTAGAACAGCTGGTCCAACAGCAGCCGGCTGAATGTCTGGCTTCTGTTGAAGGGGCATGACCGAAAAAGGTCTGCTGATCGGCATCCGATCAGCACTTTCAATGGCTGAGAGGGGGCATCCCCCTGTCAGATCACAACATCTCAGCTGGGAGATGGATGTACTAACATCAATGTGTTAGTACAGGATCTCCTCCTGTGCTCTTCGGTCTTTGTTTTTGTTCAGCCCGCTGGGTTGAATGAAAAAAAAAAACTTATAGTGTGTACTAGGCTTTAGGTGGAGCACTCTGAGCACCACTGAGGTTTGGGCATGGGTCATGGTAAGTAAGTAATTCACCTTGTGCAAAGATGGGCAGATATCGTATTTTCTCGCCTGCTGTTCTTTTGGAAGATATCTGCATTTGGGTTATCATTAATCTTTGTCAGTGCATATAATAACTAGTATTTAGCATTGTTCAATATCTCATCTGTAAATATGCACTCCATTGAAGGGAAGCCCCTAAATAGGAATATGCTGGAGATGCAATTTATTTAGATTTCATGTTGCATAGCATGACATACCAAATACAGTTAGTTAATCTGCATCACAATCATTGATTAATGAAAGGAAATGGCAGTATATTTTCATTGAGCAAAGATTTTGAGTTGTTATCGTAACTCTCCTCTTAAAGTAATTTTTGACGTGAACGTCACATTCTATATTTCTGCTTCTGTTCATAGAATTTTTGTCATTGTGTTATTAATAGAAATTTGTACATAAGCCACTAAAGGAAACCATGCTTTGCGCTACAGTCACGCGGCCTCCTTACTTAAAGGATACCTTTACGCAAAAATTAATTAAAAAAAACTTTTTTTTTCGTGCTTTAGCCCACTTCACTTTCCACCATTCTCGCCTAGGCAAGAATGGCATGGATCCTGCTTCTGGCGCCCCTTGGGGATGTACCCTGTAGGAGGCAGGACCCTGATAGCAGTGCAGGACCCAGCATGTGGCAGCAGAGCAGAGAATCATGGTAGATCAATGCTGGATTTACTGGTCGTGTGAATATGTGTATAGTGAATATCCTAGGGAAAAAGATAAGAGGAGGATTATAAAAAAAAACACGAGGAGTGAAGATCCTCTTTAAATGCAGTTACGATAAGATGTCAGCCACATAGTGAATGTATTGTTTTCATTGGGTCTCCAGAGCTATAGACTTTTATTATGAGAAGGAGGTATAACATACAACTATTATGCAGTATACAGAGAAACTATGACTGACCCCAAGTACCTAAATAATAACAAACTATACATAGAAAGGACTTTAAAATATTAACATATTTTGATAAAAGAGGGAAAAATTTGGGACTTTGAGTGACATACGCGGGAACACATGTCTCCCTCCCTCTATCTGTTACAGAGAGGAGGGGGTTGTGGGACTTTAAATGAGGTAGGTGTTAGTGGCTGAAAGATAAGTCACTGTTTAAAAAAACACACTTGTATTACCAACAGATCTACAAAAAAATGTAAATGAGTACATATGGTCCATAGTTATACCCCTCTTAGGGGAAGTATACATACAAGGGGAGAGGGATTTAAACTGAAACCTACGAAACCAGGAAAGGAGGGCTGCTAAAGGTGTCAGTCCCGGGAGCTGAGGCTGGAATCTGCACAGGAATGAGCGGGCACATAACATGAACCCAACAGCGACAAACGCATGTAACCAGATGGTGGTGAGTGTGGGTTCAAATTCTGAAAAATTATTGAAATATGTGTACTATACATATGTGTTATAGTGTGTCACTAAAAATAGTGATAGCTAGAACTCAAACACCACAAATACAAAATGAAGATATAAATGAACTGAAGGTTAGTGAGTAACCTAGAAACCAAAACCCTGGTGAGGAATGGAAATGGAGAAATGCTGTGAAAAAAGGAAGATGAGAAAGAAAAAGGAAGGTCTGGTTACACGTGTTTGTCGCTGTTGGGATCATGTTATGTGCCCATTTTTTTCTGTGCAGATTCCAACCTCAGTTCCTGGGACTGACACCTATAGCAGCCCTCCTTTCCTGGTTTTGTAGGTTTCAGACTCAATGGGCTTGTAAGTACCTATAGCAGCCTTTATCAACCTTTTCAACATGGAGGAACCCTTGAAATAGTTCTCCAGTCTCGGGAAACCCCTGCTAAAAATAAGAAATCTACATCTCATGATACATTAGTGTGATGGTCAGTGGGAGGACTGCTCCCTACACTTGTGGTCATTGGAAGGAATTAACTTCTTACAGATAGCTAAAAAGATCAATGGTGGCAGTGGAAATTTATCTGAGAGGTAAAAATTGCTCATTGCTCAAGGAACCCCTAGCAACCTCTGGAGGAACCCTAGGGTTCCACTGAACCCTGGTTGAGAACCACTGACCTATAGGGATATGTTTATATCTCTTTCCCCTTGTATGTATACTTTCCCCTAAGAGGGGTATAACTATGGACCATATTTACTCATTTGTGTTTTTCTGTAGACTCAAGTGCACCTGCCCCTGAAGAATGTATCAAATATACACATAATGTGCGTCAGGCCAATTGGATGCACCTATTTTCTCCTTAAGATAGTTTATTGATTTTAAATCTCTAAGTGTACTACAATTTTGACCTGAAAGTTCTACATGGAAGATCCATGCTCCTCACCACATCATGCCGCTTTTATGCATACATGGTTTGCAATATGTGATTGACTTTTTCCTCATCTGTGAATATAATTTGCTATGTTGTGATACTTTTTAGTAATAAAAGTGTTTTTTTAAACAGTGACTCCTCTTTCAGCCACTGACACCCACCTCATTTAAAGTCCCAAAATCCCCCTCTTTCTGTAACATTTTGATAAGGTTATCGACACCAAGATAATATTTTACATGTGTGTACATGTTACATTCCCCTTAATAAAGTTATAGTTTAAACATCTTTACATTTATTGAGTACCTGAATCTTAAATGCTTATGCTACTGGGCGCTTAATATACTTAGTTTAGCATCTCCATTGACAATTGACATACTGAATTGTTTTAGTGAAGTTACAAACTAATGCATGTTGCAAATCTGTCAATCACCACTGTGCTTCTAAAACTTCCATTCTGCAAATCTTGGCATCACAGGAGACAAACACTCTGTGGCACAACTTCATAAGTCAAAGTGCTGACTGATAGGCACTTACAATGATTGCTTTCCTATTGCTAAGCCACATCCTGCAACTTCTGCCTCCTGACTCATCTCTGTTTTCCGCTCTTGTCCTATTGTGCTTATCTCTTCCATTTCTTCAAGCATCTTCTTGTTCCAGCCAAATTTTCTTTATGTGCTTAAAAATACTTGCTTTAATAACTAATTATCCTTACAGCTAGAGAACCCACACACACCTCCTCCCTCCTGTCATCTCCTAGTTTTTCATTAAAGCTGAACTCCGGACGGATAAAAAATAGCAATTAATGCAGCTATGTATTGATTAAAAGATTACATTTATTTTTAAATACAATTAGTATTAGTGCACACATTTAAATTGCTATTAACCTCACGTAATCCTTTTTACAGCATTGCTCAGACTGAGAGAGCGAGAGCAGCATAAATTGCATACAATCTTTTGTGTTGATATTAACATGTGCTGACAAGACATATGCTGACAGGAGTAGAGAGCAGAATGAAAGGTGGTGGTGGTGGTGGTGGTGGTGGTGGGGTCATTAGGCTGCTGCCTCTACTTTCCTTTCCAATCACAGACTGGGGGCAGGGGGTGACCAGACTGTACTGTGCTTAAAGTGATATTAAACCCTTAGTTTTTAATGTGATACTAAATACACCTTACACATTATTCCTTTTATTTCTCTACATAAATGATGGCACTGTATATATTTTAGTTAAAAAAATCTAAGTACCTTTTTCCTAATCAATATACAGCTGTCACATGACCCAGCTCTTTCCCAGACTGTCTTCAGAGAAACATAAGAAAGAGGAGCTTCTAGCCCTCTGCTGCTAGTGACAGCCTGGACTAAAGAGTAAACATAAATAATATCTATAAACTGTTTTAAATTGTCATACAATTATATTTTTGAAATCAAATCTTTATTATTTTTTGGTAATAACATGGTGTGGGTGGATGTCTGCCTATCACAGGCTGTGTCACACCCCTCCAGTCTGTGTCTTAGAATAAGAGGGTGGTGAAGCCTCTAATAATCTACATGTAATATCCCACCCCCATTGTGTTTAACTGGTTAGTGAGCATGGAGGAGGAGGGTGGGACTGGGCTGTTATTTACCGCTGTGTATATACCCACTGTGTGACTCTATAGTCACATGAGTTGTTCAGATGTGTTAGGGAGGAAATGCTCAGCATAGAAACTCACTGAAAACTGAGCATGTGCAGAGTTGCCACCACTGCTTTGCAAAATCCCTAACTGCATCGGGGATATGAACAGAAGGTGGACCAGGTTTTTCCCAGACTACAGAAAACAAATCCCATTGGGACTGAATGAGTATGAACAGCATGTAATACACCATTTATTGATTGTTTTTTTATAATGTGGGTTTAATGACTCTTTACACCGCTGCTGATGTAATCACTTAATGAATATGCAGCTTCTTTATCTTTTAATTATTGACTATGTTCCAGTTTAAGCTGGTGCCATGACTGCTTCCCGAGGTTTCCCATTTCAGGGTGGCTCCTTTCACTTGCAGTGGTCTATGGAGCCACCCTTACATGCAGGGACTAAATGGTCTATGGAGCCACCCTTACATGCAGGGACTAGAGTTGTGTCTCTCTGCACTGTGTGCAATAACATAGACACACAATTTGTGTGTGTACTTGTTCTGGGTCGGTAAGTCAATGGGTTTGCAACCATTTGGTCTGCATGATAGCCAGACAACTAGTATTTTCCGAAAGATAGATGAGCAATAGAATCCCCCATCGTTTTCTCTCTCTTTTGACAGGTTTCCTTTATGTTTACACAACACAAGCAGATTGGGCGCTGAACGACTGTCTCCCCATCATAGTATCATGATGACAGCTGAACCACAAGAGTTAGTAATAGGCACAAAAAGAGCAGGACAGTTACAAAGTGTCCCCAGGGATGGTGGGGAAAGACATTGTACACAACCAAACCACTGGCAGGCGCTCATGCTATAATGCACCAGAATGTAAAATATCCATGGGCTGTATGTGTGGGGTTAATGATAGTGATTATTGGAAGTCCAGAGACCAGTAACATAAGTAGCTGGAAGTCAAATAAAACACAGTTTATTCCAACAATGAAGCAGCAATAAAAACAGCAAGAAGCCTGAGGTAAATGTGGAACAGAATTACCAGAGGTGGATCTGATCTGATCCTGCAGCAGCAGAGGATCACGAGGGAAAACCTGCGTGTGGGGGAGATCTGGATGGAGGGCATATCCTGTGTGAGGAAGCTGCCCGCCACGGCCAAACAGCATAGGTCACTAGAAATAGCGTGGCTGGAACACAGGGATTAGCTGTTCCACCAACAGGAAGCTGAACAAACCTGAAGTGAAGTCGGTTCACAGGACTACATGTTTCAGAACACACCCCGCTGTTTGGCCGCAGCAGGCAACTTTCTCACACAGGGTCTGCCCTCCATCCAGATCTCCCAGCACATGCATGTTTTCCCTCGTCATCCTCTGCTGCTACAGGATGGGATCGGATCCACCTCTGGTAATGCTGTTCTTCATCGTTGGAATAAACTTTGTTTTATTCGACTTCTGGCCACTTATGTTACTGGGCTCTGGAATTCCATTCATCACTAACATTATCCCCACACATATGGCCCATGGATATTTTACATACTGGTGCATTATAGCATGAGCGCCTGCCAGTGGTTTGGTTGTGTACAATTCCTTTATGTTTACCATACCATATCATTTATAACATAAATTGTTCTACTCATTTATCTGATGAGGTTTACTGTACATCTTTGTGTAAGTTTTGCCTTTCTTCAATAAACCTGTTGAATAAAATGCTTGAATTTCAGCATCTGCACACTGTTCTTAGATTGGATTGCTTATTAAACTTGATGAAGTGGTTTGCAAGAACTCTACCCATGGGAGATAATATGGCAGAATTACTTACAGTACAAACCTAACAATCATTTTAACTGGCACTCTAAACAGCTGAGCATATATCTGGATTTTGTAAAAATTCACACCCCCCCCCCCCTCCATAAGGGAAGAGCTCATAGATGGTGCTGTTGCAGTGGTGTTTGTGCTTCCAGGGTGCTATTCATTCTCTATACCACTTGCTTCTTTAGTTTTCTATTGGCCACCTTTGGCTACTGTGCTCAGACAGAACAATGAAGTTATTTAAGTGCAATCACAATCCACAGTTTGCTATAATGCCTTGTATCATTAACATTTTTTTATATAAAATGCTTTTTTCTATTTTTTTACATCTCTCTGTGTCTGATCTCCTCTAGACTTTTTAGTCACTTTCTGTCTTTACAGTGTCTACTGTTCACTATTGCTCAGGACCAGCTTCCTGATAGTGACAAAGGTAGACCATGCCTGTGCTAAGTGTGTTGGCACAGTCACTTATAGTCTCCAGCAGGGGCATGTGTAACAGGGTGAAATGCACAATTGGGAGCCAGTTATCACTCCCAAGTGCTTAAGCAAAAACCTTTTATGACTTGATCACCAGATATTGTTTTACTGAAATTGTAAATTTAAAAAGATGAAAAACCGCTTTTGGAATTAAATTAACATGTTAAAGCTTGTATAAGATTTTTAATTGGCTTTAGATAACTTTATGTTTGTGTTAGGTTAAAGGCCATGCCAGAGCAAAATGTAAAACATGTATGCAGTACATCTCTGCAATACATGCATGTCCCCCTATGTTTTATTCCTTTAAATACCCTGTAGTTAGGCAGGCCGAGTGGGGATCACACATACCATAATGAACGCTTGTTAGGGGCGTGACCGGATGTGTGGGTGATCGGGAGCATGGCGTGCGGCTCTCCCTCCTCCTAAGATGATACGGACGGTGAGATGCAGCAGAGTGTCAGCGTGTACCTAGCCGAGTTCCTACCTCCAGCAGCGAGCCGCCCGACAGCTTGACGGCTGGGAAACAACAAGCCACCGAGTGCAGGCTGCTGCCCATCGGAGCTGCCAACCACGGGGATACAGCGGTTAAGCCGCACGAGACCAGCATGTGAATCTGACACCGCGGAAACAGCTAGGCACACCGCTCCAGACAACATCAGCCAGACCGGCCCGGAGCGGAGGTGTAGGAGCAGGAGACCCACTCTGCTCTTGCAACAAATCTATTGCTTGTGAGTCAGCCTGCAGGATAAAGCATATGAGGACGGTGAAGGGAGGTATGGTAAACCTCGAAGGTATGAAATATGTTAATATGCCTGATAAGATGTGCAGAGAAGATTACAATGCAGCTTCCACGTGCCATTCCTAAAACAGATGGGAAACTGAATTACTAAATATCGTCCACTGTTTGAATGTGAACTAAGCTTATTAGTCTGCATAGCAGACAGTAAGCATTGGTAAATTTTGCCGCCCTCCGGGACTGGAGGACAGGGAGGGGTTGATAGCCCTTATTGACTCTCTTTCTCTTTGCCGCTTACCGCCTTTCTTTTTTTTTTTTTTTTTTCCCATATTGTCTACGGTGTCCTCTTTTTCCCCCACCTGTATAAAGCGTAGGAAAGCCTATAACAAAGAAACAAAACCTGGTGGGGATAGGGAGATACGGGACTGATTAAAACATTCAAGGTAAAAGAGAAAAGGAAAGGCAAGTTCCCCGACGGCAGCCCCCTGCAATAAACAGGGACGGTCGGCTCGGTAGGCTTTGGCCACGGTGCAAGGCCAAAGTCGCACAGCTGTACAGCTACACAGCTGTGCAGCTACTACACAATAGCAGAGAGAGCCGACGGTGGGAAGGCCGGAAACAACGGTACCCGAATGATACCAACAATACTAAAAAGGCTCCCCCATAAGTCCAGGCAGCTAAACATGAAGGCCCCCCAGAAGTGAAAGCAAATCGGGTGAACCTAGTGGAAGGAGGCGCTGCGGGCCCTTGAGACTGGTGGGAATAGCTGATTTTGAAACGAACCGGTAGAAAAAACCGGCTCCGATTTATAAAAATGGGGAACAACGGGAGAGCTGTCCTGACTGTACAGCCTATATTTCTCTCTTTCTCTTCCTCCCTAGTCTCTTTGCCCTCTATTCATTAATGTTATAATGAACATACTCAACTTAAGTAGACTGAAAACATTAACTGCCTGATACCCTATACAATACCGTAGTAGGGTGGACTTTCTATATCTGTGCAGAGGTACCGTGGTCTGCATGCCCCAAAGATACCCCAGCCTTTACAAGACACGGCTGCTAGTGGCATACTGGCCGGGTAGACCTATAAGCGGTGTCTACTTGCAATAAAAGCGCCTATGCGCCTCAGGCACTCCTCAAGGGAGGAAAAGGGGAAAGAAAAAGGGAAGAACCAGCCAAACTAGCGGTGGTACCCCCACTGCTGAAAATCTCTGACGGTTCCAAATAGAGGGCAAACAGATAGCAAAAAAAAGGGGGGGGTAGTGAGAGGACCTCCCAACCGAGCCATTGAAATCATAAACGTGAACCATAACACCGAAATAAAATATGGTAAAGGATAAAGCAAAGGAAAAAATGAACCAGGCCCCTAACATCCAGGAAAAACCGGTCCAATCCCCCATAAAAGGTGGGGTGACTACCCCCACGCAAACAAAAACTACAACAAGCGGGACAGCAAGCGGGACGCTGACCCGCAAAAGCCAAGCAAAGGGGCCAAAGTTAGATTCAAAGCTAGAGCTGTCACAAACAATCCTAGAGGAAAAGGTGATAGAAGAGGCAGAACCAACAATGCGGGAAGTGTTTGAAGCAATAAACTCTTGCAAGGAAATGGTACAGGGGCTGAATGAACAACTGAAAAATCTCAAAGAAGAAATGGGTCTGATAAGACACGATGCTCAAATAACACGCGAAAAAATAACAGAAATGGAGATGAGGATCAGCCAAATAGAGGACGACCTGACCCCAATAAAAAAAGACATCCCACGCCTGACTGAAAAAACGAATACATATATAAATAAAATAGAAGATATGGAGAACAGACTAAGAAGAAACAACTTACGGCTAATAGGATTCCCAGAACGAAGCGAAGGCTCGAACCCTATAGAGTTCATTGAAAAGTGGCTAGTTGAAAACTTCGGGAAGGAAATGTTCTCTCCATTCTTCGCAATAGAAAGAGCTCACCAGGTGCCATCTAGGCCCCCACCACCAGGGGGAAATCCCAGATCATTGCTGATAAAGATCTTGTTTTTCAGAGATAAGGAGATGATCCTACGGAGGGCCAGGGAAAAAGGGCCCCTAATGTATAACGGCAACAGGATCTCAATATATGCGGACTACTCCCCAGAAATACAAAAGAAACTAGCAAAATTCGCGGAAATAAAGAAAAGGCTCCAGGAGCAAAAAATCACATACGTCATGCTCTATCCGGCCAGACTGCGAATAGTGGCTAATGGAGAAACAGTGTTCTTCAATTCAACAGAAGAAGCGCAGGACTGGATGGAGAAGAATATGGAGAGGTCCCAGAAAAGGGGAGGGACCTAAGAAAAGCTAACAGAGGCAGGATGCTGCGTTAAAACACCATAGTTTAATCTGATATTGTAAATAAGGGGAGGCAGAAAGTGGGAAGCCGCAAGCAAATAATAGGGTTTGAATGGTGGAGTGGAGTAAAACACGTGTACAGAGGGAAGGGGGGGAGGGTGGGGGATGGAAAGGGGGAGGAATGGGTGGGGGAGGGGGAAAGGGGAAAAGGAGTAGTTGTGGTCACAGAAAAAGCCCAATGGTTGGACCCAGAAGGGGTCGTGAGTGTGAGATGAGGTATGCCCACCCTGGAACATGGGTAGAAGCAATGAGTGTAAGCAGAATGAATGCAATGATGCTAGGGAAGCGAGAGGGAACGAGGGACACCCAAAGGGAAAACATGAATCAAAAAGAGAACATGACACAAAAAGAGATTGAGAATCCACTCTATAATGATCACGAGTTAAATAACACAGATAGGGGAAATTGCACTAAAAAATGGGTAATTATGAACAGGTGGGATAAAAAAATAAGGTAGACTATATGCAAGCTAAAGAATGGCGAATATGTTCTTGGAACGTAAGAGGGCTAAATGACAAGAAAAAAAGAGGAGCAGTCCTGGCATTAATCAAGCAATATGATACAGTAATAGTATGTCTGCAAGAGACACACCTAGTAGAAGAAACAACTAGATTTTTGGCAGGAGGGCGTTACCAACAGCGATACCATTCAACATACACCTCCTATTCAAGGGGTGTGAGTATAATGGTCAAAACTGGGGTGGGCTTTATATGTAAAACTGTGAAGATAGATAATCAGGGCAGATACATTTTTCTCCATTGCAGGATCGAAGGAAGAGAATGTATATTGGCCAATGTATATATTCCGCCACCTTTTAAACCCGATGTCCTATTTAAACTGATTGCATTTGCTGTTGATAAACCTGGGGTTCCAATACTGGTGGTGGGGGACTTTAATGGAGTAATGAGCGAAAAATTAGATAGATACCCAAGTAAAAAAGAGGCTAACCCCAAAGAAAAAAACATATTAGCCCAGATAATAGGCGAAATGGACTGGAAAGATCTTTGGTGGATAAGGTATCCTGCCGAACAGCAGTTCTCATGTTTTTCAAGGACTTATGGCTCTTTGTCAAGGATCGATATGGCCATTGGGAACGACCAAATGGTGGACCAACTTGGTAGCATTTCCTATATGGCCAGAGGGATCTCGGACCACTCACCACTGCTGGTGGGGCTTAAAGGTGAGAGAAACCAGGGTAGAGGAGGGTGGAGGCTTAATCCTTACTGGCTACAAACAACAAGAAACCCAGAGGAGATAGGGGAGCAGATAAAAGAATTTATTAGAAGAAACGAGGGGACAGCAAACCTGGGAGTAGTATGGGACGCCCTAAAAGCATATATTAGGGGTATAATGATTCAAGAAATAGCTAAACGTAAGAAACAGACCAGGGAAGGCGAAAAACAGGCCAGGTACAGAGCTGAAGGAACAGAAAAAGCCTACATAAAGGAAACCTCAGAAGAGAAACGCTTAGCGTGGGTAGAAGAACAAGAGAAATATAGGCAGCTCCAGATAGACAACGCAGAAAACAGACGTAGGGCTAAGCAAAGGGATTTCTTTGAAGAGGGGGAAGTATAGGGCACCTACTATCGATCTTGACAAAGAGCAATAACCAAGCAAACAATATAACGACTATAAGGACAGTAGGGGATAGACTGATAACGGAAGGCCAAGAGATAAACAGGGAGTTTAAGAAATTTTATGAAACCCTATATAATTCTCTGGGACAAAATGTGGACCTAGAGACGCGGAACTTCCTGCATGGACTGGGGGTCCCGCGCCTCTCGGTAGAAGACCGGGAAAGCCTGGAAGCCCCACTGACTGAACGGGAGATAAGGGAAATAATCAGGAAAATGTCAAATGGGAAAGCACCGGGACCAGACGGTCTACCAATAGAAGTTTATAAGAAATATGAGGAGACCCTGGCCCCGCTGCTATTGAAAGTATTAGATACAGCAAAGGAAAAAGGGGGCCTGCCAGAGTCAATGCAGGAGTCAACAATTATAGTCTTCCCTAAAAAGGACTCGGACCAACAGAACTTAACATCCTATAGGCCAATCTCCCTCTTGGGCGCCGATGTAAAAATCTTGGCGGGTGTACTGGCAACCAGGCTAGGCCGAATAATTGCAAAATACATACATCCAGACCAATCTGGCTTTATGCCTGGGCGAACCACACAAACTAACATCAGAAGAGCGTATTTGAATATGCAAATACCAACTCTCAACAAAGGTTCTAGAGCCATATTAGCATTGGACATAAACAAGGCATTCGACACAGTGGAATGGCGATATCTATGGCTAGTGCTGGAAGAGTTCGGTATAGGCCCACAGTTCATGGGGTGGATGAAAATGCTATATGCAGGACCAAGAGCAAGAGTGAAAACAAACAATCAAATATCAGAGGCATTTACACTGGCACGTGGGACAAGGCAGGGGTGCCCTCTGTCGCCGATGCTGTTTGCATTGGCGATAGAGCCACTTGCTATAGCCATCCGGGCTTCAGGGGATATAAGGGGATTCCAAAGGAAACAAGGCGAGGATAAAGTTGCATTGTACGCAGACGACCTCTTAATTTTCCTAGGTGACACACAGAATACCTTAGAAGCAGTCCTAGAGTTGACCGAAAAGTTTGGGAAAAGCTCGGGCCTCCGCATAAACTGGGGAAAGTCAAATCTAATGCTAATTGATAAAGACAGGCTCAGAGGCAGCAACGGGTACTTGAAGATACAGCAGACTGATAAAATCAAATACTTAGGAGTAACTATAACTAAAAACCCAAAACACTACATTAAAGATAATCTAGAGGTATTAATAAGGAAATTTAAGGAGAAAAGCCGGGTATGGAGACGACTGCCGCTCTCTGTGGCGGGACGATGCAACCTAATTAAAATGATATGGCTCCCCCAATTAAATTATGTAATACAGAACACCCCGGTGTGGATAGCCAAAGGCTGTTTCCGAAAGGTAGAAACAATATTTAGAGAATTCATCTGGAAAGGAAGACAAACCAGGATAGGATTGCGGGTGCTGCAGCGCCCAGGAAGTAAAGGCGGATTAGCTGTCCCACATCCATGGCACTACTTCTTGGCAACACAGGCAGTACACTTGAGAGGCTGCCAAAAGGTAGGAGGAGGAGACATAAATATGAACCTAATAAAGAACCAAACTAAACACAGCCTGGGTATCGAAGTATTAGAGGCAGGACAAAATATCAGTAAGACCCCTACATATAAACTAATTATAAGGATATGGGAAGAGATTAAGAAAACACTGGGACTCAAAGGGTACACAATATACTCTCCAATATGGGATAACTATAACATACAGGAAACATTAAGAGTAGAACGCAATAAGGAATGGGAGGACCAGGGAGTGCTAAGATTAACTCAGCTATATAAGAAAGATAAAATTAAAACATTTCAAGAACTAAGAGAAGAATACGGCCTAACCAATAAATCATTTTTTACGTATATGCAATTAAGGCACGCCCTAGAGAGACAATTCTGTAAAGGGACTCTAGAATGGTGCGAATTAAACAAAATGGAAAAATTAACGAAAGAAAATCAGGCAAAAGGCATCATATCAGAAATATATAGTGAGCTAAGTGAGGCAACCACGAAGGAAGCTGAGGAATTAAAGTGCAGGGAGAAATGGGAAAGGGATATAGGAGGAATCACCCAAGAACAATGGATGAGAATATTAGAAATGTGCCCGGCGGTGTCTATGTCTCCATCTCAAAGGGTGTCACACTTGATGCTAATACATAGGGCATATTATACACCGGTGCGACTGTTCAGATTTGGGTATAGACCAGATTCAAGGTGCCCAAGATGTGGAGAGGAGAACAGTAACCTAATACACATGATGTGGAGATGCCCGAAATTGCATAGATACTGGATAGAAATTCTAGAGACAATAAATAAAGTATTTGAGACCAAACTAGACAAGAATCCAACGACATGTGTACTGGGTTACCTAGCAAAAGATCAGATCTCACTTAAAAAACAAATTCCAATAATAAGATGCTTATTTATTGCACGAAAGACAATTGCAAAACACTGGGTGACTACAAACCCCCCACAGTTTAAAGAATGGGTCAAGGAGGTGGATAGAATGGTGAAAAACGAGGAGCACATATTGAGAAAGAGAGGCAACATTGAACAGCACTATGAGAGGTGGAGCCCCTGGACAAGAGAAATAGTAGGGAGCAAATAAATAAAATGAATGGTTACAATAAAATAAGTGGAAAACTGAATAAAAATCAAAAGTATAGGGCAGGAGTGGAGTGTTCTATCTGAAGCTGGGTGAATGGACCAGATGGAAGAATGAGTAAGATGGGGAGGGTGGCTCTCTTTACCGGACGACTTTTAAATTTTTGATATTGTTTAATAAAAGGTAAAAGGCATAAGAAAGGGGTAGGTAAGGGGCGGAATGTGAAATGAATGGAGTATGGCAAGGAATATAATAAATGGAAATTGAATATATTGCTACAATGATGTGAAGTAGCCAGAACTGGGATGATAAAACCAGAATGAAATCATTTACATCTGGCGAAAGACTGAGGTGGAAAAAAAAAAAAAAAAAACCCTGTAGTTACAGAAAAATACTTGTTAATCTTCCAGAAATACTTGCAGCTTCTAATTTCTTATATGCTGACACCGCACAGCATTTTTATGGATTGAGTGGTGTCATCCTTACTTAGTTTTCTTTTGTCTAACTACTCAAACCCTCCCACCCTCTTTTTCTACATGATGAACCTTAATTATTCTGTTTTCAAAGATAAGAACTAAGAAGGACAATTATACTCCCTTCCCTTTCTCTTTTTCACTCTATCTTAGACTCTGGCCCATTGCCTGATAACTACAGAAAATAGAGGAAGAAGAGGAGATAGTAAAATATGAACTGAATGAGGGTGAGGGTCTGTTTTCCTGAGACTCAGGGGATTCATCAGAGGATTCTGCATGAGAGAAGGCTACTTCGACTATTCTTTCTCCTAAACTCAGAAAGTGGACAAAGTGATTTTTAAAGTTGGAGCCTCTAGAGTCTGTCTGACCTAAAGTCACTAGTATGGGTTCCAAAAAGGTTCCTGAGCCACTTAAAACCTTTCCTATGAACCCTGTGGTTGAGGAAGCATTATATGGTGACTGGAAAGATAGTCTCAACTTTTCCCCAAGGAAGAGGAGGTTTTTTTAAAAAAAAATTAACAGTCCCTTCCGTGGATCCTGCTATTACCTGCCTTAATGTCAATAACAATTCCAGTTGAGGATGTTCCAGTCTTTAATGATACAATGGACAAAATAGCTTGAATTTACTTTCAAAGCTTCTTTTATGCTGCCAGACACTGCCATGAAATCTGTTTATACTTCCATAGAAATCTGAGACCCTTGCAGTCTGGTCCAAGCAGATGACCCGTGACCCTGGTTCCATTCTCATGGATCCTTCTATCCTTTATCGCTTCCAGGCCTTATGTCCATTCAGATGCATCACATTCTCTGGATCAAATACAGGTCTGCTGAATAGAGTTGAGCGAACCCGGACTGTAAAGTAACGAACTTTAGGGTGTCCGTGCCCCGAACCCGGACATTTGAAAAAAAAGTTTGGGTTCTGTATTCGGGTATTTTTTGCACCTTTTCTATAGCTGCTGGGCAGCCAATCAACAAGCTTTTCACTAGTTTGCCCTTAGAAGCCATCACAGCCATGCCTACTAATGGCCTGGCTGTGACTGGCCAGTGCATCATGTGACCCAGCCTCTATATGTGGCTGGAGTCACGTAGCACCGTGTGTCAGATTGTCTCAGACTAGAGTAGGGAGAGCTTCATGGCGGTGCTGTGAGGGAAAGATTAGCGTTCACAACCATCTTAGACTGCATTAGGGAGATCTTCATTGCGGTCCTGTGAGGGAGACATTAGCGTTCAGAACCATCTTATAGTGCATTAGGGAGACGTTCCTGTCTGTGCTGTGAGGGAGACATTAGCATTCAGAACCATCTTATAATTCATTAGGGAGACGTTCCTGTTGGTGCTCTGAGGGAGGGATTATCATTCTAAAACCAGCTACTACTGCATTAGGGACAGGTTCCTGTTGGTGCTCTGAGGGAGAAATTAATATTCTAAAACCATCTACTACTGCATTAGCGAGAGTTTATCATTCTAAAACCATCTCCTACTGCATTAGGGAGAGGTTCCTGTTGGTGCTCTGAGGGAGAGTTTATTGTTCTAAAACCATCTCCTACTGCATTAGGGAGAGGTTCCTGTTGGTGGAGAGGGATTACGTCATCCTCTACCAAAATCTT
>BLSH010033372.1:185748-200904 GCA_018402905.1 Glandirana rugosa | reverse complement strand
AAGGCATTCCCCCGGTGTGGCAGTTCTTCAGACAATGTGCTGACTACAAGACACAAGAGGTTTGCACACTGTGCAATGAGCCTGAAGCGAGGCACAAATGTTCTAAACCTGAGCACAACCTCCATGACCAGGCATCTAAATTCAAAGCACTTGCTGCAGAGGAATAAGGACCTCAAAATCCAAGAAAGGTCTCGGCCTCCTCCTGCTTTCTCTTTTGCTGCTGCCTCGGCCTCTTCCTCCACCTCTACAGTGCCAGTGTCACCTGCCACCCAGCAAACAGAGCATGTGACAGCAACGCCACCATGTCCGCCACCGTCCCCAAGCATTTCCACACGGTCCCATGGAAGCTTACAGCTCTCCATCTCCCAAACACTGGAGAGAAAGAGGAAGTACCCCCCTACCCACCCGCGATCCCTGGCCCTGAATGCCAACATTTCAAAATTCCTGTCCTTTGAAATGCTGTCATTCCGTCTGGTGGACATGGACAGTTTTAAAAACCCGATGGCAGTGTGGCTGTCCCACAGTACATGTTTCCCAGCTGCCACTACTTTTCCAGGTGAGCCATCCCTTCCCTGCACAAATAAGTCCGGGACGAGATCAAGTGTGCACTGCGCAATGCCATTTGCGGCACATAACCACTGATACGTGGACCAGTAAGCACGGGCATGGACGCTATATCTCGCTAACTTCACACTGGGAAAATGTAGTGGCGGGTGGACCTGAGGTGGCTAGCCGTTTGGCGCATGTCCTTCCGCCACCGAGGATTGCAGGGCATTTCTCTTTGTCTCCTGTTGCCTCCTCCTCCTACTGCGCTTCCTCCTCCTCCTCCTCTACCACCTCCTCATCTGCTCAGCGTAACACCTTCACCACCAACTTCAGCACATCCAGGGGGAAACGACATAAGGCTGTTTTAAAACTGATATGTTGGGGGGATAAACCCCACACTGTGCAGCAGTTGTGGATGGGCATTGAACAACAGACCGATGAGTGGCTGTTGCCACTGAGCCTCAAGCCCGGCCTGGTGGTGTGCGATAATGGGTGAAATCTCATAGCAGCTCTGGGCCTAGCCGGTTTGACGCACATCCCTTGCCTGGCGCATGTGCTGAATTTGGTGGTGCAGAAATTTCTAAAAAACGACCCGGATATGTCAGAGCTGCTGCAGAAAGTGGGGGCCATCTGTGCGCGTTTTCAGCCTTCTCACCCTGATGCTGCTCGCCTGTCTATGCTGCAGCGGAACTTCGGCCTTCCTGCTCACCGCCTCCTACGCGACGTGCCCACAAGGTGGAACTCCACCTTGCACATGCTGGAGAGACTGTGCGAGCAGCAGCAGGCAATAGTGGAGTTTCAGCTGCAGCACGCACGGGTCAGCACCACTTCAGACCTGTGTACCACATTGCGGTGTTTCGAGTACTCCACCAACATGGCCAGTGCCGATGACGCTGTTCTCAGCGTTACTATCCCACTTCTACATCTCCTTGAAAAAACACTTCGGGCGATGATGGAAGATAATGTGGCACAGGAGGAAGAGGAGAAGGAAGAGGGGTCATTTCCACGGTTATCAGGCCAGTCATTCCCAAGTGGCTCGGAGGGTGGGTTCCTGCACCAGCATAGGCCAGGTAAAAAAATTTCAAGCCAGGGCACAATTCGGGAGGATGAGGAGGACGAGGAGGATGATGAGGAGGAGGAGGAGGAGGAACCGTGTTCACAGCAGGGTGGCACCCAATGCAGCTCCTGGGCATCACTGGAGCGTGGCTGGGGGGATATGGAGGACACAGATGATACACCTCCCACAGAGGACAGCTTGTTTTTGCCTCTGGGCAGCCTGGCACACATGAGCGACTACATGCTGCAGTGCCTGCTCAATGACAGCCGCGTTACCCACATTTTAACTTGTGCCGATTACTGGGTGGCCACCCTGCTGGATCCCCATTACAAGGACAACGTGCCGTCCTTAATTCCCTCACTGGAGCCTGATCGGAAGATGCGCGACTACTAGCGCACGCTGGTAGACGCGCTGCTGAGGGCATTCCAAAATGACGCAGGGGGCTCTGTGGAAGCACAAGGCGAAGGCGGAGGAGGAGGAAGAGGCCGCCAACGCAGCTGTGGCACCACCAGCACCTCAGAAGGCAGGGTTAGCATGGCCGAAATGTGGGAAAGCTTTGTCAGCTGCCCGCCACAACAAACAGCACCACCAGCTGATAGGCAACGTCTTAGCGGGAGGCAGCATTTCAGCAACATGGTGGAACTGTATGTGTGCACACACCTACACGTACTGACTGATGGGTCTGCCCCATTCAACTTCTGGGTCTCCAAATTGGGCACATGGCCTGAGCTTGCCCTTTATGCCTTGGAGGTGCTGGCCTGCCCTGCAGCCAGTGTATTGTCTGAACGTGTGTTTAGCACGGCAGGGGGCGTTATCACAGACAAGCGCAGCCGCCTGTCCACAGCCAACGTGGACAAGCTAACGTTTATTAAAATGAACCAGGCATGAATCCCACAAGACTTGTCTGTACCTTGTGCAGAACAGACATTTAGACCGGCGTCACACAGCCATTGGTATACTTGTTTTTTTGAATATGTCTCAATATTTTGGGGGCTACCCCAATTAGAAAAAAAAAACAAACAAACAAATAACAGTGTTGGCTACCTCCTCCTCCTCCACCACCGCCACTTCCACCAACACTGCCACGGTCACGGTCTAGTCAACCTCTAGGCTCCTACTCCACATCCACCTCCTCCTCCCATTTTTATTTTTTTTGTGAGTTTAAGTTATTTTCCTATCCACATTTGTTTGTAGGGCACATGCCCTACTCCTTACCCCCTTTTGCAGCCTTTTGCTTCCTTTTGTAGCCCTCTAGCCCTTTCCAGGACTTTTTTACAGCCATTTTTGTGCCCAAAAGTTTGGGTCACCATTGACTTCAATGGGGTTCGGGGTTCGGGGTCAAGTTCGGGTCAAGTTCGATACCGAACCCAAACTTTTCCGCGACTTTTGGCCGAACCAGATGAACCCGAACATCCAGGTGTCCGCTCAATTCTAATGGTGACTTTATTAATAAATGTCCTTTACTATGGATGATGTGGGAGCAAATATAACCACAATCTATATCAGACACACCCAACACACCATATTTGCAGAGTTTTGCTTCATTAAGGCAGCCCTGATTGAAAGGGGGGTAAAGCATAGCTAAGACCTTTGTAAGAAGTCTGAGAAGTGGCAAGAGAGGAACTTCTCAAGGAATACAGGCATTTAAAGGTTATGACTGTGGGTAAAATAAGCTAGTCATAAGGCATTTTGTATGGTACACCTTGGTGTATACTGGGCTAATCACAACAAATTTTCATGGTACACCGTTGTGTATACTGGGCTAATCACAGCACATTTCCATGCTACACCTTGTTGTATTCTGAGCTAGTCACTGGACATTTACATGGTATACCTGTGTGTACAATAGACTAGACACAGGACATCATTTACAGGGTGTAAGTCAATGTATATTTAAATGACCACAAACAATATTCCTATTCTCCAAAAATATTCTATACTTATCCATTACTTGGCTCTGTAATCTGTTTTTCATTAATCTGTTACTATGTATTTTGCCTCCTTGTAACATTCTCCATGAGCTTGCTCAGGAACGTATCCTTTTCCACTTATTTCCATATGTTTGGAACAAGCAGTGTACATTAGTTGCAATCATGTGCAGTACTCTGTGCTCTACAAATCATATATTCCATAGTCTCTAGCAAGCAAGAGAGGGTGGCTATGTTCCTACATACAGTGTAACCATAGAGAAGAAACGCATCCACCCTCTACCAGGAAGTTGGATCATAGCAGCATAAAAAAAGGAAATTGAAGATTTGAAGGAGGCTGAGAGCAGTAGACGTTACTTTTTGAATTAACAATACATACCTAGTATGTATTTGTTTTTTTTAAACCAGAGTTTAGTGCCACTTTAAGCTAGCTAGGAGGCATTAACAGGCTATATCTGTGTATATGCTAAGCTAGTCATATGGCATTTAAAGGGTATACCTATGTGTACTTGTGTGTATCCTATGCAAGTCAGAGGGCATATATACACTAAGCGCATATGAAGAAATCATCATAAATGAACTCTCCTCCAGTTATTCTTATTGATCTTTCAGAACATTCCCAGTAACCATGCTTATATGTGAGAATAATTACAAAAGTACATTTGCTATAAGCTGTGTCTAGGGTTTGCCAAAAGTCCCTTATTAGCAGACACATCTTGTTTTTTCATTAAAACCTTCTTGTCATATTCCCTTCTTATCATTCTAAAATCCTCAAATAATTAAAAGCATTAGCTGTGCAGTTTGTGCGTGAATCCCATACAGACCTGTTGATAGTTCACATAAGTTTCTTTCTTTTTCTTTAATGGGGTTGTGACTGGCAAAATACACAATTTTAATGTGTAATTTTATCATAAAATGGGTATAAATATAATGCCTGCTGTAATAAGAGAATCTTTTGGTGTCCTGTCAGGAACTAAAAAAAAATTCAGATTACCCTTTATGTTTATTGAAGTGCACCAAAGAAAGATAAATTCAGTAAAAACTGTCTGAATGTAATGTGATCAAACTCCTGTTTACACATTTATTGGGTGATCTTATCCCATCTATTTCTCCTTTCCCCCATGATTATATGGTTTCATTGCTGGCAACAAGATTAGCAGGAAATAAGCTAATATTGACAGGTGTAGATAATTCTGTATGAAATGAAAAGTGGGCACTAATGATTAGTTAACATACATTTGCATTTACACAAAAAGTGATGGATGGCACCAACATTTGTTATATCCTCTCTTTGCCTGGAGATAACTGGCACCAAAATATTTTAAATTCTCCCCTTCCTCATTGATGCCTGGCACCAAAAAATCTTATATCCTCACCTTCCCCAGGGATAAATGGCACCAGAATTTCTTATATCCTCTCCTTCCCCATGGATGACTGGCATCAGAATGCCTTACACCCTCTCCTTATGCAGGGATAACTAGAACCAGAATTTCTTATATCCCCTCCTTCCCCAGGGATGATCGATGTCAGAATTTCTTATATCCCTTCCTTCTTCAGGGATGACAGATGTCAAAATGTCTTATATCCTCTCCTTCCCCAGGGATGCCAAGCACTAGATCATCTTATAGCCTCTCCTTCCCCAGTGATGACTGGCACCAGAATTTCTTATAGCCTCTCTTTTCCTGGTGGTAATTGGCACCAGAATATTTTTTATCCTTCCCTTTCCCAGTGATGACTGGCTCCAAAAAAATGTATATCCTCTCCTTCCCCAAGGATAACTGGCACCAGAATATCTTATATTCTCTCCTTCCCCTGGGATACCTGGCACCAGAATTTCTTATATCCTCAGCTTCCCCAGGGATGACTGGCATCAGAACATTTTAAATGCTCTCCTTCCTCAGGGATGACTGGCACCAGAATTTCTTATATCCTCTCCTTCTCCAGGAATAACTAACACCGGGTATTCTTATTTCTTCTCCTTTCCCCGGGATGACTGGCATAATAATTTCTTAGATATTTTCCTTTCCTGCCATGTGCCCTTCTGCACCCTGTGGTTGTGTTATGCAACAATTACTTAACTACAGTATTGTAGAGCATGAAGTAGGGGTTGGAGGAACCACAATGCACAACTGGGGACACAGGGAGTCAACACTTCACGGAAAGTCAAATCCTGAAGTGTCTGACTAAGGCTGCATCACATGAACTGTGGTAAAGTAGGACATAGACACTGCTGGCAAGGTGAGTATACTTTGTCTTCTATTATGAGAAATTACTCTTGGGAATTTAAAATAAAAACAAATTGACAGACTTACTTTACATTAGCATTTGTAAAATAATCTTGCTATAAAGAATATTTGGCTTGTGTTCTAAAACATTGTCTTTTCAAAAAAAAAAAAAAAAAAAAACTGAATTTGTGTACTGTACAAGTTCTTCTGTGTTAAAAGTTCTGAGCTGAATATGAAATCCTAGTTTTTGTTGTTTCGGTTTGTCTTTATAATACTGTACCTTGTATGTTCCTTTTCCACATCACATTAACACAGTTGTGTTTTTGCTCTATGCAGAGTGACTATTCAAGTGACACAGAAAGTGAAGACAACTTCTTAATGATGCCACCAAGGGACCACCTTGGCCTCAGTGTATTTTCCATGCTGTGCTGCTTCTGGCCTCTGGGAATAGCTGCCTTTTATTTGTCACATGAGGTAAGTTTGATTCTGGTGAAAATTCTGAAAACATAGCTGTCAAATACTGCAAATAATGAATCCCTCTATTTCATGTCTCACAGAAATCCTCCAACTTGCTACAACACATTAATACCGTGTTCATTTTTAGCAGCAGGGCTGTTCTATCACAAGGATAAATTATTCATTCATGAAGCTTTCCGCCTTTAATTGTATCAAGATATTTTAGCAGCCAGAGTTTTGGTCGCCTTTGTATGAAAAACCTAATAGCCTCTATAACTCATTTTAGTCATTACCTGCATTTTCTTCACTTGGCGTACTCACATACATGGCTGAAACTGTTTATTTCCGAACAACAGCTAAAGAACAATGGAGCTGTGAATGGGAATCAATTACTGTCACATCTCCAACTGCTGGGAAGGTTTAGCTGTAACAAGCAAAATTCATTATTTCTTGGTCAAGGTTATAACACAGCTGTGTACATGCAACCAGTATGTTTGTGTACCATCCACAAGGATTTATGAAGCATATTGAAGAACCCTTTTCCAATTTGCAGCCTGCTAACCCAATACCTTGGTAACAGTACTTTGACAGCTGCTTAGCGCTATCCTTGCAATTGATGCCACTGAGGCTTTAGTTCTAAGCTCTGGTAACTGTCATTTCTAGCTTTCTTTAGTAGTGAATGCTTATTTAACCTTCTCAGATGTATGTTTTGGCGGTGCATTTTTTTGGCAGGCCTCTTGGTTGTAACAAATTTACAAAATGGCATTTCATATGTGCTTAGAGGTTACTGTGAATTCAGGAACTGAGATAAATGACTTAAAAGACATTGCTCATGTCTCTGTGTCTGCTGTAGCCAAGTGTATTGACAATTCAGATCTTACATTTTCATATTTAGGGTCCATTGTAGTGGGCAATAAGCTGTTTAGCTACAATCAATACATGAAATGAACTGCATTGCTCTAAACAACCTTGTTTTAGTATCCTTTTGCAACACTGACACTCTTGCTTTTTTATTGACCTGTGGAGGCATATTTAAAATGAAGCACTGGCCCATGAAGTAGACTTAAATCTTATATACTACTTGACTTTTATTGACCCTATTTGATTCCTCCTGAGTGCAAAAAAGTTGCTCTGAATATTTACCTTATAGACCTGGTTCCATCGAATTATCATCAGCCTACTTCAACACAAGAGAAATTTCTTCTAAATTTCTTTTGTGTGAGATAGAGGAATGGATTGGCTGCCCCCTTCCACAGCTTAGACCAAAAAAATTCAAACAACATCAATACACCAATACTTCCAGAGAGCCAGTCCTGCTAAAAATGCACAGTAAGTATTTGAAATAAAAATAATGAATATAACCACTGCGCTAAAGAATAACCGTGTGCATAAATGTGCAAATGCTGCTACTTTTAAAAGAAAACGTATATACAAAACATGTGAAAAAGAATTTTGGTGAAAACCAATCAATTCACGGTAGCGCAAAAAAAAATATATATATATATATATATATATGAACATTAATATATTCAGAAAAAATATTCATAAAAGCATATATAGTGTAACTCTAATATGCAAGCAGAAAAAATGCATAAAAAGTACCATGAAAAAAATATATAGTCCGTAAAAAAGTTGATTAAAATTTATAGTCCATGTAAATGTCAGAATCAACAATCCAAGATGTGAAGACAAGTGCTCATAATCCATACATGACACCCATATAATCTGCCACCAATGTGATTCGGTGAGTAAATCACCCCAATGGACACATGCTTACCAGATATCAGATAATAGAGGGCATAAATATCAGCATATATAGCCTCTCCTGCAACAGCATCTCCAGATGTCAGCCACACCCCAAGACATGTTTCGTAAATTCTGACTTCATCACATAGGGGTCTGTGTGACAAAGTTGGAAGTGACGAAACGCATCTAGGGGTGTGGCTACATGGCAACTTTGGACACCGCACTAAGCTGTACTTGTGTCAGTGTGGAGCAGTAGATAGAGGCACGCAGCACTTTGACATTCAACCATTGTACAGATCGATTTTAGAACTAATTTTGATGTAAGAGCAATAACTTTTTAGATTAAATTGGTTCATATTAAGGTTTTACACTATTGGAGGCTCTTGTGGGTTTTTTTTTGCATGTGGAGTGGCTTATACCAACTACAGTGTATGTTACCCGCAGTGGGATCGTTTAGGAGAGGCTATATATGCTGAGATCTATGCTATCTATTATCTGAAATCTGGAGAGGCTGTTGCAGGAGAGGCGATATATGCTGAGATGTATGCCATCTATTATCTGATATCTGGTAAGCCTGTGTCCATTGGGGTGATTTATTCACGGAATCACATTGGTGGAGGATTATATGGGTGTCATGTATGGATTATGAGCACTTGTCTTCACATCTTGGATTGTTGATTTTGATACTGACATAGACTATAAAATTGAATTAACTTTTTTACGGACCATATATTTTTTCATGATACTTTTTATGCACTTTTTTCTGCTTGCATATTAGAGTTACACTATATATGAATGGTTATATACATATATTTATGTTTTTTTTTCGCTACTGTGAATTGATTGGTTTTCACCAAAGTTTTTTTTCACGTGTTTTGTATATAAGTATTTGAAGTAATTTTACATTACCTACATGCTCAGTATTTAAAGTGGATGTAAACCTGAAAAAAAAAACATTTTTAATCAAGACTTCTACCTGGTACAGTAGATGATGTCAAGTTATCTGTGCCCAGTCTTGCCAAGAAGAGTTAATCCAGCTCTGAGCAATCCTCTTGTCTTTTTTCAGTAAGATAAAAAACAACACACAGATACGTTTGTGTCGCCACATCCTCCACTGCTGTGACTGACATCTGATTTCTTTATCTCCTGCACAGAGAGAGTGTGTACGATTCCATCTTCACACCCCCCTCCTTTCTTCTCCAGCTCTCCCAGGATTGGCTGTTCCACACCTCAGCATGATTGGGCATGCTGAAGTTATGTGGTGCCTTTCCTGAGTTTTGAGTGGTTGTTACTCAAAACTCAGAAATAGGAAAGTAGGAGAGTGTAGAGGTGGGCGGGGAATCTTGTGACATCACGACTCCCCCACCAAGCTCCGGCAAAGAGACCCACCCACCGATTCCAGAATTTTGCAGAGTTTTTACTGCTGAAGGGGGTGACATTTGCAAGGTAGGAATACATGCAGGATACATGCATGTATATATACATTAATATTGTGCCATTAGCTTGTACTGGGTGAGTGGTGGGTTTACATCCACTTTAATTTTTTCATCCAAGTATTGCTGTACTGCATTAGAGTGGACTGCTACTGCTCCCTTTTGTCAAATATCTAATGATCTGGGAACACATGAGTCAGGAAATTAAGATTCCGATTCTCAATCACTAACACTGCAGTATTCCTACTGCTTGTCACATACAGAAAGTTAAAAAATTTGACATTTCTGACAGACACCATACAGAAAGCAGAGGGAAATTACACAGAACAGAATTCAGGGAAATGCACTTCCAATAACCCTGTTAGGTACTTGACTATTAAAGATGATTTGTCACCTATACTGCCTGACCAACGATCCACTCCTCAAAACCTAGGTAACTCACACAGGACAAGGATTGCATAGCAGTCTTTTATTATCAAAATGTATAGATAACAGAATAACATTCAATTTTAAAGGGATGGAGTGCCAAGATTCTTGCAGGCATCTCTACTTAACTGAATATCTGCATAAACCCATAAGGTAGGCCTCCAGCCGCACAACACGGTTCAGAGGCATTGACACCCATATCCGCAGATGTGACCATGAATGACCCCCAATTCATTTTTACTGAACTATGCAAAAAAAGGAAGCCTTACTTAAGATGGGTTTCTGACAATTTAAATTTGACCCTAACAACCACCTTCAGGGACCTTGTGTTTGGCCAGCTGTTGTGACATATCCGGACCAAATCTGTAACTATCAAAAGCAGAATGCAACAACCATCAACAATAACTTGTAGAGGGGAGGGAGGATGGGAAGTTTTCCTGACACCATCTTTCTTCCAACTGAAGACTTACTGAAACCATCCTTTCGACCATCTACTGAAGCCATTTCTGTCTGGCCCACCAATCAGGTAAGTACCCCTTAATTACTTATTGAATGTTAGATTTCAAACCTTTCCTATGCCAAAACCCGTTAAACCCAGTTATGTGTCCATGTACCGCCTCCTTACATCAAACTTAACTTTTTGGTGTCTGACTGTAGGACAGCACAGAGAACTTTAATTAGGGTAAAATGAGTGAACATTGTTATAGCCCACCTGCAGTGTGCTGGAATGTATTAGTAGGTCAATGATTGAACTACTTATACAGTAGTATGTTATAGCCAAATAAATGAAAGATAATTTCTGGTTTGTTGGGAGTAGCTGAGTGTTTTAAATGGGTATTAATGTACCTAGAGTATAGATCTTAAAGTGATTGTACACTCTCTCATATACCCAATGAATTGAATAGCCTCAGGTGATACACAAAGATAAAACACATCTTCATACATAAATTTTACTTGTTTACCTGCAGCCATCTCTTTTCCACATCCATTCAAAAGTGCAGATTTGTGATAAAATCCTTCTGCGTCTGTGAGGAGCAGAGAGTAGGGGGTGATGAGCTGCAGTTACAGCTCTTATACACTGTGTGAGAGCTAATTGGAGAAAAGGGACACACACCTCCACATACTGCACAGGAACCAATGAACATGTAAAGCTGTGTTCTGAGTAGATAAGCTGTGTGCTGAGCAAGCACCAGGAGGCCCCCAGCCTGATCTGACCAGCACCACCTAGTAATATGTTTCATACCTTTCTCAGCAATGGATCCCAGTAGCAGCTTTTCCAGCACAGGTTTTATTTCCCAAAAGACATTTCCATTATAGGGTTAGGAGAAGGAAGAGTACATGCAATGACAGTCTTTAACACTTTACTGGAACACAGTTGATGTCCATAATTACACCCTTCCTGTCTTCAGAATCCTTCAGTGACAAACAGATAACAGCAGAAGAGATGTGAGTAATAGCAAAGTCCTGCACCTCTTCCTCGCTTCCCCACCTAAGTGGAAGCCCCCTAGATGCTAGATCCACAAAAATGACATCTTTGCTCTCATGGTTCTTGACCTGCATCCCATAACCAACTGATGACCCAGGCAGACTCCAGGCTCCAATATTTATGCAGGACTCTTTACCCAGGACACCCCAGACTGGCAAGGACAGGGCTTGCACTTACTCACTATCTATGGTAAACCACATTCTACCTCTAGTAGCTACCTAGACATCTACACTGCTTACACTCACTACAGGGTTCACAACCCTAACTATGAAAACATCTAGTGGCCAATCTGGGTAGCTACCCTGGGCACCTTCAGGTTGTAGGCCAGCTATCTTTTGCTGCCCCCTACTGATTCATTTGACTGGCAAGCTGTAGTATCAGGGCTATAAGTTCCCCACTCTGCATCAGGATACATAGAATGACTCGAAGAGTAAAGCATATTGTTGTCATGCTCAAGCTCAGCATTTTAGTTTGGTGAACTGTACATGCACAGTGCCAGGTAGCAGTAATGAGAACCTCTCTGGATCACTCTGGCAGCCAACACAGCAGTCTGTTACACAAGAATGTACATATACAGTACATATAAATGTCTTGACATGTTGCGCTTAGTTGAGCTTCTGCATTATGCATCCATATACTAAGCTCTGTGGGGTTTTTTTTTAACTTTTTTTCATTACCTTATCTAACCATAATTTTATCACAAAGTTCAATTCATGCACCTAAACATCACATGTGTGTACTTGTTTTCCTTTGCTTTCCCTTTTCTGTTATACTCAAAGATATCTCACATGACCCCACCAGTCAGAAGATAGCAGTATTTTAATAAGGAAAAAAAAAACTCATTCAATTGATCTGTGCAAGAAAACCATTTTTTTAATTTAAAATTATGCATTCCATTCTAAAATATCAGATGGCTGAAACATGGGTGTGTATTGCATTTTAGTGATATGTCCTTTTAAGTGTTTAGTCATGTTTTGAAAGAGTTTTTTTTATTGGCCTCAGGATGATTCAGACAAGTATGAAGGAGTTGCTGAGAAACTTTCTAAACTATGAATGAAATATAAAGCTGAGCTCAAGGCAAACAGCTAAATACACTGATGGAATACATATGTAAGAGCAGGTTTACCTGCCAAAATGATTTGTACTTCTTTTCATCTAGTTCTGAGATTTACACAGTTTTGCCAGACAGACAAAAAGACTTTATTTTTACCTGCTGCAGTTCAGTTAACAACCTACAGGTTGTGTCCCTGCCCCAGCCTCTGACTGGATAGTAAAAGGAGAAGTAGCACACTGATGAGCCCATCTTTCTGTCACTCTGCTCCAACTTCTTAAGAGAAGTTGGTCCAACAAGTTGTATGTGCAAAACACACATGCTCAGAAGTCAGGAACACTCGGAAGTGTCCGTTCGTGTAAACCTACGTTCCTAATTCACAAATCACATTCACCTGAACTTCCTGTTTATACGCTCGTAACACGTCACCACGTTAGGCTTAGTCGTATGATCGCTTGGTGCATGTCAGTATGCGAGACGAAACAGCCAACATACAATTTTGGATGTCCGGTCACACGACCCTTGCATCGTGTGTATGAGGGTTTATGGTTGTGCCCATTGTTAGCAAATGACCACTTGCATTCAAGATTGCATTCAAAATACATTTAATGATACACTAATGAATACAGAACTATAATAATTTGTGTTTTTTATATTTGTCTAGAGTTCAGGTTTAATGGCAATTCCTTACAGTATATGAAAATTAGGACAGCCAACATTGCTGCATTAAGGTGCAGTGTTCACTCCATTTACTGTACTATATGTAAATTCACTTTTTATTTATAATTTTTCTACATATAGACATTAGCTGCAAAGGGGATTTTTAGGTATTTGACTCACACTCCCTGATTTAAGTAAAAGTTTCTTATTAGAAATACATCAACAATGTTATCATTATAAAAAGGTTATTTGCCTGTCTGTCACACCGATGAATTGACTTCAGTCCTTTCTGAGTCAGTGATCTGGAACAAGTATAGAGAAAAAGACAGAGAATTTGGACAATCATTTATAGCACATTTCCAGGTTTATGATTAAAGTATTGAAGAGAGAGCCCAAAAACAATAATTTTTTGGAAGGAGGCCAGCAATGGTATCACCTGTATGTCTCTAATTACGAGTACAGTTTAACCACTTCCTGTCCAGCCTATAGCAGATTGATGGCCAGGAAGTGGTTCCGTTATCCTGACTGGGTGTCATATGACGTCCAGCAGTCTGTCACACTGCATCTCCGATCTTGGTAAAGAGCCTCTAATCATCTCCAAAATATGTCCCATCCTAACCGTTGACACTACTAAGCAACTTATTCACTCAATAGAATAAATTGGGGGGGGAGAGTGGTTCTGTAAGGACAGAAAGATACTGCCACGTCCTATAGTTTAGAAATTCAAAAAAGAGGGAGAGACTCCCAGATTGTAAGCTATCCCCTGGACTTTACAGGCAGTTGGTTGGATAAGGTACAAAAAAAAGATTTTTTTGTACCTTATCCAACCAACTGCCTGTAAAGTCCAGGGGATAGCTTACAATCTGGGAGTCTCTCCCTCTTTTTTGAATTTCCAACTTATTCACTCCCTTGTTATTGCTCGCCTTGACTATTGTAACTCCCTCCTAATTGGCCTACCTCTCTGCAAGCTATCCCCTCTTCAGTCTATCATGAATGCTGCTGCCAGACTCATCCACCTTACCAACCATTCGGTGTCCGCCACTCCTCTCTGCCAATCCCTCCACTGGCTTCCCTTTTCCCAAAGAATACAATTCAAAACCCTAACCATGATATACAAAGCCATTTACAATTCTGTCCCAAGCTACATCACCAATCTTATCTCCAAATATAACCCAAACTGTCCTCTTCACTCCTTCTAAGACCTTCTGCTCCCTAGCTCCCTTGTCTCCTCCTCCTTGTCTCCAGGACTTCTCCAGAGCCTCTCGCTACCCCAATATGTCCACCTATCTCCTACTCTGTCCACTTTTAGGCGATCCCTGAAAACTCAGCCTATCCTGCCTCCAGCTAACAACGGAATCTTCTACTCAGTTCATTCCTCACAGTCCCTACCTTTTGTTTCAGCAGCCCCTCCCTCTTAGATTGTAAGCTCCCAGGAGCAGGGCCCCTCTAACCCTCTTGTTTTGAATTGTACTGTTGCTGTATTGTCTCTCTTTATATTGTAAAGCGCTGTGCAAACTATTGGCGCTATATAAATCCTGTATTATAATAGTAATAATAATAATACTCAGCAGTGATATCAAAGACCTGACTGGTTTAAACATAGTTACATACTGTAATTAGTCAGGTTGAAAAAAGACACAAGTCCATCTAGTTCAACCTATAATAGGGAAAAAGAAAAATATATATATCATACAATCCCATATACACAATCCTATACCCACAGTTGATCCATTGCAAGGCAAAAAACCCCAGCGAAGCATGATCCAATTTGCTCTAGCAGGGGAAAAAAGTCCTTCTTTAACCCCCCAAAAGGCAATCGGATATTCCCTGGATCAACTTTTCCTATAAATGTTAGTACCCAGTTATACTATGTACTTTTAGGAAAGAATCCAGGCCTTTTTTTTTAAAGCAAGATACTGAGCTGGCCAGAACCAGCTCTTGATGGAGTCTATGCTACATTTTCACAGCCCTTACTGTGAAGAAACCTTTCCATATTTGGAGAGTAAATCTCTTTTCCTCCAGATGTAAAGAGTGTCTCCTTGTTCTCTGTGATGACCTTAAAGTGAATAATTCAACACCAAGATCACTATATGGACCACTTATGTATTTATACATGTTGATTATATCCCCCCCCCTTAATCT
>BLSH010033372.1:159907-185738 GCA_018402905.1 Glandirana rugosa | reverse complement strand
CTAGTTCAACCTATAATAGGGAAAAAGAAAAATATATATATCATACAATCCCATATACACAATCCTATACCCACAGTTGATCCATTGCAAGGCAAAAAACCCCAGCGAAGCATGATCCAATTTGCTCTAGCAGGGGAAAAAAGTCCTTCTTTAACCCCCCAAAAGGCAATCGGATATTCCCTGGATCAACTTTTCCTATAAATGTTAGTACCCAGTTATACTATGTACTTTTAGGAAAGAATCCAGGCCTTTTTTTTTAAAGCAAGATACTGAGCTGGCCAGAACCAGCTCTTGATGGAGTCTATGCTACATTTTCACAGCCCTTACTGTGAAGAAACCTTTCCATATTTGGAGAGTAAATCTCTTTTCCTCCAGATGTAAAGAGTGTCTCCTTGTTCTCTGTGATGACCTTAAAGTGAATAATTCAACACCAAGATCACTATATGGACCACTTATGTATTTATACATGTTGATTATATATCCCCCCCCCCCTTAATCTCCTCTTCTCAAGAGAGAATAAATTCAGTTCCTCTAATCTTTCCTCATAGCTGAGCGCCTCCATGCCACTTATCAGTTTGGTTACTCTTCTCTGCACTTTCTCCAGTTCCCCAATATCCTTTTTGTGAACCAGTTCCCAAAACTGAACTGCATATTCTAGATGAGGTGTTACTTATGATTTGTACATGGGCAAAATGATATCTCTCTCTCTGGAGTCCATATTTCTCTTAATAGAAGAAAGGACTTTGCTCACTGAAACCGCAACTTGGCATTGCATACTATTATTAAGCTCATGACCAGAACACCCAGATCCTTCTCCACCATTGATTCCTCCAGTTGTACTCCCCCTAGTATGTATGATGCATGCATATTCTTAGCCCCCAAATGCATAACTTTACATTTATCTACATTAAACCTCATTTGCCACATAGTTGCCCAATTAAACAGTGCATTGAGGTCGGCTTGTGGGTTGGAGACATCCTGTAAGGACGTTATTCCACCGTATAGCTTTTATACATTTTATCCAAAACCAAGAAACACAGTTATATGTTTAAATACACCCAGCTTTAGAAATCCTTGACTCTTGCAATATCTAACGGCTGCAATGGCAGGAGGAAGCTCAGCTGCACTGAGAATGGAGTGTATGTGTGGACATTTCAGTCTCAGTGTGCCTCTGTTCATGGTGCTTGCCACAAATTCATGTACCGTACTTGTTTATAACAGGTACATTTTTGGCCTGCACCAACATTTGTCATGTGGAGGCACACTGGAATCATAAAGAATTTTTATGAACGTACTATGAGTGTCTTCAGAGAAAAAAATGTCATGATGGATTTTTATGGCAGTATAACATTTGATACTATAGATTTTTTTATTTATAGTATGTTCCTGCAGATTATTGACCTGAGTCAGTGACTTCCAGGAAAGTATAAACTTACGCAGAAAAATGGCCATGAGCAATAAGCAACATAAGTTAAAGTGGCATTAACGTTAGAACACAGCATTGTTCATATTACTGTGCACAATTTCCAAACTAATGAGCAGCAGAATTTTAAATGTACTAATTACAAGCCTAATGCTCCGCACACGAGATTTTGAATGCAGGGCTCTAGGCAAGCCTCGTACTCTGCTAAAGTCACAAATAGACCGTATGCATCCTCCACCACTTCCAATAAGAAACATTACTTTAAAAAATTACACAATGTTTCAGTATCATACCTCTGAGCTTTCTGAAATGAAAAAGAGGGGCATGTTTCAGCGCAAAATGTGCAGACAAAAGGCACACCAGTGCCATGCTTGTAATTTTGCAGACCAGTAAAAATGAATATGCATAAAATGATTAGTTAAACCCACAAGTGCTTTGTGTACCACTGCTTTTCCCTGAGACTGGCTTTTCAAAATAGGGAATTTGTTTCCAAAAGAGGGAAAATCCCTCAAAATGAGGGATAGTTTGAAGCTATGCAGCAAAATTCCACTGGTAAGGTTTGTTCCAGGTGGCCAACCTCACCATTCTAGACTCACAGAGAGCTTTGATGAATTTGCTCCGTCTAATTGTGACAAATTAGGGCCCTTTCACACAGGTGTTCCGATCAGGTCTGCCTGTCAGTTTTTCAGAAGGCGGAGTGGATCGTTGGTAGCCAGGTGTAAACAGACAACTTTTAGAGTCCTTTTACTTCCTCCCATAGAGCAGAGCAAGCTCTATCCATGTCCACTCTGCAGAAACTGAGTGGGCACGGATGTGTCATCCGCCCACTGTTCTCCAATCAGCAGGGGTTGTAGCAAGGCCGACCTGGTGGGAGGAGATCAAGAGAAGGCCCAGGAAGAAAGAGATGCCCCTGCTGCACAGCACCGGGTTGGTCAGTGATCGCATTGCACCATTGCCGCAAAGAGACCGGAGTGTCCTCTCACTTCCTGCTTCCCACCACTGGATTCCGGAGGCATTTCAGAGGGAGAGAGCGGGACACCCCATTCTCCAGAAAAGCTCACAGCTGCATCGCAAGGACTGGGGAGAGGGCACATGGCCCATCATTTGTATTGTTAGCAGGAACTAAGTAATTGGAAGTGAGACATTAAATATATCACATCCACACTGCACCTGTGCTTTACCTAATCTGCATTTATACTCCCCTGGACACTGCATATGTGCCATATACTTGCGACATTACCACCCTATACTGTATGCTGGTTGGTAGAGTTGAGTGAACCCGAACTGTAACGTTTGGGTTCGTACCGAACTTTCGGGTGTCCGTGTCCCAAATCCGAACCCGAACTTTGAGAAAACGTTCGGGTTCTGGGTTCTGGTATTTTATCACGCATGTTGAATAGCTGCAGGGCAGCCAATCAACAAGCGTTTCACTGGTTTTCCCTAGAAGCCATCACAGCCATGTCTACTAATTGCATGGCTGTGATTGGCCAGTGCATCATGTGACCCAGCCTCTATATGAGGCTGGAGTCACAGTGCTGCATGTCACATGCTCTCAGGTTAGTGTAGGGATGGATGCTGCTGGCGCTGTGAGGAACAGATTGTGAGGGACAGATTGCAGTGATAATAACTAGGTAGAGATTACTACTACTGCTTTGAGGGACAGATTGTAGATCTGATTGCAGAACGATCTCTCATCCTGCATTACAGAATGATCTGATTACAGAACGATCTGATACTGGACTAGGTCGACATTACTACTGCTTTAAGGGACAGATTGCATATCTAATAACATCTCCCATTTTTCTTCCTTTTGCAGCCCTCTTGCACTTTCCAGGACTTTTTTACAGTCATTTTTGTGCCCAAAAGTTCGGGTCCCAATTGAATTCAATGGGGTTCGGGGTAAAGTTCGGATAGCGTTCGGTACCGAACCCGAACGTTTCCGGAAGGTTCGGACGAACCCGCCGAACCCGAACGTCCAGGTGTTCGCTCAACTCTACCGGTTGGTTAGAACGACCAATAAGTGTACCAACGCTTCTTACGATAGCCAGCACAAAAACAATATAAAGGGCTGCCCCTCCTGTTAAGTCATTCTACAAGCCCCTTTTTGTTCCCTTTGCTACCATTTTCTCACAGACAGTACATACCAGTCAGCCTAGCATAACCACCATTAATGCATTGACATCATCTTGTTTAGTCCTTGCCACCCATCATTCAGTTTACTACCATGGTTGATTCAACTTTATGCTTAACCACTTGCCAACCGCCGATCGCCATTTGACGGCGGCAAAGTGGTTAGTTCCCGCAAAACGCCGTCATATGACGGCGGCTACGGGATCGAGCTTAGTGAGCGTGCGCGCGCCGCCGGGGGCGCGTCCGCACGCTCACTGTGTTCGGGGAGGGCCAGGGAGCGGGTGCGGCGGCTTCAATTGCCGCCGGCTACCCGCGATGGCCCCCCCGAGCGGAGGAACGGAGGTCCGTGTATGTAAACACGGACCTCCACTCTGTGTGAAGGGGGAAGAGCTGTGATCACAGCCTTCCTGTATACGAAGGCTGCTGTGACCACTTCCCTTCCCCAGATAGTGCAGTCCCCCTACAGTTAGAACACGCCCAGGGAACATAGTTAACCCTTAGAGTGCCCCCTGCAGGTTAACCCCTTCACTGCCAATGACATTTGCACAGTAATCAGTGCATTTTTATAGCACTGATCGCTGTATAAATGCCAATGGTCCCAAAAAAGTGTCAAAATAGTCCGACATGTCCGCTGAAATATCGCAGTACCGCTAAAAATCGCAGATCGCCGCCATTACTAGTATAAAAAAAACCCAAAAATGAATTCTCATCATCCGTAAACGCGACCACTTTTGCGCAAACCAATCAATAAACGCCGATTGCGATTTTTTTTATCGCAAATATGAGGAAGAATATAAATCGGCCAAAAACGGTGAAAAAAATGTTTTTTTATATATATATATTTTTTTTGATTTGTATTCTAGCAAAAAGTAAGAAATTTGTGTTTTTTTTGCAAAATTGTTGCTCTTCTTTTGTTTATAGCGGCGATCAGAAATGACGCAGAGGTGATCAAATACCACCAAAAGAAAGCTCTGTTTGTGGGAAAAAAAGGACGCAAATTTCGTTTGGGTACAACGTCGCACGACCGCGCAATTTTCAGTTAAAGCAACGCAGTGCCGAATCGCAAAAAGGGCTCCGGTCCTAAAGCTGGAAATCCTTCCGGGGCTGAAGTGGTTAATTTGTTATCTGCTGTGTTTAGTGACAATGGGATCCATTCACAAAGCGATAGCTTTCCTCTTTATTTGTGGTAAAATAGCTCATAGTGTTCTTTAACCACTTCAATACTATGCACTTAGAACACTTCCTGCCCAGACCAATTTTCAGCTTTCAGTGCTGTTGCGATTTGAATGAGAATTGCGCGGTCGTGCGACGCTGCACTCAAATAACGTTTTTATCATTTTGTTCCCACAAATAGAGCTTTCTTTTGGTGGTATTTGATCACCCCTGCGGTTTTTATTTTTTGCGCTATAAAAAAATAAAGACTGAAAATTTTGAAAAAAAAAAACATTTTTCTTTGTTTCTGTCACAAAAGTTTGTATAAAGTACATTTTCTCCTTCACTGATGGGCACTGATGTGGCTACACTGATGGGCACTGATGAGGCTACACTGACGGGCACTGATGAGGCAGTACAGATTGGCACTGATGAGGTGGCACTGATAAGGTTGCACTGATGATGGGGCACATATGCAGCACTGATGGGCGGCACTGACAAGCAACACTGATAGGCACTGATATGTGGCACTTATATGCGGCACTGATGGACACTCATAGGCGGCACTGATAAGTGGCACTGGGCACTGATGCGCACTGATAGGTGGCACTTTTAGGTGCCACGGGTGGGCACTTTTAGGTGGCACAGGTGGGCACTGATAGGTGGGCACTGATAGGTGGCACAGGTGGTCACTGATAGGTGGCACAGGTGGGCACAGGTGGGCACTTATAGGTGGCAGTGGTGGGCACTGGTGGAACAAGCACTGTTAGGGATGGCACTGGCAGGCATCATACATGGGCACAGTGCCATCCCTACAGTGCATAATATTGCCCTTACCTGGTGGTCTAGTGGGGGCTCCCTGGTGGTCCTGGGCGGCCCCTGTGCGCCTTCCCTGGTGGTCCTGGGTGGCCTCATTGCGATGTCCAGGAGGGGGGCTCCCTGGGGGTCCTGATCCGGCTTCCTGGTGGTCCAGTGGGGTGATCCTGAGGGTGGCTGCGCTGATAAACGTTCAGCACAGCCCCCCGTCAGGAGAGCAGCCGATCGTCTCTCCGCTGCTCAGGTCTGCAGACCTGAGTCAGAGGAAAAGCCAATAAACGGCTCTTCCTATTTACACTGTGATCAGCCGTGATTGGTCACGGCTGATCACATGGTAAAAGGCTTCAGATCGAAGCCTTTTACCTCGGTCGGTAATGCGGTGGGTCAGACTGACCCACGGCACCACCGATCGCCGCGATCGCGGATTATCCTGAGGACATCAATAGACGTCCAGTCAGGATAACGGGCCACCCGCCCGGACGTCATTTGTCTATACGCCGGGCGGGAAGTGGTTGAACATTTTTTTGCAATTCACAAAAAAATGCTACTAAAATACTACACGTGGTATTTCATCAAAATATATGGTATTTATCTTATGAAATCATGCAGTATTTTATCTATATTATGTGATATCCAGTGAGATGGTTATAGTGGAGACAAATTAGAACCCCTGTCAGTTTTTATTGCTAATAAAGAGGTAAAATCATTTAAACTGTAGAAATATGCCAACTCACTGTCAATGATATGTATTAATACAACTGAAAAAAAGGTGACTAGAATACCAGTCAAAGGGAAGCTGCTTTCATAGTGCATACATGATGTATCAAAAACAATTAAGTTCAATTAAGTAAATACAAAATATCTTTAAAAGTATCAAATATTGAATGAAAATAATTTTAGAACGCGAAGCCGAGCGGACGGACATGCCGCTTTAGAGCTCCGCTCAGCCCGGAGGTTCCGAAGGCTCTCAGCGCCGAGCCAGGCACTGCACAACGCCCGTAGCGGCATCCCGCTGCCCCCAAAAGCCCCAGGACCGCCGCGCTAAGACCGGGATGGTTGCCACAGGCTCCAAGCCGAAAATCCGGACAAAAAATATACGCGAGGCCCTGGCTCGGGCCTCCGGCAAGATGGCGCCGCCTAACACATCCAAGGCCTCCACGCCGCGCTCTCCGAGGCTCCCTCGCCTCCGCCACCCAGATGAAGGTGAGTCAGACACAGACTCCCTAGCAGCTCCCCTCCCAGGAGACTCACAACCAGACATCCTCAAACAATTTGAGAAGATGCTGCACTGTGCTTTACAGCACACCTCAGATCACATCACTGAACAGCTAACAAAAGAAATCAGGGAGCTGGGTCAGCGCACCTCTGATCTGGAGCAAAGAGTGGATGACCTTGAACAACAGCTTGCAATCCAATCTAATGACATGGAAGTGCTTAGAGAGGAGAACCTCACATTACAGTCCCAACTAGAGGACTTTGAGAATCGCTCAAGACGATCGAACCTTCGCATAAGAGGCATCCCTGAATCTGTAGAGGACTTACAATCCACAGTCACCGCACTTTTCCAAGAGCTAGCCCCCTCTATCCCCATAGAACGCCTGGAATTGGACCGTGTCCATAGGACACTCGCCCCCCGTAAACAGAACGGACCGCCATGGGATATCGTGGTCAAATTGCATTATTATCGCACAAAGGAGCAGCTGCAACAAGCCGCCAGACACAAGGAATCGCTTACCTTCCAGAATCATCAATATCAACTGTTCGCAGATCTCTCCCATGCCATGATTGTCAGATGCCGCACCTTTAAACCCCACTTACAAGTACTGCAACAACATCAGATAACATACTCTTGGAACTTCCCCTTTGCTCTGCGATTTACCTATCATAGCCAGAAATATTCCTGTAAAACAGCAGAAGAGCTACAGGACTGTCTTCGTAAACTGCACCTGGATCCCAGCGCCCCCACTTCATCCCAAACCACCCGCAGACGTTCACCCTCCTGTTCTCCAACAAAAGCACCGCACTCAACCCCTTCGTCCTCAAAACGGATCAGAACGACGCCTATCTCCCGTGACATGGAGGACTCCATGGACTGACCAATTTCTATGCCACACTGCACAATCTCAAGCCCTTTGGAACTACTCCTAGATTGTCTGACCTCCACACCATGCCACCTGAGATGGCACATCAAGAACCCTTGCCTCAAGGCCCTTTACAACTGACTCATGTCATCAGACTAATCCCTCTTTGACTGCTTCTTTACAACCAAACGGTTGCAATTTGCATCCCCACCAAGCAAACCCTCAGCATACAAGGAACTCTCATGCCTATAGTTGCAATTAACCATTCAACCCCTACAGATACAGCTAACTATAACTATTTGAGGTTTGGTCTCCTCACATATTCCGCATCTCTGATTCCTGAGGCGACCTGACCCTCATCTATATCATGAGCTACCCCATCACAAACCCCCTGGTGTTTTTGCCAGATAACCACCAGAGGGGAACATGTGAACAGACCATAACCATAAGCTTTGCCGTTCAGGTTATTCAACAGTAGACCAGTTAACTCATCAGCCGAGATCAATTTTTGTTTTTTCTCTCATCTCGGCCCTTGTTTTTGTTTTTGTTCTTGTTTTTGTTATGTGATATGTACAGTTACCTTTTGGTGCCACAATGGCTCGTTTCAGAATGTTAAATGTTAAATTTAGCCTTGTCTGGACCTCCGGGCAGCATGTCACTGCAGCACCTCCACTTGCCCAGCGACTCCCAATTTCTGGGACTCCCCGGGCAACATGTCCCCCCTCCGAGAGATCCCACAAGATCCCTCAAGGGGTACCACACATTGTTCTTCTTTTTCTCTCTGTCATTTTAACCTTTCCCTGTTTTTCTATGTTTCAGCCCTCCCTCTTATTCCCTATCTTCTCCCCTATGTCAGACGGAGATCGCAGGACGCAGTGAGTAACACTTATTTACCAACCACCACACCACCCATACCACATGGCTAACCTCAATTTCCTCTCCCACAACGCCCAGGGACTTAACTCCCCTAACAAACGACGAATAGCCTTTCGCACATATGCCTCGCTTAAAGCACACATCGTGTGCATTCAGGAAACTCACTTTTCAGCACAACAATCCCCAAAGTTTCTGAGTCCTTCCTACCCTCAGTTTTACACCGCTTCAGCTAATTCCAAAAAAAGAGGCATTCTAATAGCCTTTCACAAATCCACCCCCTTCACGTTAAAACGAGCAATTCAAGACCCTGAAGGTAGATACCTGATACTGACAGGCCACTTAATTGACACACCAGTAACAGTGGCCTCTTACTATGCTCCGAATCAATCCCCTACCCCATTCCTTTCTCACTTCTTCAAAACCCTAGACACGCATAAAATGGGCACCACCCTCATAGGAGGAGACTCCAACCAGGTTCTCCTTCCTATCCTCGATAAGTCCCCTTACGCCCCGCAAACCTCTCCTCGCAAACTCACCTTCCAACAACTCCTGGCCAATCACTCCCTAGTGGACACATGGCGGGAAATGAACCCCCTAAAAAAGCAATTCACCTACTACTCGCATCCCCATAACACATTCTCACGTATAGACCATATTCTCACCACAGTAGGCACCCTTCCCCAAATTTCTTCATCTCTAATAGTCCCCATCCCGTGGTCTGACCATAATGCCACTTTAACCACCCTTTCATCATTACTCCCTTCTCAAAGCAGGAGACCGTGGTCACTCAATGATTCCCTTCTCTCACATCCATCCCATGCCCTCGAGATAGAAACATCCCTTAAGGAGTATTTCGCTCTAAATTCCACTTCAGAAACTACTCCCCTCCTGGTCTGGGAAGCCCACAAGCCAGTCCTTCGAGGAACCCTAATAAGCATAGCTACACGCAGGAAAAAGGAGCGTCAAAGCAAATTCACCTCCTTGGAGCAAGAATTCACTCTTGCCCATGAAACCTTTCAATCCTCACCCACCCCTACTAATAAAACCAGATTAGACAAAGCTAAACTTGAACTAGATCTTTTTATGACTGAAGCTGCAGAGAAGGCACTACGCCGTTCACATCACCGCTTTTATATGAAAGCCAACAAACCGGACACCTTCCTTGCCCTTTCTCTTAGGAACCTGGAGAAACCCTACAAACCCATTCGGCTTAAAAATGCCCCCAACTCCTTCACCAGTAATCCAATCAAAATCTTACACCTCTTCCGTACGCGCCTGGCGGAGCTTTACTCGTCCCCCTCCACTGCAGATACTTCCTCTAAAACTCACGATTTTCTAAGCTCCATCAACCTCCCTGCTCTCTCCCCCCAGCACCGAACATTCCTTGAGCAACATATCACAGAGGATGAGGTACATACTGCGATCCAATTGTTGAAAAACAATAAGCGCCTAGGCCCAGATGGCTTTACAGCTGCTTATTACAAACAATACATGAATATCCTATCCCCTGCCCTTACCAAAGCCCTGAATTCCATCCTCCAGAATTCAACATTTCGACCGGACTCACTAAGAGCCTCCACCTCAATGATCCCCAAGCCTCAAACAGACGATACCTCCTGGTCTAATTTTCGACCAATATCAATACTAAATAATGATATCAAATTACTTGCCAAAATCCTCGCAACCCGTCTCAATACTTTCATTGGCTCCCTAATACACAGAGATCAAGTGGGTTTCATGCCCTCTAGGCAAGCAGCAGACAACGTGCGCAGGACGGTTCTCCTGACTCACTTAGCCCGGACACGCAAAATACCCATGTGTCTCCTCTCACTTGACATAAAGAAGGCTTTTGACAGCCTTTCATGGTCTTATCTCCGGGCAGTTTTAGAAAAATGGGGCTTTGGCCCACACTTTCTACAGTGGGTCTTTTCTCTTTATTCTGACCCGTCCGCTCATGTTACATATGCTGGTCATTCCTCAGACCCTTTCCCTATTCAAAAAGGTACACGTCAGGGATGCCTCCTCTCACCACTCCTATTCGCCATGGCCATAGAACCACTAGCCCAGCAGATACGCGAAAATGTGAACATCAAAGGATTGGAAATTGCAGGTCACGAACACAAATTCTGCCTCTTCGCAGACGATGTACTGCTTTTCCTCACATCTCCACATGTCACTATTCCCAACCTTATGGCTAACCTTTCGCAATTTGCCTCTATCTCTGGGCTAGTGGTTAACCCTTCTAAATCTAAATTTCTTAACGTCACACTGCCCTATACCCTACAATCCCAACTACAAGCGACCTTCCCCTTTAATTGGGTCACAAATTCTTTATCTTACCTGGGCATTAAACTCACCCCTGATCCCACAAACCTTTACTCAGCCAATTACCCTCCCATGCTTCAGTATCTCAAGAGACTACTACTCTCCTGGACATCCCTACCCCTCTCTTGGTTAGGTAGGATTACTGCTACGAAAATGGTCATTCTTCCGAAGCTATTGTATCTATTTCGAGTACTACCCACACCCGTCCCTGCTCACTTCCTACGCATTGTCCAACGTAGAACCCTTAAATTTGTATGGGGCACAACTAGGCCCAAGAGTCTCCAAAAATGTACTCCACCTTCCGAAATTGCAAGGAAGCCTAGGCCTCCCGCTCTATTCCAAATACTACCAAGCAGCTCAGCTAGCAATACTTACAAAATACTATGCCACGAAAGAAACACCACTATGGGTTTCTATTGAATCCACAGACTGTGACCCTCTTTCAGTAGCCAACCTCCTATGGCTACGTCCCGCAGACCGTAAACCTATACGCAACCCTATTACTAAGCAATCCCTTCACATATGGGACAGGCTTAAGTTTAAATACAAACTACAGTCCCCTCACAACCCACTTCTGTCCTACTTGCGTAACCCCTCCTTCTATCCCGCCTGGTCCTCTCCTTCTTCCTTCTCTAAGTGGCAAAGCGCGGGTCTGATCCGAGCCTACTTTTTTACTACCCCGACTCTGTCCAACTCTTATAACCTTCCTCCTTCGGAATTATTCCGATACCTACAACTAAAACATTTCTTTTCTACCTGTCTTCGTTCCTCAACGGATATCCCACACAAGACATTCTTCGAACAAGCCTGTGACCGTGATCCCCACATGCGGGGACTAATCTCCCTGCTCTATCGCCAACTCCTAGACCTCCCTCCCCATTCTGCCCTCCCATATGTGCAAAAATGGGAAGCAGACTTACATACCCAATTGACTGAAGAGGAATGGCAGGAAATCTGGTCAGCAACTAAATCGGCCTCACAAAACGTAATAGCCTCAGAGGCTAACTACAAAGTCTTATTCTGCTGGTATTTGGTACCCGCACGCATTGCAAAATATTCCGCTAGCTACCCCCAAAACTGTTTCAGAGGCTGCACAGACAGAGGCACTCACTTACATATATGGTGGGAATGCCCACAAGTTCAAGAGTTCTGGAAAGATGTCTTCAAGATGATCTCAACCCTTATAGGCAGCCCCCTAAACCCCAGCCCCACAATAGCCCTACTAAATGTCAAACCCTCAGACATCACCAACCAATTTAAGCTCCTACTACAAGTAACCACGGCAGCAAAACAGACAATAGCCAAGGCATGGAAATCTCCCTCCCTCCCACTCCTTGAAACCAAACACAGAATAACAAATGCTATGATCCACGCAAAAATTGAAGCAACCGTTCTCAATTCTATGGCTAGATTCGAGAAGCAATGGCAGCCATGGGTCAAACATTTTCTACCTCAAGATCTCGACACTAATCTTTTCCTCCCATAAACAAATATTGCCTATAACCCTTAATTTTCTACTGTAATAGGAACGCAGCGATCTCCGTCTGACTACCCCCCTCCACCACCCCTCTGATACCCCCCTCCTTTCCTCTTCCTTACTCACCTATCCCTTCTCCTTCTACACCTATCTTCTCTAAATTTTTATTTACTCTGAGTTAAGCAGCTTATCTAAGACCTTCGGGATCTCTCCGCCATGTGGAGCTACCCAGCACGTTTAAGCCTGCATTGAAACAAATACCTTCCTCGATAGTCGCCTCTACTGCTGATTGCACCTCTCTTTTTTAACAATACTTTATATGCAATCGACCTCCCGATTAGTCACACTATCTGTTTGTTCTAATGCTGCTCTGTGATATTTTGGGACCTTTTGGTCCTTACTGTTGTAACCATGTTATATTTTTATATTTTTTGTTTTATCCTCTCAATAAAAAATTTGAACAAGAAAATAATTTTAGAAATTACACACATATACTCTATAAATACCATTCTTCCACCAATAAAAATACAATGTTGTGTTTTTTATTGGGGGAAGAAGGGTATTTATATGTGTATATCATTTTTATACTATTTTTCCCTGGTAACCTCTGGAGAAACACTAGGGCTCCATAGAACCCTGGCTGAGAAACCCTGCTTTAAAGTAATTTCTGCTGTGATATTTGGCAAAGTCATTGCTATATCTTTGGACAGGTCTGTTTTTTCTTGTTAGAGAATAGTCATCTGTCAAACCTTCAAACTGATGACACCCCTTATTTAACAGCTCAAGTTCCACACTTTTGTAAGAATACTTGTCTATTCATAATCCAATTCTGTCTTTCGAATATTTGAGCCAAAAATATCTCTAAAAATAATTGTGACTAAGTAAAGTATCCCCACTATGTATGACATATGTTCTAACAAGGGGTTAGACCATTGTGATAACCATGTACATTGTATTATCTTTGAAATGATTAAGAAGTTTGTAGCAAATGATTTATATGCTTTTATATACGCAAAAAAAGTCTCCAAAAATCTGGCGAAATGGCTGGAGAAAATAGATATATTTCACTACATGTAATGGGGTGGATCTACTAAAGGCACATAGACTGAGGACTTTGCAAGCGCAATTACTCCAGAGTTTAGTAAATGAGGGGAATCTCTGCTGACTTCCATCATCCAATATTGTGCAAGCAAAAATGCATTTTTTACATTTTCCTTGCATGTGATTGGGTATTTTTTGTAAAGTGAAGCTTTACTTAATTTATTAAGCTCTGGAGCAACTTGCAAATTGCACAGTCTATTTGCCTTAACTACTTGCCGACCGCTGACCTAACAGTGACAGAGTGGCTCGTTATCGCAAACCGCCATCATATGACGGCGGCTGCGATAACTAATGCTGTGAGCGTGCCGCTGGAGGCGCGCTCGCATGCTCACTGTGTCCGGGGGGCCAGGGAGCAGGTAGGGTGGACTCGATCGCTGCTGGCTACCACGATGTCCCCCCCGCAGTGAGAGAACGGAGGTCTGTGTAAGTAAACACGGATCTCCATTCTCATAGAGGGGGAAGGGCGGTGATCACAGGCTTCCTCTATATGGAAGCCGTGATCATCTCCTTCCCCCAGCCAGGCCAGCCCACACACAGTTAGAACACGCCCAGGGAACACAGTTAACCCTTAGAGCGCCCCCTCCAGGTTAACCCCTTCACTGCCAATGGCATTTACACAGTAATCAGTGCATTTTTATAGCACTGATCGCTGTATAAATGCCAATGGTCCCAAAAAAGTGTCAAAATGGTCCAACATGTCCGCTGCAATATCGCAGTACCGCTAAAAACGCCACCATTTCTAGTAAAAAATAAAAAAAATAAAAACCCCAGAAATGAATTCTCATCGTCCGTAAACGCAGCAACTTTTGTGCAAACCAATAAATGAACGCCAATTGCAATTTTTTTTTTTTACCAAAAATATGAGGAAGAATCTAAATTGGCCAAAACCGATGGAAAAAAATGTTTTTTTATATTTTTTTTTGGATTTGTATTTTAGCAAAAAGTAAAAAATGTGGGTTTGCAAAATTGTCGCTATTCTTTTGTTTATAGCGGCGATCAGAAATGACGCAGAGGTGATCAAATACCACCAAAAGAAAGCTCTATTGGTGGAAAAAAAGGACACAAATTTTGTTTGGGTACAACGTCGCACGACCACACAATCATCAGTTAAAGCGACACAGTGCCGAATCGCAAAAACTGCTCTGGTCCTAAAGTGGGAAATCCTTCTGGGACTGAAGTGGTTAAAGTAGAACTATAGAAACAACTTTTTTTTGCATTGTGGATATTTGCAATTTGATGTGCAGGAAAATCCATACAGCCACTGTGTCTGTAAGCCTGTCATTGATTTTTAACATGCTGTTGACAGTAGCTGCACTGAATATCTGTTACTAACTGGCACATAAACACATACTGTGCATTTCTTTGCGCCCATGTAAATGATCCCTAATTTTTTTTTAATAACTGTAAAAAATTGTATTTATTTTTAATATATTTTCAGCAATTAATTTTTTTATATATTGTTTGTTAATTCATAAATGAAATATAAGTTAACATGTTAAATTTGAATTACTGAATGTCATAATTAGATAATACAGTAGCTCAAATGATTATGCATAACAGACCATGGTCATGTTTACAGTGAAAAGCTTATGAAAGTTAATGTTTGCATGCGTGCTTAGGCATGTTGCTGATTTTATGAAGAGTGTGTATCTCAAAAATGAAATGTCTTAAATGAGACAATATTCTAACTTTAAAAAGTGTAATCTGTGAAACTTTGTCAAAGCCCAAGAATAGGATCATGTGTAAATAGAGATAAAAGTAATTTAATGTATTGGTAAGGTTGATCTTGTTTTGGAAACATCAGTACACACAAAGATAAACTGACTAAATAGGTCTTTTTTAATTTACATGAATAATTAGAGTTATAATATCTCTCTTCCACTCCAAAACCTTTTGCAGTTCCAGATGTAATTTTTTCCTGCCCAACTCTAAAAAAAAATATTTGAAAAGGTCTGTCCACCGTACACATATCATTTTAATAGATGCTGAAATGTTAAAGCACCTAAGAGTTTTTTCAGTGGTAAGATCTCAGCCTTTGGTCCCTAGGGTTGCACACCTGCCAAAGCCATTATGGGGGGCGGGTCCACTATTAGGCCTCATACACACGGACGTTTTTTAACGCTGGCGTTTTCTGGCGTCTTTTGCAGCTCTCCATGTTAGTCAATGGCCCCATAAAAACCTTGGCGTTTTTGAGCTGTAGATGACGTCGTTAGTGAGCTGAAAGTAGAACCCACAGCCATCGCGTTCTGAGGCTGTAACGTTTTGGCAGTTTTTGACGCTGATGCCACAATATGCCAAGAAACACCAACAAACGCCACCTAATATTATACCGTTTTTTGACGCCAACGTGTTTAAGTTGAAAAATAGCAGAGGGATGATTTTTTTTAAAAAACGCCTATTGACGCCGACGCTCACTAACGCTGAAAAACGCCGATGCATAACGCTGAAAAATGCTGACTTTTCTTCCTTGACGTCGGGCCCGACGTTTTGTTTACTTTTTTAGAAACGTCCGTGTGTATGAGGCCTTATTGTTAGATATTTCATTTACCTTCTAAAACAAAGAATTTAAATGGAAGATTCAATAGGCAAGAACATCTCATATTCTAAGTTGGGCAGGAGTAGAACCAGAAACGATGGCAAATAGATCTTGCTGTCTATAAGAGATATGCAAAGCTAGAGGGTGTCCCAGGCCACCAGACTCCAAGTACATCTACATATTATATTTGGGTAGATTGGCATTTCAAAGGTCTGAACTGCATCTTCAAAGATATTCTCACAAGAAACACCCTTTTTAGGTTTTGCCTCTGGTTAGTACTGCCATGTTTATTGGCTAAACTTGTTTCACATTTCAATATATCCAGCCCATGCTGCTCACCCTTATGTGGGGGAGTTTTTCCAAACTGAATTTGCAAATAGAAAAAAGTCCACTGTGCTAACACTTCTGTGTGCTATTTACTACTGCTTTTGATGAGTATGGAACTTCTGGGGATATGGCACTTGAACTGTTGTACCCTGTTCTTTCGGCATATATATAGTTTGGCATATCTGTATTTTTTATCAGCATAGCCTCTTAGAATGATTGAATTGTTTAGAACTTCAAAGAATTTATATAAATTAGTACGAAGTAGTCTGATGTTTTTCTATTGCAGATTTGAGTAGATAATTTAAAAATGAGTCATCACAAGAGACCTGTTTATAGTGGGACTAGTGGAGTCAGAAATCGTGCTGTAATTTTCTTATCACAGGAAAGTGTCTGCATCTTTTTTATTATGTGCATTTATGCAGTACCTACAGAGATGAATAAGTGCATTTGTGTATAACACGTAATAGCCGAGATCCAATTGTTAAAAAGCCTCTTAATGCTAAAAGACAAGAAGATACATTTTTACTGTTGTACTTTGATCATGTTATTTACTCAGATATAATGGAGTTAATTTGTTAAAGGCAAATAGGCTGGTCACAGAATTTTCACTTTCCAAGACAATTTTTCCTTAGCTTGAATGAGATGAAGCTCTGTTGACTTCCATCATCTAATCACGTAGAAGCAAAAATACAGTTTTTTTTTCCTTGAAATTTTACCACATTTGCTAAGCATAGGAAAAATTCCCTTGGAAAGTGAACAGCCTATGCGTCTTTAGTATATCAAACCCAATGCCTTCTTCTACAACTGCCTTAAGTTTTGCCAATCGCATTTAAGCTCTAGCAGGTTTATCCAATGAAACAATGCATGGAAAAAGACTTTTTAAGCAGTAAGCCAATATTCATAGCAACTAATCAGAAACGATTAGGTTCTAATTGGACTTTCCTATTGGTTGCTTAGGGTTATTACATTTTACACACTTTGTTCTTTTTATCAGAGATTAACATATTGCACAGCTATTCATCTCTTTGGAAGAGGAGGTGGGATCATAAAGGTCAACTGACAAAACATATGCATATGAGGTTGTCTCTTCTACTCTGAAAGTTTGCTGAAACATTTACAAATGGTCAGACATCCTGACTGATGGTGTACTCCTAAATGTGATTCAACTTATATTGTCCAGCTTCATTAAACACATACCCCCTTACCAGTATTAGAAAAAAAAGATGAATTGAAGGGAATTTAATAAGACTGGAGCAGCCAGAATCTGTAGTAGCTGTGCATGACAACCAATTAGCTTCTAGCTTTTATTTTTAAAGCTCAACTGGACAAGCTGAAGTTGGAAGGTGATTGGTTACTATGCACAGCTGCTCCAGATTCTGTCTGCTCCAGTTTTAGCAAATTCACCCAATAACTTGTCTCCTGCAGTCTGCAGACTGGTCCAATGAAATCATCACTCTTTTTTTTCATCGTTGATAGGTGGTCCTTCTTCCTGGACTGAGCATTGCTCAGAGAAAATTTGTTTATAATTCACTAGCTGTCATTTAACCCAGAAGACTGTCGACATCCAAAATCATGTTTATATGTACTGCATTCATAATATATATTTTACATATCTCATACTTGAAACAGTTCTAACCAGAATTGATCTGCAACAAATAAAAAAGAGGCAATTATCAACTAGGGTTAGGGTTACATTGCGGTTTAATGAGGTAATGAATGTGTCAATAGCTCATATAAAATATGTACTTATTTTGAAACTGGTTACATCTCTCTTCACCAGCCTTTAAAACACTTCCATGAAACAGTTGTTAGATAATATGACTTTAGATTTAGAACATGACAAGAAAATTATTTGGGCAAATGTCAGCAGTCCATATAGCTTTTAAACCCTTTTTCACAGTTTGGATGTTTGGCTCTGTTCAAAAAAGGATATTGAATATTGGATAAAGACAAGCTGATGTCACAGTCCAGGGTTTGACTCGAGTCATCTTTCACTATCTCACTGAATGCCAGTTGTCACTGATCTAGGAAAACCCAGGATTTCCATTATTTTCAAGCTCAGGGGTTCATCTCTAAAGCCTTATACACACGGGACGACGATTGTACGTGCAATCATCTCAAATCGTATGTTGGATAATGTAACTTGCATATTGACTGCACTACACGATCGTACGGCCACAGAAAGAACGTTCAGGTGCATGTAATTAGCATCTGGCCATTCCTGACTTCAGAGCATGCGTGTTTTGCAACTTGTACCAACTGCTCTGTACACACGATACAACGGTCGTATGACCGCTTGTTGGTACGACCAAGTTTTCTAGTCTGCTCATACAACTCCCCTTGTACGACCGTCGTATGTCGGCTGTTCTAATCGCGAATACGAACGATCGATTACGCATACAACAGTCGTTCATACGACCTGTTGTATACGATCATCGTCCCGTGTGTACGAGGCTTAAGTGTGAATTGCTCAGCTTCAACAACCTTCATCACAAGCCCATGATGAAGCTTCTGCCAGCAGCCATTTGCATTTGCCATTTGCTTTGAGCATTTTTCACCCAACATTGCCTTTCCTTGGAGCATTCAGTACAATAATCCCCTGCACAGGATCATAAGATGGTGTACATAGCAAAAGCGTGGCATTATTGCTATCAATTCATCATTCCAGATGGAATAGCATTAGAAATGTCTTGCAAGTGTCTTAAAAAATGTTAGAAAGTTCTTCCTATTCATATTTGTCATAGTCTTCAGCATATTATAAACAACTAATTAGGCAAAATTCAAATTACAACTGCAGTGAAAAATGTCCCCACTTACAAATTTGGTGAAAGCCAAAGCATTATTTCTTAAATTTATGCTATTATATTCAGTCCAAGCATCATAAATATAAATACTCAGAGACCTTCTAAATGATGCTATATTATGAATTATGTAGCTATAGTGTAGCATCTTAGCTTAGATCTCACATATATACAGATAGTATAGTAATGATTCTTTGGTTTGAACACTTCTCTATGGTTATGAGAAATACACAATAAATGAAACATAATGAAGTAAAAAGGCAAAGTAGATTGAAAAAAAAAAAAAGTGCAGTCCAATGCTTGGCGATTATAGAAAGATTTCATAATTCCGAAAGCCTTTGTAATACTGTGTATAGCGGTATCCAGTAAATTGTGGCAGCACAAATTACACATATCTTTTTATCCAGGGTTAGAGCACAGGCATCTCATTCCTCCTCTTATCTCCCCCATGAGCAATCAATGTCAGGCAAAATGTATATAGACTTCCAATTCTTCTGTAATTCACTTGTAAAATATGGTATTTTTGGCTGCATAAATTCATGCATGTCTTCAACATGTCCTGAAAGACACAAACTCTTCACACACTTCATTAGCAAAGTCCATAAAAATTGTGGTTTAAGTTAAAACAAACTGACTAATATTCACATCTGTTACTGCTTTTTGCTAATTTACCCCCACTGCCACGGAGGTGTAATTTGCATATAAACAGAGCAGTTAATGTGAAATTCATTCAGTAAGATTTGAAAGACCTCCACCTTCTGTCATCTTTGTATCTATGGCACCCTTTATCCTCATTTAACCTCAGTCTCTGTCTTCGGTTTGTCATATACAATTTTTAGATGGTCATGTTCTTATTTTAACTGAAAAGATGATATCCAGGTCTTGGATTTTTGCTTATTATTATTTTGTTTAATGGTGTTTTGCATGTTAAGATTATATGTTTTTAACCCGGTAACTCTCCCCTGGCTGTTTGGATATATATTTACCTGCTGATCTTTATGTTCAGCCTCTCTCCTAAACATTGCCGCTACATCAGCTCTCACAGCCTCCTTATTTGATTTTCTTCATAAATTATCTGGTCTTACCAATATGTCATTTAAATCATGAGGATTTGGAATAACTGATAAAATATTTCCCGTGATATACCCATACAAAGCCTCTAAAACCATCCAGCCTTAAGTGTTACAGTAAAATCAGTCTGTATATGCAGTAAAGAATGCTTGTTGTATTCAATGTGGAACCTAAGGGGTTAATCCTGTACATTGTGTAAAAAGGCTGTTTGATCCTTTCTTCTTTGATCCTCCCCTTTTTCCATAGTTCCCAATCCATCTCCTGATAGTACAGAGCCTTGAGGACACTCTGCACATGCTCAGCTCGGTGTGTATTGCTAGAGAGTTTTTTTTTTTAGGGTGCATGTGATCAGCACTGTCCAGAGAGAGGGTTAGGAGTCATGCAACCTCATAGGACAGTCAGAGAAGAATAAAAACTCCTCCTACAAGCTTTAACCACTTCCCAACCACGTACTATGTACGGCGGCAGTGTGGCTCTATTCCGCGAATCGCCGTATATAAGCGGCGATCTGCGTATGCGCAGTTAGCGGACGGGAGCAAACCGTCAGTGGCGCACTCTCGTGCCCGCCGCACTCTGCAGGAGTGTGCTCGCGGCTCGGCCAGACCCGATGTCCATCGACAAGCCGTGATGACCTGCCTGAGAGAGAGAACGGTCAGCCCACTCTGTCAGTGGGCATCTAAGAGATCTACTGATCCCTGTCACTGGGATCAGATAGATCTCTTATGCCCATGGTAGCCCAGCCCCCTCACAGTTAGAACACACCTAGGGAACACAGTTAACCCCTAGATCTCCCCTTGCAGGTTAACCCCTTCGCTGCCAATGACATTTATACAGTAATCAGTGGATATTTAAATTTCTAATCATTGTATAAATGTCATTGGTCCCAAAAATGTGTAAAAAATGTCCGACATGTCCGCCCCAATATCAAAGTCCCGATAAAAATCGCAGATCGCCACCATTACAATTAAAAAAAAAAATGTAAAAATGCCAGAAATGAATTCTCATGGTTTTTGTAAATGCAGCAACTTTTGCGAACACCAATCAATAAACGCCGATTGTGATTTTTTTTTACCAAAAATATGAGAAGAAGAATATAAATCTGCCAAAACCGATGAATAAATTAGATTTTTTATATTTTAAATTTTTTGTTTATAGCGGTGATCAGAAATGACGCAGAGGTGATCAAATACCACCAAAAGAAAGCTCTATTTGTAGGAAAAAAAGGATGCAAATTTTGTTTCAATACAATGTCGCACATCTGCGCAATTGTCAGTTAAAGCGACGCAGTGCGAATCACAAAAAGTGCTCTGGTCCTATAGTGGTCCTACAGTGGGAAATCCTTCCGGTAATGAATCGGTTAACCGGTGCTTGGCTGGACACTGATATAATTCATAAGCCATGTTCTGTGTACTGCGGGAGACCAGATATAGTGAATGGCAGGGTCCTGAGTTTAGTAACACTTTAAGCTGAACCAGACACCATTAGACCCCTTTCACACCAGAACGTTTTTCAGGCGCTTTTGCGCTAAAAATAGAGACTGAAAAGCATTTGAAAAACTCTCCCCAATACACCTCAGTGTGAAAGCCGCATCCTTGGGGCAGTGTGGGAGCTAGTTTTAGGTGCTACACATCTCGTATCTTCACAGCATATGGTTTTTTTTATGGTCAGTAAAAACCAATACCGGGTGAGCTGCTCCTTCCAGGAGGTACCGCCATTTCCTCCAAAGCCGACTTGATGGCCAGCAATTCCCTATCACCGACATCATAGTTCCAGCAAGATGGTGCACCACCACATTATGGGTGTCAGGTCCGAGCATTCCTAGATGAACAGTTTCCTGGAAAGTGGATTGGTCGTCGTGGGCCAGTTGAATGGCCCCCAAGGTCTCCCGATCTGACCCCCTTAGACTTTTATCTTTGGGGTCATCTGAAGGCAATTGTCTATGCTGTGAAGATACGAGATGTGCAGCACCTGAAACTACGGATACTAGAAGCCTGTGTTAGCATTTCTCCTGCGGTGTTGCTATCAGTGTGTGAAGAGTGGGAGAAGAGGGTTGCATTGACAATCCAACACAATGGGCAGCACATTGAACACATTTTATAAGTGGTCAGAAACTTTTAAATAACTCATGAAAGAATAAAGTTACATTAAAACCAAGCACACCATTGCTTTTCTTGTGAAATTCCCAATAAGTTTGAGGTGTCACATGACCCTCTTCCTATTGAAAAAACAAACGTTGGATTCAAAATGGCCGACTTCAAAATGGCCGCCATGGTCACCACCCATCTTGAAAAGTTTCCCCCCTCACATATACTAATGTGCCACAAACAGGAAGTTAATATCACCAACCATTCACATTTTATTAAGGTGTATCCATATAAATGGCCCACCCTGTACAACAATTTAATATACTACATATCCCATTCAAAAAGTCTGAGGACACAGGTCTCCTCACAGGACTTCTGTCACTGTCAAATTCTGGTAAGAAATCATCAGCCCTGCTTCTGGTCACTTACATAGCACTATAAAGTATTATTATTATTATTATACAGGCTTCATATAGCGCCAACAGCACTTTACAACTTGAGCTTAGACAGTACAAATGCATTACACTTAAATACAGTAAGAATCAGAGGGCCCTGCTTGTTAGGACATACAAGATGACCAGGGACCTTTGTGGTGTCATTGGTTAGGAAGGGGCATGGAGATGTTACGGAGGTTGAGGCAGCAAATTTTGGATAGCGATTAGATGTAGAGCCAAAAAGTTAGTTCGGAGTCCAGGATTACACCTAGGACCTTGGCGTGGGGGGACGGGTTGATAGTTGAGACGTTGATTTTGACTGAGAATTCTGGGGAAGTGGAAATATCATAAGATCAGTTTTGGATAGCTTGATTTCGAGGAAGTGATGTGACATCCAGGCTGATATGTCTGTTAGTAAGTTGGTGATGCGTGAGGAGACAGATTGAGAGAGCTGGGGGGTGGAGAGATAGATTTGTGTGGCATCAGCGTAGAGATGATACTGAAAGCCGTGGGAGGCGATCAACTGACCCAGGGAGACCATGTAGATTGAGTATAGAAAAAGTAAGACCGCGCTAGGCTCTAGGGTAAGGTTTATACTAGAGAGAAAGCTGCCATACTGTGACCAAACTTAATCATAAAAAGACAAATAAATTAAAAAATGGTGCTAAATACCCTCAGTTATGGAGACCAGGGCTCAACCAGAGGAACAAGGTGTTGAGTCTTTGTAGAGGCTTGTTGGAAGTCCTAAGGAGCTATGCTCCACAGAGAGTGCAAAACAATGACAAAGCATCCAATCAATATGTATATGTGGCAATGCAGTCCAAAAAACGAAAAATCCAAATATAAAAAATTTTATGAGTTGTGATGGTGCTTGAAAGGTGATTATCAACGTGGTGAACCGTGGTAAACAATATGCAAATAGCCGGTCAATCCAAAAACAGAAGAAATCAAGGCTTACCAGATGGTGAATATATTCATGCCTGAATATATATAACTTATGAAGTTATAATTGTTTTTCACTGCTAACACATTTTGTTGATGTATATGTCTATTTTGGCGGTAGACACATTTTGAACGCATTTAATACTTGTTAAGACTGGTTGAGCCCTGGTCTCCATAACTGAGGGCATGTAGATTGAGAAAAGGAGAGGTCCAAGAAAAGAACCTTGGGGGGATACGGACAGAGAAAGGAAGAGGAGATGAGGAAGTAGAGTTGTAAGTGACACTGAAGGAGCGGTGGGATAGGTAGGATGAGAACCAGCAAAGAGTACAGTCACAGAGACCAAAGGAGTGGAGTTTTTTCAGGAGGAGGTGGTCCACTGTGTCAAAGGCAACAGAGAGGTCCAGGAGTAGTAGTACAGAATTGTGTACATTGGTTTTTAGAAGTTAGTAGGTCATTTGTGAGTTTAAGCAGAGCAATTTCCATAAAGTATGATCGGATGAGTATTTAAATATTATTCAGTTAACATATCCAGGACAGACAGCCTTGATTCTTTTTCAAAGAATGTAGCTTTTTCTTTGTGTTTATTTTAAGTAAAACGTGGTCAACATTATAGCGGAACGTAACTGAGCACTACAAACTGAAAACACTATTTAATTCATATTTAATATTCAAAACAAATTCACCCATTCATCCATATCTCCATGCTTTATTTTATTGAGAAATCAATTACAACCCTATCCCCACCCAGCATTTCCAGCCATAGCCATCTTGAGTAAGGGCAAATTATTCATGTAGCATTTATTTACTACCTTCCATCTGACCTTGGGTTGGGTTTGTAGGCAGAAGGATGTGCTTAACTGAAAAAGCCCTTCCTCATCTCCTCCAGATAAAATTTTAAAAAATGCATAGGAAGACTCCTGGGATGAATGATATCATTTTGGCCTAGGCCAGGCAACAGGAAGCAGCTAAAGAAACGTGAAAAAAAAAAAGTTTAAAACAAATATACCTTCCTATCTATTTATTAAGCCTAGCACCATAGAAAAGAAAAATAGTTAATTTTGATTGAGAGAGTAAAGTTCCACTTTAAGGGTTGCTAGAACATTTGGCCAATGAGACAGTACAGATCAATAGTCACTTTAACAATACAGTGTTGGGTCAAACTGGTGACACAGAGTCCAGCACTGAATGTTAAATATTCAACATTATGTAGGTGGTGGTCAGTTTTATATCTGGCAATACATATATAAAAAAAAGGGGAGGCCTCATTCATGAACCATGGGGTTTGATTCAGGTTTTAAGTGGGATTTCAAAATTTTGTTTTGTAAGGAGATCTCCACCTATTCCATACAAAATTCATAGGACAGGTTTTCTATGAACGAGATAAAGGAGGGGGTTGCAGTAAATCCATTTTTGGAGGATGGCTTTCTTTGCCACAAGAGGTATAATAATGAATAATTGTTTGCAGCCTTTGGAGATCTTGACTCTATTAGTCCGAAAAGTGCCCACTCTAGGATTTCAGAGAGATAATTTACTATGTGTGTGGTGCCATATCTTACTACTGCAATACAAATTTGTTTGATTTTGGGACACAGCCAGAAAGCATGAAACAGCTCTGTGTGTCTATATTTAAAGCCTCGCACAGATGGTGCGACGGTTGTACGACCGGACGTTAGACATGTGCAGAATGAAAAAATTCGTTTAGTTTAGTTTAGTTTCGATTCGTTATTTAACTAAATTAGTTTAGTTAAATTAGTTGCATTCATTACATTCGTTTTCGGGATTAGTTTCGTTTCGTATTCGAATTCGAAAAAATTCGACCGAATTCGAAAAAAATCGACCAACTTCGAAAAACCGGCCGCATTCGAAAAAAATCGACCGCATTCGAAAAAATTCTACTGCATTCGAAAAAAATTCTACCGCATTCGAAAAAATTCTACCGGATTCGAAAACATTTATTGTTAGAAGGCTTTAAGCTTAAAACTTACAAAAGCTTAGGCCATCTTAAAAAAGCTTACGCCATCTTAAAAAAAGCTTACGTCATCTTAAAAAAGCTTACGCCAGCTAAAAAAAGCTTACGCCGGCCAAAAAGCTTCAACCAGCTAAAAAAAGCTTAAGCCAGCTTAAAAAAGCTTAAGCTTATGCTTTGCTTTGATTAGGGCTTTTGCTTACATTACTTACGTTGATTAAATTGATTTGATTAAATCAATTTATTGCTTAGCTTTGATTTGATTTGATTTGCTTAAAAAAGTAAGAC
>BLSH010033372.1:113538-125373 GCA_018402905.1 Glandirana rugosa | reverse complement strand
TATGCGGCTAGAATACACTTTGCCTATACAACTTGGAGATGATTTTAGAACAATAATATGGCTCTATGCGGCTAGAATACACTTTGCCTATAGAACTTGGAGATGATTTTATAACAATAATATGGCTTCTATGCGGCTAGAATACACTTTGCCTATACAACTTGGAGATGATTTTAGAACAATAATCTTTCCCTTAAAGCAACAGCTGGAACCTTTCCCTGTACAACTTGGAGATGATTTTAGAACAATAATCTTTCCCTTAAAGCAACAGACTCTACCTAGTCCAGTCAGATTGTTCTATGCAGCAGGATGAGGTCTGCAATCTGTCCCTCAAAGCAGCAGTACTAGTATCTCTCCCTAGTCCACAATCAGATCGTTCAGTAATGCAGGATGAGATGTTCTATAATATCTGCAATCTGTCCCTCACAGAGCCAGCAGCATCCTCTCCCTAAAATATCCTGAGAGCATATGACACGCAGCACGGTGACTCCAGCCCCATATAGAGGCTGGGTCACATGGTGCACTGGCCAATCACAGCCATGCCTTTAGTAGGCATGGCTGTGATGGCTTCTAAGGGCAAACCAGTGAAACACTTGTTGATTGGCTGCCCTTGGCAGCTATTCAACACGTGTAATAAAATACCAGAACCACGGACCCGAACCCGGACTTTTTTTGAAAAGTCCGGTTTCGGGTCCGGTTCCTGGACACCCCAAAGTTCGGTACGGACCCGAACTTTACAGTCTGGGTTCACTCAACTCTACTGGTGACAGGTACTCGGGTACTCTGATGGGCTGGTGACAGGTCCTGGGGTACTTTGATGGGTTGGTGACAGGTACTCGGGTAAAAATATAGTTTACTTGGGCCCTATAACATGACCTACTCTATATGGTACAGGTTCACTAAGAGAGGTTCAGGAGCAGAGTCTTTTGTATTGGGCATGTTTTATTATGCCAGAGAGGCAAACTCTGAGAAACTCTGAATACCCAACACAGACTTGCCCAGGCAAAGGACTAATCAACAGTATTGCCTGTGTTGTCCCTGCTGAATGATTCTGTTTGGAGAGTGCAATCATGGTAAAGGCAGGACTTTGATTTTCTAAGTCAGAGCCTCCAACAAGGTGAACCACAAATTTCACTTTGGGGTTGATTTACTAAAGCTGGAGAGTGCAAAAATCGGTGCAGCTGTTCATGCTAGCCAATCAGCTTCTAACCTCAGCTTGTTCAATCAAGCTTTGACAATAAAACCTTGAAGCTGATTGGTTTCAGTGTGGAGCTGCACCAAATTTTGCACTTTCAATCTTTAGTAAATAACCCCCTTTAACTCGCATAAGACTATCAGACAGAGACGCCAGTGTCGTAGCTCCCACACTGCAAAATATACATTTTTTTAGGCTGTAGACACAGGTGTGTCTAGGTAATCTAACATACTAGGAAGCACACTAGCACTTTTAAGATGGAATTACAGTCACATGTACAAAGCTTAAGCACAATTAAAATATCTAGATGTGCCTAAAACATAACAAATCTATCCAGGTCCAGGCCCATTGTAAACTTCTGTATGTTGGACTTTACATGGTAGGCAACATACTGTATGTGCTAGAAACTGGTAGTTCTGAATGGGAAAAGTGACCATATGGGCTTTAAGAATTCTTTGCATAGTTCATTTCTCAAATACTTTAATACATTCCATTCCTCTTATATTTGGATTTTCAGTATGTTAATATATTCATTTATATATGGCTGTACTGTGCAATCTCTCCGGTGAAAGCTTTTTGCTTTGACTCCTCTCACTCAAACACTTTTGAATATTGTTCTATATGTCTGACTTACCTGTAAAGTTGTAATAAATGTTTCAATAATAACTGTTGTACTAGTCTTATATCGTTGCTATTAGATGGACTGGGCAGGAAATGAGAAGTAGCAGAGTGATAAGCTCAACTCTCTGTCACTTTGTTCTCTCTTCCTATCAACATGCTCCTGCAGCACATCTGACTGGATCCTTGGGCTTCCCCCATTCCCAGTCTAAGCTCTATACAGGGACTACAAGAGGTTGATACCATGTGAAATTCAAATACACTGCCATATTTAAATTATGTATTAATGAATACAGAGCTGCATTCATTTGTGTCTTTAAAATCTTCCTAGAGTTTAGCTTTATGTGAGCCTAACCCAACAAAAGCACTTAAAGTGGTTGTCAACTTGTGACAACCACTTTAACCTACATGTAAGCCTATAATAAGGCTTACCTGTAGGTGCCCTGCATATCTCTCAAACCTGCACGGTTTAGAAGATATGCAGTGTAAGAGATGTGCCAACGTCATTTTGACACATGCGCAGTGAAGAAACGGCCCCCGTGCCGTCTCTTCACTGTGATTGTGCCGTGACTGGCAGCTCCTGCGTGCATGCGCGAGAGTAACGTCATGCGACTCCGGGCAGTCACAGAGCCCGAGATTGCGGCCCGAGAAGGAAGAGGGGCTGAAGATGGACGCTGCCAGCACAGGGGGCAGCATGGACATTGCAAGCTTCATTTGCAGGTGAGTGGCACATAATGGGCTACTATGTGATGCATAGTAGCCCATTATGCATCTTCTTTGCAGGGGAATGTGAAGGAAGTAAACCCAATGTGGGTTTACTTCCTCTTTAACAGAGCTGCAGCTTTTGAAGACTGGGCAGTCTTAGCTGATAATGTTTGCTAGTTTTCATAAAAATAATATGCTTCTGTTAATTTGGCTATACTTTATATAAAGTTTGGAGGTATTATAGAGAATGGCAACATGTATCTTCACTTATAACATTTATATAACGTGTGCATTATTGTGCCATACTTTTTAATTCATTGAGGGACACGGGAATTCAGAAAAAGTTGGATTATACTGCTGCCCACAAGAAGTTAGGACACTAACAAACAGATATATGGTAAGCCAGCCCACCTCTACCCATCATTGCTGTTTTTTCTTGTGTCATAGGAGGTTGGATGCCTTTGAGCAAAGGTATATTTTTTACTAGTCTTTCTTGCTTCTTGGATTTTTTTCCTCTTTAACTTTATCAAGATTTTTTGGTGACACTGGTGCTTGAGCTGGTCTTTTAGTAGCAGCTCTCTGGATCAGGGGTTTTCAGCCTAGCATTGGAGACCGTATATAGTCCCTTCTGGACTGGATGCGTGGGACTAGACTGGAATATTTCTTTAAGGCAATGGGCCCTACATTGTGGTGCTTTCCAGAACTTAGTGTACCATTAGTTGGCTGCAGAGCACTTTCTTTGTACAGAGCGATGGCACAGCCTAAGGTGTGATCCTATCTCTTAAGATTCACTTCATGAGTAAGACCAATCAGGCTGAAGCACTGAAGTTACCTCAATGTTAGCCACACTGGGTCCCATTTACATTTCCCATCACTGATGGTTTTGCCACAATAACTTTTAGGGTGTCCTGCATGTCCTTTGTGATCTCTTTCCTGACATTCAGCCTGAATAAAGCACCTTTTTTCTGCTGTTTCTGAAGCATCATGTAGATCTCTGGCTGTTTCCACTGCCCACCTACAAAGCCCTGGCCATCTAAAACCCTCATTAGCACTAGCTTTCTGGGTATGTGAGTAGCTGAGGCATTGCTTCACATTGGCCCTACTTGCATTACCACTGCACAGACACTATGGGGTTGATTTACTAAAGCTGGAGAGTGCAAACACTGGTGCAGCTCTGCATGCTAGCCAATCAGCTTCTAACCTCAGCTTGTTCAATCAAGCTTTGACAATAAAACCTTGAAGCTGATTGGTTTCTGTGTGGAGCTGCACCAAATTTTGCACTTTCAAGCTTTAGTAAATCAACCCCTATATGTCTTCACTAAGACACAGGGGGGACAGTCCCACTGCCATGGATGACTTCAGCCCATACTTCCTTTTTGTTTTTTTGGGCAATTTTTCAAGATCCTCAGAGGGATCGACTCCAGTAGTCTTCAACCTGGGACCTCTATTGCTATAGGGTAATCATCATCGGAGTCTTCCTTAGCTCCATTGCGTGAGGCAGAGTCCTTCCTCATGTCTTCAGGAAACTCCCTTTCCATTCAAGTCTTCTTAGTTGTTTGTGATCAGTTATTTGGGCAATCCCCTGCAGAATCTGATTCTGGCCCTCCTGAGCACTTTAACCAAGCCTGGCGTACGACCCCTACCACATCTCTGACTCAGATTCAGAGTCCCACCCATCTTTTGTGGTATTATGTTTGGGGTGCTTTAATCTCCTGCTGTTGATTTAGATAGTTGTTTTAGAACTTATTAATTCAGTACAAATTAACCTGCATCTGGTGAATCAACTTGATGTTCCATGTCTTAAGTCTTTTAGAGCTCCTACAGTTTCAAAGATCTTTCAGCTACACCTGCTATTAGAGATATTCCTGTATGTGATCTGCGGAAATCCTGATGAGTCTTGGGCCTCACCTGAGAGCGTGTCAAAACTTCTTTCTTTTCAAAGAAAATTCGTAAATGGATGACCTGTTCCAACCATCGATACACCAGTGCCCCACATTGAAAGGTATACTACTAGACTTGTTGAGTGGGAACTCACCTATTGGGCTATGAATCAATGTCATGCATTGTAGTATGGTATTTCTTACCCCCCCACGGGGACCACATGTACTGCTTACGATGATTTTAAGCTTGTTTATGTGAGCACCTCTTTGTATGGTGATCTCCTTTTAATGTAGATCATTAAAACTTTATTTTTTACATTACCTTTGTATGTGCCGATAAAGTCCATTGTCTCTACACTCTAACCCCATATGCTAATTTAGGACCTGGCACAGTGGTTTACTCTTACTGAGGTCCTGTTGGCCATTTTAGGACACCTACAATCTCGAGGACATACCTTTTGGGACTCCACTGACAGGCAGCTAGAGTACCTCCTTAAATCCCAGTTTGAATTGATTGATATGGCCCTCCATCCTATGTTGGCGGTAACTTAAATCTGTAAACCCATGTCACATCTGATCTCAAGAGGGATAACTGCACTGCTAGTGTAGACCCCCTATTTCATAGGGTGGCTGGAGCATATGTCTTTAACCTTGTAATTTAGTTGGGATGACTTGTTACAAGCATCTTAATGTGTGTGTCGCCTTTGACTGATGTCCATACAGATGTACAGGGCACACTTGCTGCGTGGTTGAGGAGCTAATACTGCATCCACAAAGTACCTAACTTAATTAACTTTTGAGAGATGTTGTCTTTACAGGCCTGCTCTTGACACCGTGATTAGCACGAGTGGCCAGAATGTGCTCATGTCTCAACTGAGGAGCTCTTTGGAAGGATTGGAGGAATCCCACTCGTCTTTTTTGTCTACTTTGGCGGTAAGTACTTGTAGGCCTGTAGAAGAACTCCACAGTTTTTCTGTCAGTGACCAGAGACACCTCTAGGGTTTAAAGTGGATGAGTTTTGCGCATCCTCTTGTTTTTTTAGGCATCTCTTGAACCAGTCAGGGTTTGTGGTATACCATTCATCTCTTTCTACCCTTGGAGGGGTACCTCTTGTGCACCATACCTTCTTTTTTTCAGTCATATGGACTTCCTTGTTGGTTCCCTTGAATTCTGCCAGTATCAGAGGTCACTTAATTATATTTATGGGATAATATACTGTGAGGATTCCCTCATTTTTGGATATCTTGTTTGTTATTATGGTTACCTGGCTAATTTTTATAATGTAACTTTCATTTCCTGAATGTTAAGTGTTGGGAGTGCAAGGTTTGTAGACCTTTTAATGACAAAGGTTCCCCCCAGGGACCTTTTTTCCTGAGACCTTGCCCCCATGTTTTTTTCTGTTGATCACATCGTGCTTCTGAATTCCTTTGTTTCTGTAAGGAAAATGGCTGTTTCCAGGTGTCTGTGCGCATTGCGCGCACCTGTGCGCGTTCGCGAGCGCCCGCCTGTGCGCACCAATGGCGCCAAACTTCCTATTTAGGCAGACAATACCCTACAGCAGATGCTGTCCTTTCTACAGCATTCCTGTGCCACCCCTGTGATTACTTTAAGAGACTTTCCTGCACCTGTGACCCCGGCTTTACTTGGACTTGTTGCTTTCTGCCTGCCCTGACCCCCAGCCTGTTTACGACTTCTCTCCTGCCTGATCCTTCTGTACCTCTGCTGCTCACACGTAGCCGACCCTGCTTGCACCTGACCACCTGCCTGCCTGCTCCATCTCTACCGCATAGCCAGCTTGTTGCCGACCCAGGCTGTACGACCATTCATCTGCTTGTACGAGCTCCAGTGTACTTAGACGACATACTGATTTTCTCCCCTTCTCTGGAAGAGCATTGTAGGCACGTGAAGAGCATGCTCACCCGCCTCAGATTACATGGCCTCTATGCCAAGGCGGAAAAATACGCTTTTGAGTGTGCCGACATTTCATTTTTGGGGTTCAACATCTCCACTGCCAGAATCACCATGGACCCACAGAAAGTCTCAGCCATCCTGAACTGGCCTGCTCCAGTTGACAAGAAGGGAGTCCAGTGATTCATTGGGTTTGCAAACTTCTACCGGAAGCTCATCAAGGGGTTTTCAGCAGTCATCACCCCAATAACCCAACTCACCAAGCAGGACTCACGTTTCTGCTGGACCCCCGAGGCCCAAAAGGCCTTCACTCAACTCAAGAGATTGCTCATATCTGCCTCCTTCTCAAACACCTGGACCCTGCATTACCATACACTTTTAGAAGTGGACGCCTCTGAGACAGCAGTGGGAGCAGTCCTCTCACTGAGATGAGGCCCAAAGACTTCGCTTCATCCCATCGCCTTTTTATCCAGAAAACTAACACCTCCTGAGAGGAATTACGATGTAAGCGTCAGGGAACTGCTGGCAATCAAGTCAGCCCTGGCAGAGTGGTGGTACCTCCTGGAAGGAGCTTCACATCCTGTTTTGGTTTGTACAGACCACAAGAACCTAGAGTACCTGTGGACCGCCAAGAGACTGAAACCCCGGCAGGCAAGGTGGGCACTGTTTTTCTCTCGGTTCCAGCTGCGCATCACTTATAGGCCAGGGGCTAAAAATGTAAAGCCGGATGTGCTATGAAGGATGTTCCATGTCCCAGAGGACACATCTACACCAGATACTATCCTTCCAGGCCCACAGTTTCCTGCTCACCCAGGGAGATCTTCTGTCTCAGAACTGAAAATCCTGCACCGACCTCACTGAACCACCAGATCCCTGACTCATGCTGAAAGATGGGTTGTGGTTTCGAAAATAGACTATACATCCCACAGGAACTCCACTCGGTAATCCTCGGACTCTGTCATGATACCAAAATGGCTGGGCACTTTGGTGGTCGTAAAACAACAGAGTTACTTGCTCGCTCATTCTGGTGGCCTCGGCTGAAGGAAGACTGCCAGAGTTATGTAGCCACTTGTCCTGTCTGTGCCAGAAGTAAGACAGAGAAATCCAAGGCCTGGGGACTACTCAACCCATTGCCCATTCCGTAATGACCGTGGTCCCAAATTGCAATGGATTTCATAGTCGAACTACCACCATTTGGAGGATTCAACACAATCCTGGTGGTTGTGGACCGTCTTACAAAGATAGCACATTTCATACCAACGAAAGGTACTCCTTCAGTGGCTGAAACCGCAGAAATCTTTATAAGGGAGGTGGTCCGCTTACATGGGATTCCTACCAACATCGTGTCGGACAATTCATGTCCTGTATCTGGAAGTCCCTGTGTGCCACTTTGGGAATCGAGTTGGCCTTCTCCTTGGCCTACCATCCACAGTCCAATGGTCAAACTGAGAGGGCCAACCAAACCCTCAAGCAATATTTGCAGTGCTATTCCTCCTACTCCCAGGATGACTAGGTCTCGCTCCTACCTAGTCATCCTGGGATATAATATAATGCATATAATAACTCTGTCCACTCTGCCACCAAGCAGTCCCCTTTCTGGGCAAACCTCGGCTATCACCTTTCCTTCCTACCCAATATGGCTATGGAAAGCACCGTACCTGCTGTCCTGGTAACACAGTTCCTTGAGAAAAACAACACAGCCCTCCAGGAGACCCTCTCCCAAGCCCAGGCTACCAGCAAGAAACATTTTGATAAAAGAAGGCAGGGAAAACTGGATCTACAAGCTGGTCAGCAGGTCTGGTTATCCACGAAAATCTAAGACTCTCCTGTCCCTCTAAAAAACTGGGACCCAGATACATAGGACCATTCCCTATTAAAAAGAAGATTAACAGAGTAGCCTATGAGTTAAACCTGCCATCATCTCTGCATATCCTTCCAGTCTTCCATGTTAATCTACTCAAGTCAGTAGTTAAGGATGTCTTTCTGGGGTGTAGCACAGCACCCCCAGAACCGGTCTTGGTGGACGGAAAGGAGGAATTTGAGGTGGAGACCATCCTCGATTGTAGGAAAAGAGGAGGCAGCACCCAATTCCTGGTCAAATGGAAGGGCTATGGACCCAAAGAAAGCTCCTGGGAGCCAGAGGAGAATCTACTTGCAAAGGAATTGATCAGAGCCTTCTGGAGAAGACACCCGACCAAGAGAGCCCGTTTGGGCATCTGGAGGTGGCCCCTTGGGGGGAAACTACTCTCTTGCCTGATCCTTCTGTACCTCTGTTGAACACACGTTGCCGACCCTGCTTGCACCTGGCCACCTGCCTGCCTGCTCCATCTGTACCCCATAGCCAGCCTGTTGCCAACCCAGACTGTATGACCATTCGTCTGCTTGCACGAGCTCCAGTGGACTTTCACATACCACCAAGTTACCCAGTCCAACCCTCCTGCCCACCTGTGCTCTTGGGCTCCCTATCTGCACTACCAGGGGTTCTCGAACCAGGGCCGCAAGAGAGGTGATCCCCTGCATAAGTCAGACTCATCCGCCAGGTACATGACAGTTTCTCACTGAACTTCAATAAATAGATTTTATGGTAAGTACACAAATATTACATTTTCTTTAAGTTTCTTGATATCCTTTTTTCTTACACCATAGGTACTCAAAAAAATTTGAGGCAAGTCACTGAAGTCAGGCATTTACAAATAACCTGACTGGCAAAAGATCTATGAGGGATAGTAATAAAGGAACTTTAGGCTGACAACTTCTGGTTGACAATGAAAACTTTGATAAAAAAATAGAGACTGTTTACTTAGCAAAGTTAATGTTACCTGAGCTTAGTAAATAAGAAATTGTGTTCACTTGAATCAATTGGTCATGTGCTAGCCATTTTTTTTCTTGCACAGATGTCTTACATCGGGGGCATCCAACCTGCAGCCCAAGGGCAGCATGTGGCCCAAGATGGCTTTTAATGCGGCCCAACACAAAATCGTAAACTTATTTAAACATGTTGATTTTTTTTTTATAAATGCTTGTAAGAGTGCTTTTACACTTAGTAAACACATGCAGCCAAAGTAAAATTTGATAGGGTCTCTTTACTGGACTTCAGAGGCGACTCTTTTGAGGGACAGGGGACCTTAACGCTGCTGTGCTCAGGCAGTAATAAGAGCCCTGTCTTATTTAAGCGGGCATCACGATGACCGAACAGCTGATCTGCAATGTGACTATTTTATTTTAGAGGTGACAGGACACCTTAACACTGCTGTGCACAGGCAGCGTTATGAACCCTGTCCCACTCACCTCTCACGTAACCTTTAGACTTCTAGAGCGCCACCAGCCAGGCGCATCTGTGCACATCCCCCCTCCCATCCACTGAACAAGGATCTCAAGCTGGAAAGGCATGCTGCATAGCTGACGGACAGGTGAGTGGGGCCTCATGTTTTGCCTAAGGCCTCACAAAGCCTACAGCCGCCTCTGCTGGACTTTTTATAAGTTTTATCTTCCCAAAGAAAAATCTCCCGCTTTTCACAGTCATGCTTTATTCATGTCATCAGTTTTCGTCAGCACCTAAATTTGTGAGCAACTATTTTCAAGGATGAAGCACACAAAGAGCAAAGTGAGAACCAAAATATCTGACGAGCACCATTGAGAATTGCTTCTACATCTACAAACCAGATATTCATGATATCACACTATTACAAAAAATGAAAGTTTATTACCCAGATTGGTACATTATCTATATCAGTGATTAACTTGTGATCTGACCGACTTTTTCTGCTCATCGGCTATCCTTAGTGTTAGTGTATTTCATGAGTGGCCCAAGGCAATTCCTCTTCTTCCTATGTGGCCCAAGAAGTTTAAAAGGTTGGACACCCCTGTCTTACATCTTAGATTAGTAGTGTTTGGGCCAGTAGTTTGGCTGCTTGGCTTTAGAGCACAAAGGATTTGGTACATTACACTTGACACTGAGTTTTGCTTTTAGTAATTTGTGTTATTGGCAAAGTGATTCTACAGTTGTAACTTGGTTATTGGCATGCTACTGTGGTTAACTAGGGTTAAGGTTAAATTTAGTTTATGTAAAATTTAAGCATAGAGTAGGGATTAGGTTAAAAGTTAGGCTAACTTTTGGTGATATGTTTTAGTAATATAGTTAGCCTAAAGTGCATCTGTGCCCAAATTATCAACACTACCTTATTCATGTAATCTTAACAAGCAGTGAAAGGTCTTTAAAACAAACCACACTGCACCTATCTAGCTGCTTGTAATGTGAAGTAATTTATTCTCAAAGGTTGCAGTCGCAGTCAGTTTCTGACAGTTTAGAAATATCTCCTGTACGTCTACATTAGAGGACTGGCAGGCTGCCATGTTTCTGGTGCAGTAGACAGTAAAATAAGTAACAAAGTTGTGATTTCAGTGACTGTTTTGAATTTTGAAGATTTGTTTCTCCACAATCCTTGTTTTAAAGTGAATTTACTGTTTGTTTAGAATATCTGAATATTTCAGTGTGTATTTCTGAGTTCAGCTTCACTTTATGGAAGGAAATCAGAGTATTAATACTTTCCTGTCCCTTGAAACTTTACAGTCTTGTAGAGCCAAAATACCAGCAAAATATTCAATTTCCAAAACGTTTGCAAGTATCTTAAATGCTTGGCTCCCATCTGCCGTGCTATGGTTTCAGCTGCTGGATACTATGTCAGTTGTGGGTCCCAAGGAGAGAGTAGTAATTTAGGGGCCGGCAGGTGAAAACTATCGTGGGGAATGCAGACATCCTACACACTTAAACGTGTTGAATGCTAAAGATTCTGTCAGCAGCCAAATCTCTGAAAGAGAAGGTGTTTCCATTAAACAGACAGGGGGTCCAGAAAGTATAACTACTCTTCGTTTCCAGTATGTATTTTTTAAACTGGTGACAGGAAGTTTTGTTGTGAAAAATTATATCAAACCAAAAACCTTTTTAACTGGTTATTATTCATTTTATTTATAAATTTCATTGGCATCAAAGTTTGGCAAAACAATACCATGCCTATTTGATAACAACAGGAAACATACTGTCTCTCGTTAGTGGCTCGTGTTTAAGGAGAACATTGCAGAAAATTGTATATGCCAATAAAAATAGCTTTAATTGTGATAAAACACCTTATAAAAAACCATAAATGGTCCTTATAGTAAAGTTGCTGGAGTTTTAACCACCATATGTAGAAAGGGTTACTTACAGTGAAAATGTGGAATAGTTTTCCCCAAGAGTTAAAGTGGAGCTCCACCCAAAAGGGAAGACCCACTTGCCACATTTGGCACCTTTTGGGGGGGAGTGGGTACCTGGTTTTGACAGTATGAATACAATAAATCCTGCGCGAGGACTTTAAATAAATAAATAAATAAAAGACTGCAGCCTTCCGTTATCTTCCTACTGGAGGAAGCAGTAATAAAATGTAATAATAAAGAACGTGTATCATAAATATAAATTGTGCTCGTGAAACAACCAAATTTCTGTCGCGGTGAGGATAATAATGTAAAATAATGACGAAGGAGGTCATCCTTCTA
>BLSH010033372.1:81286-104370 GCA_018402905.1 Glandirana rugosa | reverse complement strand
TACCTGGCAGCTATGGGAGATTGCAGGTTCCAGTTTTCTCTTTCATTTAATTTCTCTTTCATTTCAGATTGCAGGCTCAGTCAGTAGCAGAGGAGGCTTGGCTGCAGAATAGAAAGGTGGCTGTGGGAGGTTGCAGGCTCAGCCTTTTTTCTATGGATGGAGCAGAGGAGGCACACAAATGTATTGAAAGGAAGGCTGCAGGACTTAGAGGAGGGCTGTAGCTTAAGTGCTGCTTGTACCTCCCCTATAGGAACTCCTACAATTTAGGCCTCTGCCTGGGGTGGAGCTACAGTTAGCATTGACAGTAATAAAAACTGAATTTTATTTCCCCAAACCAGCACCGATTTAAACCGAGATGAGGGCTATGCCTACAGGGTCCTCTGGGGAATTTAACTAGTCTTTCTAATGTCAGGTAAGGGTTCTTCTTTAAGGAAAGAAATATTTACCTTCATCTAGGAAAAACTCTCTTTTGTCTGTAGTCATGCTTTTGTTAAAGTGCATGTAAACACAAAATCTACATGTCAGCATAGTATACCTCACAGTAAACAGTGTTCAAATATCTGTTTCAAAGTCTCTTTGCAGAGCCTGCCAATAATAGCACTTCCTGCGGGCCAACAATGGTAAGACACTTCTCACGTTTAAAAGCAACCATGTCAGTTTGCTATGCAAGCTCTTTCATTTGGCCATTGGTCTACCTATCTGATAGACCCAATCGGCAGCCCAGTGGCCAACTGAGGGACACATGGCAGGATGACAACCTTGCTCCTAACTGCAAGTCAGTGGCTTGATATAGTCAGTCCACAACAGGATGTGCTGCTACTGATTGCATTAAGTTAAAATTTACTCAACAGATTCACATGAAAAAAAGATTTTTTTAACCACTTAAGGACCGAGCCTCTTTGAGATTTGTTGTTTACAAATTAAAATTATTTTTTTTTTGCTAGAAAATTACTTAAAAAAACATTATATATATATTTTTTGCCATCCTAGAGAATAAAATGGCGGTCGTTGCAAAAGTTTTTGTCACACCATATTTGCACAGCGGTCTTACAAGCGCAATTTTTTGGTAAAATTAAAAAACAAGACAACAGAAAGATAATGTTATGCCGAGTAAATTGATACCCGACATGTCATGCTTTAAAATTGCAGACGCTCGTGGAATGGCGACAAACTTTGACACTTAAAAATCACCATTGGCGACGTTTAAAAATTTCTACAGGTTACCAATTTTGAGTTACAGAGGTCTAGTTCTAGAATTATTGCTCTCGATCTAATGATCATAGCGATACCTTACATTTATATTTTAACCACTTTAAGACCGAGCCTCTTTTTGGAGTTCAGTGGTTACGAGTTAAAATCAGTTTTTTTTGCTATAAAATTACTAAGAACCCCCAAACATTATATATTTTTTTCTAACACCCTAGAGAAAAAATGGCGGCCATTGCAAAACTTTATGTCACACCGTATTTGCGCAGCGGTCTTACAAGCGTGATTTTTTTTAAAAAAAATTGAGTTTTTTGAGTTAAAAAATAAGACAACAGTAAAGTTAGGCCAATTTTTTTCTATATTGTGAAAGATAATGTTACGCCGAGTAAAATGATACCCAACATGTCATGCTTCAAAATTGCGCCCGTTCTCAGAATGGCGACAAACTTTACAACATAAAAATCTCCATTGGTGACATGTAAAAAATTCTACAGGTTACCATTTTTGAGTAACAGAGAAGGTCTGGTGCTAGAATTATTGCTCTTGCTCTAACGATCGCAGCGATACCTCACATGTGTGGTTTGCACAGTTTTCATATGTGGGCGGGACTTACGTATGTGTTCGCTTCTGCGCGCGAGCTCGCAAGGACGGTGCGCTTTATTTTTTTTTTTTAATTACTTATTTTACTTTTTAATTTTTATTTTTACGCCGTAATTTTTTTTTAAAAAAAAATTTGATCACTCTTATTCCTATTACAAGAAATGTAAACATTCCTTGTAATAGAAAAAAGCATGCCAGGACCTCCTAAATATGAGATCTGGGGTCAAAAAGACCTCAGATCTCATATTTACACTTAAAAAAAAAAAAAAGTTTGAAAAAAATGACATCTCAAAAAAAAAAATGTCCCCTTTAAGAGCATTGAGCGGAAGTGACTTGTGACGTTGCTTACGCCCAGCCATGTTATGGAGCCGAGTTCAGTCGATCACTCAGCTCACGGACACTGGGGGGGCGCGATCATCTCCGCCACTGCCTGCGGGTCCGGTAAGCGGTGGAGATGACCGGAAAGCGGCGGGAGGGGGGGCACCTTTCCCGCCGCTGACAAAAGTGATCTTGCGGCGAATCTGCTGCTCAGATCACTTTTATCTTGTGCAGAATCGCTTGCAGAAAAAAAAAGATACCGGGGGTTCCACTTCAAACTGCCGGGTGGTCCGGAAGTGGTTAACCGCTTGCTGACCTGCTCACACAGATATACTGCAGCAGGTTGGCTCTCCTGTGCGAATTGCCGTACCTGTACATCAGCTCGAACAGGCACAGTTGCGGGATGGAGCGCGCCACTGGTGGCCCACGCTCACGCTCGCTGCACGCTCCATGAGCCTGCCCGCAGGTTCGATATCCGCTGGTGACCCATGATTGCCTGTTAGAGAGGAAGAACAGGGAGCCGCCAATGTAAAAATTACAGTTCCCCCGTTCTCACAGGTTGCATGACAGAAATCTACTGATCCCTGTCATCGGGATCAGTTAGATCTGTCATGCCCCTGCCAGCCCAGCCCCCATACAGTTAGAACACACACGCACAGGGAACACAGTTAACCCCTTGATTGCCCCCTGCAGGTTAACCCCTTCCCTGCCAGTGACATTTATACAGTAATCTGTTTTTTTTAGCTGTGATCGCTGTATAAATGTCAATGGTCCCAAAAAAGTGTCAAAAATGTCCGATCTGTCCGCCGCAATATCGCAGTTCCAATAAAAATCACAGATCGCTGCAATTACTAGTAAAAAAAAAAAATAGTGAAAACGCCATAAATCAATTTTTGTAAACGCGGCAACCTTTGCGCAAACCAATCAATATACGCCTATTGCAATTTTTTTTTAACAAAACTATGTACAAGAATACATTTTGGCCTAAACTGATGAATAAATTATTTTTTTATATATTTTTTGTGGATATGTACTATAACAGAAAGTAAAAAATATTGTTTTTTTTTTCAAAACTGTCGCTCTTTTATGTTTATAGCGCAAAAAATAAAAACCACAGAGGCGATCAAATACCACCAAAAGAAAGCTCTATTTGTGGGGGGGAAAAAAGGATGTCAATTTTGTTTTGGTACAACGTCACACAACCGCGCAATTGTCAGTTAAGGCGACACAGTGCCGAATCGCAAAAAGTGCTCTGGTCAGGAAGGGGGTAAATCCTTCTGGGGCTGAAGTGGTTAAACACCGTTTTCATACTCGGCCTCGACTTATGCGTTCGCTTTGCCGTGCAAACTCGGTGGGATGGGGATCTTTACATATGTGTTTTCTTATTTTTTTTACTTTCTATTTTTTATTTTTAAACTGTCCTTTAAAAAAAAAAAAATTGGTAAACATTCCTTAATGTAATAGAAAAAAAGCATGACAGGACCTCTTTAATGTGAGATCTAGGGTCCACAAAAAGACCACATAACTCACATTTAGACTTAAATGCAGAAGTGACGTTTGACGTCGCTTCCGCCCTCTAATTCTATGGAGCCGAGTGGGGGCCATCTTTCCCTTACTTGGCATCCAGACACACAGGGGAGTGAATGTGATCGCCTCCGCCGCTACCGACGGCTCCGGTAAGTGGCGGAGATGACCGTAGAGCGGCGGGAGGGGGGTTACCTCTCCCGCCGCCGTTAAAAGTGATCTCTCTGTGAATCAGCGGTAGAGACCACTTTTAACTGAAAGTCAGCCGTCTGCCGTTTCAGAGGATACCGGGGTTATGGCAGCTATATGCTAGGTCAAACAGCCGATGTACAGCATCGGGGGTACAGTGTTAGCCAGCACTACAGAAGAAAAATATTTGGGGGTGCTTATTTCAGATGATTGCAAAATGAGCAAACAGTGTGACCAGGCAGTGAGAAAAGCAAATAGAATTCTGGGATGTATCAGTAGAGGGATCACCAGCAGGAGGAAGGAGGTTCTGATTCCTCTATATAGATCTTTAGTGAGACCTCACTTAGAATACAGTGTCCAGTTCTGGAGACCTCACTTGCAACAAGATATTGATAAGATATTGATAAGATAGAATGAGTTCAGAGACGGGTAACAAAAATGGTGAAAGGTCTGGGGAATAAAACATATCAAGAGCGACTTCAGGAACTTAATATATACAGTCTGGAGGAAAGAAGAGAAAGGGGAGACATGATTGAAACCTATAAATACATCAAAGGGGTAAATAAGGTTCAGTAGGGCAGTCTTTTCAGTATGAAACCAAAATCAAGGACATGGGGACATGACCTCTAACTGGAGGGAAATTCAAAGCTAATCTTAGAAAGTATTATTTTACTGAAAGGGTGGTTGATGATTGGAATAAACTACCAGCAGAGGTTGTGAGACAGTCAACAGTAAATGGCTTCAAACATGCATGGGATAAAAATAAATCTATAGTCAGACAACAAGGTCAATGGGAAAAAAAAAAAAAAAAAAAACCTAAAAAAACAAAAAAGGGCAGACTCGATGGACTACTCAGTCTTTCTCTGCCGTCACTTTTCTATGTTTCTATGTAAAACAATGACGGCTGGTCATTAAGTAGTTAAAATTGAAACAGTGACTTATAATGCCAAACATACTGAACAAAATATATAGGTTTACATACACTTCAAATGTTTGTTTTTAATAACCATCTAAATAAACTAACTATTAATAAAAACATTACATTTTCTGCATACCCACAAACAGTAAAAATCAATTACTTGCTATGCATGTGCACAGTTTAGATGGCCTAGCTGCAATTATAAAAGTAAGATTGAAATAGAGTGAAAATGTATCCAGACGGTAGTCTATTTTAAATTGTAAAAATGTAATATGAAAACATAATTACCTGGCAAAGAGCAAAGTCAGTTATTTAAAACATAATCTTTAGAGTGTTTACAATATATAACATTTATTTTAGAATATTAGAATATAAAGCAAATTGCTGAAACAATAAAGCCTGTAATAAAATTGCCAGTTTGTTCATTAATGTGCATTTCACTGAATAATAAGTGCATCTGGAAAGTATTCACAACGCCTTACTTTTTGCACCTTTTGTTATGTTATAGCCTTATTCCAAAATTGATTAAATTCATTATTTTCCTCAAAATTCTATAAACAATGCCCCATAATGGTAACCTGAAAGAAGATTGTTTGTAATCTTTGTAAATTTATTAAAAATAAACAACGAAAAAATCCCATGTATATATATATTCACATATTTGCCATGACATTCAAAATTAAGTTCAGGTGCATCCTGTTTTCACTGATAATCCTTGAGATGTTACTACAACTTGAATGGAGTGTTAAATTCAGTTGATTGGACATGATATGGAAATATATCAATATATTCACAAAAAGCCCACAACATATGGTTTGGACCTTATTTACCAAGAAATGTCCTACCCCATAGCTGGTATAAAACAATTGGAAGCCTATTTATGATGTGGATTGCTATCACCCTAGTCCAGTTAGGTTTAAACAAATTAAAAAATATATGAAATGTTCCCTGAACCTCACTTGGTTTACAAAGAAACAGATACTGTACCCCACTATTAATACTTGTGATGGACTTTTAATAGTTCTTTTTAATAACTTTACAAGAAATCTTTAATAATTTGCTGACATTTTACAATTTACATCAATGTATAATTATTCAAATAAATACATTTTAGTATTAAAAGCGGCCCTTCAATTCCAGTCAAGTTATTTGTGTAGGCTCAAGTAATGTCACCAGTCAAGGTTGGATAATGTAAGTTATATTTACGGATTACTTCGTTTTCATGTTCCTAACATAAAAAAAATATAAATATAATTGACAATGGGGCGCACAGAGCTGTCTAGCTACTTAGTGATTTACTCTGGTAGCATGGCATTTGGCAAATATATTAGGATGAAATACAGTTTGTATACCTCCATAAGATTGATGTGAAAGCATTTGCAATTTTGTATTAGAAACTAGAGTAGAAGGGATGCTCTTGATAAGTTTGCAATGTGGGCACACTATACATAGTAATATAGCAAAATGGTAACCATTTCCTTTTTTTTTCATAATTTGCAATCTGGCATCAGCAGAAGTCCTCTCCTTACAGTGTGCAGAAACAGGGTTCGGTATGCTTGGAGAGAGAGATAGTCCAGGAGATTGCAAAAGTGTACCTAAAGGTGGATAGGCAGCAGAGGGTACTGACGCATAGCAGGTCAGACAACTGTAGGGCATGCTGGAGGCTGTGTGGTAGACTTGTGCATGGCTGAAATTTGTGTTTTTTTTTGTTTTTTTATTTTTCCGGAAATTCGAAAAATTCTGAATTTGGAAATTAGAAAATTCGGAAATTCGGAAATGCACTGTAATTTGGCAACTGCGGTAATTCAGGAATTTGCGGTAACTTGGCAATTGCGGAAACTCGCAATCGGAACAGCCGAAAATCCGAAATTCAGAAATCCCAAAATAACAAAGAACATTTGAAATAATAACTAACTAATAAATAACTATTAAATTACAGGTATTGGAATTTCCTTGAAAATATGGCTGTTAGTGAACTTGAATATGAAATATATCACTAACAACCATATTTTCAATGAAATTCCAATACCTATAATTTAATAGTTATTTATTATTATTTCAAATGTTCTTTCATATTTCTGAATATTGGAAATTTGGAAATAAGAAAGAACCTTTGCAATAATAATACCTTATTATAATTATAAATGAATAACTTATTATTTCAAATGTTCTTTCTTATTTCCAAATTTCCAAAATTCGTAAATAAGAAAGAACATTTGAAATAATAAAAAATAACTATTACATTATAGGTATTGGGATTTCCTTGAAAATGTGGCTGTTAGTGAACTTAAATATGAAATGTATCACTAACAGCCATATTTTCAAGGAAATTCCAATACCTATAATTTAATAGTTATTTATTATTATTTCAAATGTTCTTTCTTATTCCCAAATCTCCAAAATTCAGAAATAAGAAAGAACATTTGAAATAATAATAAATAACTATTAAATTATAGGTATTGGAATTTCCTTGAAAATATGGCTGTTGGTGATAAATTTCCTATTTAAGTTCACTAACAGCCTAATTTGTAAGGAAATTCCAATACCTATAATTTAATAGTTATTTATTATTATTATTTCAAATGTTCTTTCTTATTTCCGAATTTCATAACTTCGTAAATTCATAAATAAGGAAGAACATTTGAAATAATAACTTATTATTTCAAATGTTCTTTCTTATTCCAGAATTTCCAGAATTTGGAAATTCATAAATAAGAAAGAACATTTGAAATAATAATAAATAACTATTAAATTATAGGTATTGGAATTTTCTTGAAAATTTGGCTGTTAGTGAACTTAAATATGAAATTTATCACTAATAGCCATATTTTCAAGAAAATTGCAATACCTATAATTGAATAGTTATCTATTAGTTAGTTATCATTTGAAATGTTCTTTGTTATTTTTTAATTTTCTGATTTCCGATTTTCCGAATTTCGGATTTTGGGCTGTTCCGATTGCCGAATTTCCGCGAATTTCTGAATTACCGCAATTGGCATATATTTGGAGTCGAGGGCACTGGAGAAACACAGGGATTACTTTAGGCACAGGAGCGCACAGGTTTCACTGGAGTCACTGGAGATATGGAAGTCACTGGAGACACAGCAGCACAGAGGGAACACTGGAGTCCCAGGAGACAGGCACTGGGGCCTGCAGCTACCAGGAGAGCTGTCTCCTGAAACCTAGAAATGCAGGTGGATGTCCACCAAGGAGAAAAATTTAAGCTGGATCCCTGGAGAGGCGAATGTAACAGTCCTACAGCTCTCCAATCAGCAACACTTGTTGAGGAGAGTATATACTGCTCATTGGAGAGCTTTTTTTACAATTAGGGCTGAAGCTCCATTTGGGCTTTAGGCTCCTTTCACATGAGTGGAGCCCGTTTTGAGGGGCTCCACTGCTCAACGGGGATCCATCCGTTTATCCCCGCTGAGCCGGCGGTTGACAGGTCAGTCTCTGCACCGTGCAGAGACTGACCTGTCACAGCTCCATTCTCCTCTATGGAGGATCGGATGAACATGGACCACCTGTCGGTATTCATCCGATCCGATTCGCCAGACAGATGGAAAATAGGGTTCCCATTTGTCTGTATTTGGCGGATCGGAGCGGATTGGATGTCAGTGGACATGTCACTGCTGACATCCATCGCTCCATAGAGTACAATGGAGCCTCCGTTCAGGTCCACCTGAAAAACAGGCGGACCTGAATGATCCGCTGGTGTGAAAGGACCCTTAGGGTACATCATCCTCCATTCCCCAAAATAAAAACAGTTCTCCTTTAAATAACTCAAATATGTTTTTTTTTTATAATTTCCCTTATTTTAGAAATTGGAGCTTATCTATTTTCCAACAGTATTTAAAATGCAATTAAGTATTTCCAACTGTATGATAAGCAAAACGTTGCACCAGATAACATAAATTTAGCGAAGCAGTGGAATCTAAATTAAAGATTGTTATAATGACTGAATATATAACTCCCACATGCATTCTCTTTTTCTGTTCTTTCTTACAGAAAGAAGATGGATCGGCAGAAAAAATGCTTTTACTGAAACAAGAAAAAGAAAATAACTTATTGATTGTGTAGAGCTAGCTCTGTTCATGATCATTAGGACTGCATGGTGGGATTCTGTTCATTATCCTAATGTGTGCATGTTTTTTTCATCCCACTGGATTGCTTTGTGTTGTAAAAGTGGACAGGCACTATCAGAAACTAAATCCCAGAATTGAAATAATGTGGTTCCATCAGAAATTACATCACTGTTGAATTTTGCGGACAAGGACAAATCTTCATCTATAAACAGTATGCTATGAATTGCTTTTGGCTGACATAGAAAATCTTGTGCAAGTAACATTACAATGTTAGATTCTGTTGATTTAAAAATACCTGATACCATAGATATGCTGGAATGTCTGGCCCTGTTTTGGGTGAAGTATTAAGCTGAATTTTTATTATATCCTCTCAGCACAAAATAAATGCTTACAAAAGCTTATACTATAAGGAAGTGCAAAGAGCAGTGAGGATGTGTAGTAACGCATAGCAAATCTCTTTTTAATGGAGTCACATCAGCTTAGTGGATGTTCTTATGGCACATTACAATGTTCTTAGTGCAAAACTGAAGCAGTACGTGATGTCAAAGTATGACTTTGGACCTGGTGGATCACAACTTTAAGATGGTTTCACAACGCTGTCAGCGCATCAGCTCTAAAAGCCTTTGTTTTCACGCTGCTTATTTAAAGAAAAAAAAGCTTGTCGTGATTGGTTATGCCTTTGTAAGCATAGTAATAACATGAAGAGGCATTATAAGGAGTCAGACTTCCTTCCTGAAATGGGTTTCAGAACATTTGAGAACTGTCTAGTTTTTAAGCTTAGTCTCATTTACAATAATGATCTTTAGTACCATTCTACTTTGTAGAAGGCAAGCAAACATTCATAGGGATTCAACTGATGTATGCATTTTTTCCCAACATACATACCTATGTAAATTCAGACTAAATGCAATCCAGTAGTTATCTGCAACTGCCTAAAAAATTTCAAATGGATACTTTAAAATTAGTGAATTTGCCAGGTAGGAGCTAGAATATTCACTAAACTAAAATGAAAGTGGATGTAAAGCCGATTCATGAAATTTGACCTAGGCACATATATCTGTAGTGTTTTCCTATCTCTCTCCAAAGCCCTAAGGCAGGCATCCTCAAACTACACATCCCATGAGACATTGTAAAACTCACAGACATGACTAGGCATGATGGGAATTGTAGTTCCTAAACAACTGGAGGGCCATAGTTTGAGGACCCCTGCCCTAAGGTCTCATGCACACAGGACGGTTTTTGACTGTTTTACAGCAGCTGTTTTTAGCTGCAGAGGTTTTTTTCTACAGTCAATAAACCCTCCATCATGTTATCCTATGTGTTCATGCACACATAGGCTGTTATCAACTGTTTTTAGCAGTGATGTTTTTGAGCTGTAAAAAAACCCAAGACCAGAGGGTTCTGAGAGACATTTTTCAGCTGTAAAAATGTTCAAATGCTCAAAAATGCGACTAAACGTCAATCCCCAACGTTTTTGGACGTTTTAGATCAATTGGGGAAATAAAAATGCTGGCCCTTTAAAAACGTGCAAAAACGCCTGTAATATAACGCTGGTAAAAGTTGAAAAAAAATCACTGATAAGCTACTGACATTTTTAGGACTTTTTTTTAACGTCCTGTGTGCATGAAGCCTTAGTCCCATGTCTTTCTGCTGCTCGGTTCTTCTGTCATCGGCATGATAACTTCTGACAACAACTGAGATAAAACCAGCCTGAAATTTGTGTAGGGTGGGTGCTATAAATATTAGATTAGCAGAGAGCTGGTCTATTCACAGCACATTCCTTCCTTCCACTGCCTATGTGGAGTGGAGGGTATTTACCATTCCTCCAATCAGCTGTCACACAGTGTATGCCAAGACTACACTCCCAGTGCTGAACAGGAAGAGAACATTTCAAACACAATGTGCACTTTCTAAAGAATATAGCAAGCTGAAGACAGCAGATATGCATGTAAAACAAATGTAGGGAGATTTGTTTCATCTCTGTGTATCATCTGAGGTTGTTCACTTCACTGGGTATATGTGGGGGTTTACATCCACTTTAAATTAAAATATTTTGTTATCGGAGTAAAGAACTATGGGAACCATCAAATCTTTAGGCTCAGTCTCAGTTACAATACTGATCCGTATTATTATTATTATTATTATTATTATTATTATTATTATTATTATTATATTTTGTTGAAAGCAAGTAAACATTCATAGGGATTCAGCTGATGTATGTATTTTTTTTCAATGAAACTATGTACATTTAGACTAAATGCAATCCAGTAATTATCTGTAATTATCCATAACTTCCTAAAACAATTTCAAATGGATGCTTTAAAATCAGGGAATATGCCTGGTAGGAGCTGGAATATTTAATAAACTCTAAAGTAAATTAAAATGTTTTGTTATTGATATGTAAAGAATGTTTAGGGAAATTTGCTGGGGGGAAGATCTGGTTTAGTATACTATAGAATGTCACTGATGTGATGCTGAATTACATACAGTAGTATATATTATCACTATTACCAATTGTACAGCACCTGTTGCCAGAATCACATATGGAGACATTATAAAATTGTGGGAAAAGAGTCTTGGGTATTTGTTTTATTACCTTATTGTGTTGAGGTGCTTGAGCTTTTATGTTTTGCTTCTTCTGTATTTTTTATGAAATAATTATGTATGTCTTAGCACAACGATGTTCAGATTTGTCTGTTAACCTCTTGCGACAGTATAACTTACATATATACGGTGGCAAGGCGGCTCTGCTGTGCTTTATCACATACCTAGTACGTGATCGTGTACTTCTGGGTCTGGGGCGTGCAAGCGCACCGCCCGCAGCCTGCTCCCTCTGTGATTACACACAGTGGTAGCTGATCTTTGGGTATTGCAGACTCGATGTCCACCGGTACCCGCCGATCATTCAGCTCAAAGGTAGAATGGCGATCTGCTTATATAAACAAGGCAGATCACCATTCTGCCAGTAGGGGAAGCACGGATCCTGCCTTCCCCTAGTAAAAGAACCTCCCACACAGTACACAAAAACTGGCTAGGCTCACAATTAACCCTTTGATCACACCTGATGTTAACACCTTCCCAGCCAGTGCCATTAGTACAGTGACAGTACATATTTTTAGCACTGATCACTGTATTAATGTCACTGGTCCCCAAAAACTGTCAAAAGTGTCAGTGTCCAATTTGTCTGCCACAATATCGCAGTTGATCGTAGCGATAACTAGTAAAAAAAAAAATCCATAAATATAGCCCATAGTTTGTAGACTCTTTGCTCAAACCAATCAATATACGCTTTAATGGATTTTTTTTTACCAAAAATATGTAGCAGAATACATATTGGCCTAAATAAATGAAGACATTTGATTTTTTACATTTTTTATTGGATATCTTTTATAACCAAAAGTAAAAAATGTTGTTTTTTTTTTGTATTTATAGCGCAAAAAATAAAAAACACAGAGATGATCAAATACCACCAAAAGAAAGCTCTATTTGTGGGAAATAAAGACATAACATTTTAGTACAGCGTTGCATTACCGTGCAGTTGTCAGTTAAAGTAACACAGTGCCATATCGGAAAAAATGGCCTCCTCGTAAATCTTCCGGAGGTCATTTGGTTAAATAAGGCAATTTAAAGATCATTGACAACATGCAAAGTTCAGTAAAGAGATTTCAAAAATCTGTGGTCAGATTAATAAAAAAATGTATGCAAAATGGTTCCCATACTTTGCATAATGCACTTTGCAGCTTTACCTTGTCTGTATCCAAAAGTACATATAATCAATACATCATAACAGTAACACAAAATCAACTGAATAAACTCCTTTTATGATAGCAGACAAAAATCATTTCATGTCTTTGACAGCATACATTGTACTGATTAGTATACTACCTGCTCAGCTTCCTTTTCTAAGGTACAGGAATTGTTTACAGAATACCAAACAGTTAAAATAATATATTGCCTTGAAGATTTGCTTTATTTTGTATGAAAATTCAATTTTGGGGCACATATTCTTCCAGTATTGAATTGTATTGTAACTGTACTGGCTGCTATCATGTTGTAAAGCGCTGTACAAATTGTTGGCGCTATATAAATCCTGTAAAATAATAATACTAATATGTATGAAAATATTTTTTTCTAGCGATCTCATTCTTTGTTTTTTTAATAAGTTAACTATAACCTTAATGATTATGAAAAACCATAATAATAATACTTATAAAGCATTTAAATTGGAGTTCCACCCAAACGTGGAATGTCCGCTTTAAATGAAGGTGACCCCCTGACATGCCACAATTGGCATGTCATTTTTTTGGGGGGGTTCACCTGTCCCCCCTCCCTCTCCGCGATCTTCAGGGAAACGTCACTGGTCCCAGAAGATACGCCGGTCATTCACAAGGCGCATCGCAACTTGCGCATGGGCAGTGCGCGCCCGGCTTTGGAACCAAAGCCGGGTGCCCACACTTGTGATGACAGCGCCGCCGAGGGGAGCAGGAGAAGGAGAAGAGCGAGCCCTCGGGCGACCACATCACTGGACTGTGGGACAGGTGAGTGTTCGATTGTAAAAAGTCAGCAGCTACACTTTTTGTAGCTGCTGACTTTTAATTAGGTGGAACTCCGCTTAACTTCTGTTTAAAATATTTACTAAGTCTGAGCTTATTTTCACATTTTTTTTTCATAATTATATTTTTATTGAGAAAGAAAGAAGTATTTTCATCATAACAATCATTTTACAAAAAAAAAAAAAAAACAATCATTTTACTATTTTCGGTATTAATGTGAGCAGATATAGTGAATATATGCTCTCCATACAGTATAAAAACCCTGTATTCCATTTTTCTTAATATACTTTACAGCGCCATGTTTAAATTGATGTGTCATTTGCTTGGGCAATGGATTAAATCTTTAAGTGAGCCTGAAAGCTGTTTAGGCAATTTATCATTATATGATTGTAAAACAAAACTTCAAACTGATGTGTTATTTGAACAACCTAAAGCATAGAATTGTGAATGCCGAGTCCGATTGTAAAACACTGTACAAAATAAAAATAAGCCTGTTTCTCATCCAAGATCTGGTGTCTTTTCTTTACATTGCTGCTTGTATGCCATAGTTATTTACATGTCAATGCATCATTGTAACATCAGCTGTGAATATGGTGTACAGCTTAGCTGTGCGCAGAGTTCCATTTGCAAATAAGAAACTGCATTTGTCAGTATTCAATAACAGAAATACCTATTAGAAAACAAGCATTATAAAGATAGCTTAACTTACACATACATGTTGCACACATTTTATTATTATTAAGTGGGAACATTTATGTTGCCTATACATAAAGGATAAATTAACTTTTGAGATGTAAAGTGGACCCGGCATCAGTTACATTTTTTTATGAACATGCATATATGTTAAATAGTGTATAAATGTAATGCTTGCAGGTATTCATTACCTATCAAGGGTTTAGAGTATTCCCCCCAACAATGCCTTTGCCACCACCCTCTTTGTTTAGGTCTCAGTCAGGGTCAGCATCTGGGCAAACAGTCTTCAACTACATGATACAACCATATAAACCATCCTGCTATGCAGTAGATTTAATGTTTTTGGCCAGGGGTCAGCAACATTTTTCCACTTAAGGGCCGGATCCAATGTATGTGAATGCATGGAGGACCGCATTCACCTGCTAATAAATGAAGATAACATTACACAGCCCCTGCACTTCTGGCCCCCTTTACGTTACACAGCCCCCACACCTCTGGACCCCTTTACATTACACAGTCCCGCACATCTGGACACCTTTACATTACACAGCCCCCTGCATATTACACAGCCTCCCTGCATATCACACAGTCCCCCTGCATATTACACAGCTCCCCTACACACACACCCTGCATATTACACAGCCCCCTACACACATCCCCTGCATATTACACAGCCCACCCATAGCCCTGCCCTTCCTACCTTGCCCCATGCAGAGAAGGAGACAGAGTGGAGCAGGGAGCAGGAAGCTGAATGAGAACACACAACAGAGTTCATAAGACAACAGGAGCTTCCTGAGTTCATTTTTTATATTAACAAGCTAGTGATTGGTTGTTAGGACCACTTAGCAACCAATCACCTGGAAAGTTAATTTGGGAAGCTACCGCTGTCTTATCAGCGCTGCTGTGCGTCTCTCCTGTGTTCTCATTCAGCTCCCTGCTCTCTGCACTTAAAATGTCCACGGGCCAGGTGTACGTGAATTCATCTGTAAGTTGCTGACACTGTTCTAGGCCATGTATACAACAAGGTTACAATGTTACAGCCTAATTGCTAGGGGCAAAGAGACTCAGCAGACTGACTCAAACTCTCAAAGAATGCTTTTGATTAAGGTACTGGTTTTTGTTAATGTGTACAGTTACTGTATATTATAACATGTCAGGAATTATTCACTTTCGCTTAATATGTGCATTCTAAGCCATGCAACGGATTAAACTTCAAAAGCCTCCTGATAATAAATATGAATGTTTAGTATTACAATGTAAACTTATGCTTTTTGACTACTATGGCACTGGAATAAAAAAAGTAAAAATACAATGAGGTTTGGAAATGCCAAATAAAAAGACAACTATGAGGGCTTATATGTTTGATAATATATACATATTATTGATAAACACTAAAGCCTTGTACTTCTTGAGAAGTAGGAGTGGTCTCCCCCTTGTGACAGTATTGAAGGGTATTGAATAGTTGTGTTAGGTCTTGGTACTGCTGCCCTTTTGTTAAATGCCAATGGACAACAGTGAGCTGATTTTCTTGTAGGTCAAGGGGCATGATCTAAGTCTTGTGATTGAAAATAAGTTTTGTATGCCAGTCCAGCAACATTTATTCCTTGGGTCATAGTTGGAGTGATCCATTATTACTTTAGTAGTGGGAAAATAAATGGCAGTCATACATCCATGATAATAAATATTTATAACCTTCATATCTCTTAGTTTATGATGTGTGGGCTAGAGTGGGTGGGAAAGTGTTGACACATCTATCAATTCTTAATGGTTCTCGTGTCTACTTTTGGTTGATTTCCCCTCACTAACACCTTTCATCTAGACACCCTCTCATCTTTTTTTTAACAGTGATTTTCACTGTCTGCAATTCTACTTGGGGGAGATTTCCTCTCCCTTCCTGTTCTGTGTAAGGCCCTCAAACATTTAAGAAATGACAGAAAATTTACCTAACAAGACTTGTATACTAATGTATTTTGAATTTAAAAAGTTGTGCTTCTACCAGAGAACATGCACCCCAGTGTCCAAGGAGGACCAATATTGAAATATAATGGTGAGATATGAGAACAAAGAAAAAGACCTACCATGGTTGTGTTATTTACTCATTGTCTGCTTTTATGTTAGTAAAAATCAGTCCTTTTTTCAGGCAGATTAGTGTAAGAAAGAACCCCTTGACAGCTTGATGCAGCACCAGACAGAGTTTGGAGCCAGTTGGGATTATTTTTAACTAGAACCAGGTGGGAGCTGGCATTGGAAAGACCAGGAGGCCCCATTTGCCCATCCTGCTCCTCTAGTTCCGGCTGTGGAGTGATCTCAACTGTGCTCTGCCTGCCACCTCTCTGTATAGATAGGTAAGTGGAACGATGTGCTTGTCTGGCAGCAACAGTTTCTGAAGCCTGTGCCTAAGTCCCACATGCTCCACAGCTACACTACATTCTCCTCCAGAGTAACCTATCTTGCTCTTCTGCAGCCGCAGTTCTCTATCAGGTACTAACAATGAGGGAGATTTGGGGGTGGGAGTAGAGCACTGTACTGGGGGCAATTTTGAGGAAAAGGGAGTACCCCTGTACTCTGCACTCTGTACGCAGTGCACCCCTGAACCCTGCCTTCTGTATGCAGTGCACCCCTGAACCCTGCCTTCTGTATGCAGTGCACTGGTGAACCCTGCACTCTGTATGCAGCACACCTCTGAAACCATGCACTCTGTACTTAACACACACTCCTGGTATTTAATGCCCCTTTAAGACCTTCCCACTGTTAAGCCTTGTACACACGGGGGGACGATCGTAAGTATGATCGTCTCAAATCGTATGTTGGATAATGTAACTTGCATACTGACTGCACTAAACGATCGTACGACCACAGAAAGAACGTTCAGGTGCATGTAATTCGCATCCGGCCGTTCCTGACTTCGGAGCATGCGTGTTTTGCACAATACAACGTGTTGTACCAACTGCTCTGTACACACGATACAACGTTCGTATGACCGCTTGTTGGTACGACCAAGTTTTCTAGTCTGCTCATACAACTCCCCTTGTACGACCACCGTATGCCGGCTGTTCTAATCGCGCATACGAACAATCAATTTCGCATACAACGGTCGTTCATACGACCTGTTGTATACGATCGTCGTCCCGTGTGTATGTGACTTTAGTGCAGGAGGAGATACTGCTGACTCCTGAATGTGTTTTTGTTTTCCACCTGAATGGGAATTTTGCATTGAAATACTGTGTCACAACCACAACCTCACCATTTGGCTTGACTGGCAAGTTTTACAGGTGATACTGCCTGTGAAACTTGACATGTCAGTTTAAAATTGCCGCACTATGAAGCTAAACATCAAGGCCATGGCAATGTGTACTCAAGCACTATGTTCATTTTGAGGTAGGTGGTCAGGAAGCGGTTCTGCTTAATCATCCTCTTTTAGGCCGCTCCCACTATTAGATGCAATCTGGTCATGCCCATTGCTCTCTTTGGCATGCATAACAGAACTTGTTTTTCAACTGTATCCTACCCGGGTGACTGATAATTTTTCATGCTGTTGACTTTTTAAATGCAAACCAGGCCAATTACCAGTTATGGCTATTGTCAAAGTTTGCAGATTATGTTTATACTGTTTAAATATCGATTGTTTAGGAGTTCTGTAATTTTTTCAGGTTGCCTGTAAAAAATGTGCTCTCTCAGTAGATTTTCCATGTTCTGTCAGTAAAAAAAGTTATGGGAGGTTGGTAACCCTTGTCTGCTTGTGTTTTTTATACGTACGATTTCCCATATGACTTGAAAGGGGAACTTTCCAATATATAGGTATAGCGGACTGGAACGGAAAATACTGGGTGTGGGGCTTAGTGGAATACCATAACAAGACAGCTAGGATATGTAAAATCTACCTATCTTGGGTATTTTACCCCTCCAATAAATGTAGGTGTATCTTTTTTATTTATAATACTTTGAGTTTTAGCAAAATTGTGAGGCATATTTTGCACAAGACAGCAGCAGAAATGACCTAATTGTCCCCAGTGGCCTTGGTTATCTAAAATTTTATTACAATAATAAGCCAGCTGAGAAGCAATATGAAATGTTCTGTGCGTTATAATGTTAATGGAATTTTTTATGTGCTCTTTAAAGTGTCTTAGTCACCTCAGTGCTACATATTTTCCTATGTGACATTAAAGCTTATTTATTTATAATATATTTCAACAAGGAAAGTGCATCAAGAGCTTCTTTTTCATTACCAGTTCCACCCTGTGTAAAGAATATTAATCGGCGCTTGTTTATTGATATGCATGATAGAGTCTGCTTTGTGTCTAGGACTTTTGTTGGCAACTGACATTCATAACATAAGAATCTTTTCTACCAAATGCTTACATCTTTAAATTGTACTGAATCTTACAGTAAACCTGCAACAAACCTGGGTAATTCAGACTTACTTACCTGAAAAAAATCAGAGATTAACTTCTGTGAAAAATGCTTGGAAGATCCAGAAGTAAATTTTGCTAAAATGATATGCAGATTTTACCTTTAACTGTAAAAGTCAGACCTGCCACCTCCTGCTTTCTGAGACTCCCTATTGGTAATTGAGATCACTGATCGCATTAAAGGATGACTAAACCTGAAAACAAAAATGTATTCTATTGCAGCTTACCATTGCTCAGATTAATACTGAAAAAAAAACAAGAAAGACATATTTGTAGTCCAGCCTAAGTGGCAAACATGGCTCCATCTATAGATACAGTGAAGGAGTATGCATTGCCACATGGGGACAGAAAGTTTGTTATTAGGAAAATTTTAGGTGAAAATAAAAGGTAAAAGCCTGAAAAAGAAATATAATGCAGCCACTTTATCTAACGAATTGTAAGCTGCAAAATATATATATTTTTGTTTTTGGGGTTAGATAAGCTTTAAAGAAGTAACAAGATTCAAGACTATATCTCTGAGCTGAGGTTAGAATATGAACAGGTGGAGATTACCACCCTTAACCCTTTCGCTGCCGGGGGGTATTACACACAATCCAGTGGTCAGCAACCACCTTGATTGTGTGTGAAACTAACAGGCAGACTCCTACCTGTCAGGTGATAGCTTTTGGGCGGTGCCGCTGCCCCCCCCCCCGCACGTGCGCCCATGCCATGCTTACAGGACTCCGCTTGCCCATCTGCGGGCCCAGCACAGTCATGGCGGGTGGCGGCGGCTTGAGGGGAAGGAGAAGAGCGGATACACGTCTGATCTCCTCCCCTTGTTGTTGTGACCCAGAAAGCGACGTCTCTGGCGTCACTACCTGGTCAAGATATCCGTGTCCCTGGCTAGCTCAGCCAGAAAATAATGTTCTGCATTGAAAAACATTTCGTGGAACACAGGGGAGACATGCAGGGTCTTTTAGACCCTGCAAATCTCAATTAAGAGAACCTATCACCAAAAAAAAAAAATCACATAAGGAACTTTTTGTCCCCTATGTGATGAAAAAAAAAACACTTTTTTTTTGCAAAAAATAAAGTTACACCCAAACACATAAAATCCCCCCAAAAAATATGAGCACCCCCCCATATATACACGCACGAACATAAACGCATGAATCAGGGTGCCTACGCATGCAAACGTTGATTGCAATACACATGTTACATATCGCCGTGCAAGACGGTGTGAGAACAATGATTCTAACACAAGACCTCCTCCATAATGCTAAACTGATACCTATAGGGAGCTTCTGAAGCTGTTCCTATAGAAAATATAGAATACTGAAGTTTGACGCCATTTCACAGGGGCACACAAAAACTTTTGGCATGTTGGGTATCTATTTACTTGGTGCAACCTCATCTTTTATATTTTGCCAAAAATTTGGGGAATTTATTGTGTTTGTTTGCCCTAAAATTCACGTTAGTGTGTTTTTTTACTGCAATTTTGTTTCCTAGACCTTTGAGGTAATAGTACGTGCCATAAAAAATTGGAACTATTTTATTCTCTAGGGTGTCTACTGGTTTTGTGTAATCTTCAGGCCTAAAATCATTTTTTAAACATGGCTCTGGCAGCGAAAAGGTTAAAGGCTAAGTTCACCTTTTTTTGTTGTTCTAAATTCCAGCTCCCCTATGTACCAATATAGCATTAATTAACTTATTTTGCAGAAATAACAAAGCTTTCTATTTATTCTACACGTGCTTACTTCACTGTCCTCATGGCGGTTTAAAAACACTTTCCATTACTTTTGCCCTACTTCCTGGACAGACTTTAAGTCATGACACAGGACCTGGAGTCTATCCAGGAAGTAAGGCAGAAGCAATGGAAAGTGTTTTAACCACCTCAATACAGGGCACTTTCACCCCCTTCCTGCCCAGGCCATTTTTCAGCTTTTAGCGCTGTAGCACTTTGAATGACAATTGTGCGGTCATGCTACACTGCAACCATGTGAAATGTTTATCATTTTCTTCACACAAATAGAGCTTTCTTTTGGTGGTATTTAATCACTTCTGGGTTTTTTATGTGTTACTAAAAAAAAAAAAGACTGAAAAATGTGAAAAAAAATGTTTTTCTTAGTTTTTGTTAGTAAATTTTGTAAATAAGTAATTTTTCTCCTTCACTGATGTGATGATGAGGTGGCACTGATAGGTTGCACTGATGAGGTGGCACTTATGGGCACTGATGAGGCAGCACTTGTGGGCACTAATTAGGTGGCACTGATGAGGAGGCACTAATATGCCGCACTTATGGGCACTGATAGGTGGCACTGATGGGTGGCACAGGTGGGCACTGATAGGTGGCACTGGTGGGCACTGATGGGTGGCACTAGCTGGCACTTATAGGTGGCACTGGTGGGCACTGATAGATGGCACTGGTGGGCACAGATAGGCAGCACTGATTGGCAGCACTGATAGGTGGCACTAATAGCCAGCACTGACTGGCATCACTAATGGACACTGATTGGTGGCACTGTTGGGCACTGACTGCTGGCACTGGTGGGCACTTCTGGACACTGATTGCTGGCACTGGGGGGGCGCTGGTTGCTGGCACTGGTTTTCAATTGTATTCAGGGCATCCCTAGAAGTCCTCTGTGAGAGGAGATGCCGCTGATTGGCTCTCCTCGTCACACACTCTGTCAGTGTGAGGCGAGGAGCGCCGATTACCGGCATTTCCGTGTTTACATGTGACCGGCTGTGATTGGTCACAGCCGATAACATGGTTAAAGAGCCATGGCAATACGGCGTGACCGTGATCAGCATGCGCAGGAGCACTTTTTCTCATATGATGTCGCCCCAGAACGAGAGCCACACCGCCCCGCCGTATTTGACGGTGGCCGGACAGCAAGCAGTTAAACAGCCATGCGGACAGTGAGGTAAATGTGTGTAGAATAAATTGAAAACCGTTTTATTTTTGCAAAAGAAGCAGATTAATGCTATATTGGTACATAGGGGAGCTGGAATTTAGAAAAAAAGATGCACAAAGGTGAACTTAGCCGTTAAGTAGTCAACCTTGAGGTTGATTTGATTACGTTTTTCTCTTCACACCCAGGCCTCTCTCTTAAGCCCCATACAAACTATACAATTTTCTGTAGACTTTTGTCTTCAGATTTACCAAAACCATATAATATGAGGTCAAACTTTAAGAGTTGCAATTAGCATGCAATCAGGCAGGGCCTTGCACTATGTGATTTTGGTAAATCTGAAGACAAAAGTCTACAAAAAATTGTATAGTGTGTATGGGGCTTAAGATTCAGCAACCTCCAGCACCAATGTATTTGGCTCAATTGGGCTTAAAAAAAAGTTGATTCGGTTTGGATCATGCTCTGAAGCTTTAACTAGGTCACAGATATCTTCAGACACATCAGTATTTTTGGCAACTGCCAAATTGCCAGCACTAGCACTGAGATTACTTCTTCATAGGCTTACTGATATACTATACATGTTGTGTTGGATTTCTTCAAAAGGATATGGCTTTGTGCAGCTGCTGGTGAGCTGATTTTTTGGAATTTTGGAATTATAACTCTTAGCAGAAAGATTTACCTGCTTTGCCATTTACCCATTAAATATTGCTTCCCTATAATGTAAATTAAATAGAAACTCTACGTAGGACAGAAAGACCACTTGTAGTGGAAAAAGCAAGCGAGAAGTCCTGGTAAATTGTACAAAGATCTCTTTTTATCATTTTAAAAAGTCCTTTTTTTCCTGTGTGGCCATTCTTTCTTCTCTGCAGACTATTGCTAGCATGTTTGGGCTATAGAAACATATATATGTGAAAAACCGCATACCTTTCCATCCTGTTGATGTTGTTGGGCTGGGTTATGCTTCACCCCTTTGGACACTAGATGGTACTGAGCATACAAGAATATGATCAGCAGTAATAAAAGAAAAATACCAATTTAACAGAGATGTGGAAATATATATAACTTCCTCCTGGGACAGGTCAGTGACTGTTAACACACATTTAATTATAGTGGTCAACGGACTTGTCAGGGGAGGTCATTTGAGTAATGAGGACTCAGAAAATACAATCTTTTTTTGTTTACTTCCATCTGTTGACAATATGTTCATGCACTTTTGGCTGAATCTGGAGTTCGCTAAAAAATGAATATAGACGGGGGGCGTGGCCTGACGACACTGCTGAATGGTTGCCTAACTCCACAGCTCCTGTGCTAAACGGCAAAAATCGACCGATCCACGACAGACACCGGGATTTTCAACCCAGCTAAAAACGGCAAATCGTGTCCTCGACACCTCAATCCGTTGGTAAGTCGTCACAGCAGTCCGGTGCGGGGGGCAGATATAAGTAAAAAATCGCTTGAGGTCTAAGTCGGTTTTCACGTACTTGTATAACAGTTGTCTACCTTCATTTGTTTTTTTCTAACATAAAAGACTCAGGAGTAATGAGTTTACTGGAGGGGACTGTTCAGGCAACTGGTGATATTAATTTACACACAATTGTCAGTGACTGGACAGGGTCCTCCTTCAATATATATAAAGGTGTAGAGACAATTTAACCATAAAAAGAAAATAATGACGACTAGTATAAGAACATACGAGT
>BLSH010033372.1:64670-76335 GCA_018402905.1 Glandirana rugosa | reverse complement strand
ACCCTTTCCCCCTCCCGACTGGTACTACTCACAGAGTTGCATTAACGGCTATACCCACCAAGTTGTATGATATACCTATCCAGTCATCCAAGATGGTTCACTGGGTAATAGCATTACTCCATACTATTGTGACCAGTCGGAACATCTGTGTGCTATTTGTACTGTGCATGTTGTTACTCTGTAATACTACATTTATTAATAAAAACTATTGAAAGAAAAAAATGAATATAGACATTTTTTTCCACACTAAAAATTGTTTCGAGATAGAGTTAACACTGAAAATTGTTTATGCATTTTTGCATTACATGCCTAATGTAATTTTCCAAGTTTACTTTAGAAGGAATGTTTTTGCATATCTTTTTTGTCTTTATTTATCATGTTCACTACTAAAAACCTTTTTAAGTTTAGTTAGGTAGATATTATATATTTGCATAATAATATTTTATATTTACATTTTTAGCCAGCAGGTGAAGCCCTATGCTCTCCATCACATGTTTATCTATCTATTTTTTTTAACACGTTAGAAATGTTAAAAAAATTACATTATTATAGAATCAAACCTATTATGGTTTACTTATAAGCTTACAGGAACTTTCATGCAGGATTCTACATAGCAAAAAATATGTACTGGAAAATCTTGCTGCCTTTAAATTGCTGATCTCTATCAAGTCTATTTAAACTTTTTACTTCATCCACAGATTATCACAGTATTTTCATATATTCAAATAGATGCTCAAAGCTGATAAATAAAACACGTAAACACATTTTTGGTACTGGATCCTGAACATTTAATAGCAAAAGAAGTATGCAAGATTAATAATACATAGGTAGTATATACATTTAATTTCCCTAGATAAAGATAATATGTTATAGCTTCTTCCTAATAGACACGTGTATAAAATTTGTGTGTATTATAAATGAAGATGATATATATGGGAGCATTTGTATGATTGAATATAGTTCACTGTTTGCAAAATTAAACCCCAGACAAGTAATGATCTATAACAAGGCTTAAGAAGTGAAAAGAGATTATCTATTATTTTGGCAGGGTTATAGTTTTAAGAGAAACTGAAAAACATGAGAAGAAGCCTAAGGCTCCACCTGCAGGTTTAAGCCTCATATACACAATGAGAATATCGGATAAATGATTTGTTGGATACTAGTCTCATATTGATAATGAAAAGGTTACTCAACTTACCAAAATTCTCGTATGATAGAATACAACTTCGGAAGTGATGTAATGCATTGAATTGTATTGTAATGTATTCTTAAACGAAAATCAGATGTTGTGTTCACTTGCAATAAAAATTTTCTAGCCTGCACCTTCAGTTTTTGTTGTCCGAAAAGTGGGAATTGGCTGTCAAAGGCACTATAGTTCTTCCATTCTTCTTATTGTGTCTATGGGCCTTTAGTATATAAAAACACACTATTTTTATATGTATTTTTTAGTCCCTAAAACACATTAAAGAAAGAATATTTAGACTAAATGGTATTACATTTCTTTTATTTAAAAAGAGAGGTTGTACACAGCTCGAAGTTTATATAGAGGCTACAACCCAAGATGTATGCAATGGATGGCCATACCATATTGCATATGTGTGTACATATATATTTAATTCTTTAGATTATTAGGATTAAATAAAAACAGTATTGCGCTAAAGTGTACAAGTGCAGCAGCAACAAACTATGTGATAATAACACAGAAACCATATAAATTCAAAAACAAGTTGCGCTAACTCCTATTAGAAGTCCAAGAAAGTCCTTCAGTGCTGATAATGAAACACAAAAGTGAAAAAGTAAAAAAGAAAATATTTCACAGTGCAAGTGAAATGAATGAATCCTGAGTATTCTCAGAGATGGATTTGTCCATGAGAAGTACAGAACCATCTAGCCCAAGAACATCTGTTTTTAAAGTTCAGAGGATATCCCACGATGTAAATAGAGAATGGTATGAAGAAGCTTTCACCAGACACATGCACACCTCAAGTGCTTCAAGTGGAGGGAATACCCTTACCAGATAAGATGGACACACTATCTCTAGTGGGTCATTAAAGCTGGCAGATGTAACCTTCTGCAAGGTATACAGACGGAACTCCTCCTCTCTACACGCATAGGAATGGATACCAAGCTGACAGTTCACATAGACATCACATCTCCACCGGTTAGGGCAATAAAAAAGGAAGGAATCCATAGTGTAAAACCATAGGACCAAGTTTAATAAAAGAAATAGTAGGTACTCACATTTAAAAAGGTGAATCACATGTAAAAATGCCGGCATGTACTGAAAACAAACAAATGTCCCGTTCCTCTCCGAACGTTACAGGCACGGTGGCGTCAAAACGTGGCTCCGCCCTACATGTTTCGTCATAGATGACGTCGTCCAGGGGCACGGGCAACCAGCTGACGCACCACCTTTTATAACCATAGCGAACCAAGCCTCGTCTTGACTGCCGGCCGCCATTTTTTAGGAGTACAGATGTCCAGGGGTGGCGACAACCGGACCCCACCCCTTGGACGCCCCGCTCCAGATATCCACGATCATATTATTACAGACCTCGATGTTATAGTCATAACTACAATTGCGTGTATATTCATAAGCCTTGGCAGTCCAAGGGTGTCAGCCTCTCCAATTATCACTAGAGGAGCGAGTGGTATTAAAACCATCCGCCTCCCTGTAATCCTCTCCAGGCTTGTCAGCCCCCGTGACCGACCATATCTGACCTGGCACAAATGCCTGCATCTCAAAGAGAACAAATTCTTTTGAACAGACATCCCGGGACTGCCCATCCTGTATCCCAGTATCTCTTCAAGATGAAAAGATAAAAACAAAATACATCTTATCAAACTCCGTGTTTTAAATGCCGAACACCGCGGCTTGCGCCCCCAAGATGTGCAAACAGAAGAACATTCCCTGATTTCACCTACTTGTTTCACCTTAAGGAATTCCTCCTAAATATAGATATCCAGAATAATGACCCCTTTTGTTTATCTGGTATGTCAAATCCCCTCAAGATAAGATTTACCTATTCTTGGGAAATTATGAATTATCAATGAATGCATTGATTTCTACATCTGCATTGAGGCCTCTAGGTCTCAAAGTCTGGGCCCTAAATATACAACTCATTTCGAGTTTAGAGACTCGGACTGCCAAGGCTTATGAACATACACACGTTTGTAGTTATGACTATAACATCGAGGTCTGTAATAATATGATTGTGGCTATCTGGAGCGGGGGCGTCCAAGGGGTGGGGTCCGGTTGTCGCCACCCCTGGACGTCTGGACTCCTAAAAAATGGCGGCCGGCAGTCAAGACGAGGCTTGGTTCACTATGGTTATTAAAGGCGGTGCGTCAGCGTGTTACCCGTGCCCCTGGACGACGTCATCTATGACGAAACATGTAGGGCGGAGCCATGTTTTGATGCCACCGCGCCTGTAACGTTCGGAGAGGAATGGGACATTTGTTTGTTTTCAGTACATGCCAGCATTTTTACATGTGATTCACCTTTTTTAAATGTGAGTACCTACTATTATTAAACTTGGTCCTATGGTTTTACACTATGGATTTCTTCCTTTTTTAATGCCCTAACCAGTGGAGATGTGATGTCTATGTGAACTGTCAGCTTGGTATCCATTCCTATGCGTGTAGAGAGGAGGAGTTCCGTCTGTATACCTTGCAGAAGGCTACATCTGCCAGCTTTAATGACCCACTAGAGATAGTGTGTCCATCTTATCTGGTAAAGGTATTCCCTCCACTTGAAGCACTTGAGGTGTGCATGTGTCTGGTGAAGGCTTCTTCATACCATTCTCTATATACATCGTGGGATATCCTCTGAACTTTAAAAACAGATGTTCTTGGGCTAGATGATTCGGGACTTCTCATGGACAAATCCATCTCTGAGAATACTCAGGATTCATTCATTTCACTTGCACTGTGAAATATTTAGATTATTAGTGTTATGAGATAAAAAGCAATCCTATCTATCAGTGTGAAGTGACTATACACATTGGTATGTTTCTGACAGCATAAAGATTAAAGTTGTAACTTTTTTTTAAGGAGTCAATTAAAATACAACTCCATTAAAAATGTTTTTACTAGTTTTGAATAGAGCAAGTGGTGCATTACCCCAGCCTAGGTATTTGGGCTCCAACGCAGGTGAAATCACTCCTGCCCTATTTTTTCAACCACAGCCCACAGCATAACACATTATAGATTGTGGTGCTCTGCTATGTATTGCGCATGTGCATTGGTGGACCATTCCAAGTGAACAGGAACACTTACACAGTTCATAGAGTACATAAGGGGCAAGGGCACTGGTACTATGTGCATTACTACAATGCACTATATGTGAACAGTTCCTTTACAGTACATCACTGGTAATGTGCAGGGACCTTATGGTGCCTAAAAGAAATTGTGCAGGTCTTCATATCTGTTTCTTTGGGCTTGGACTTTATACAAAGCCTTAACTTCTCTATTTAATTTCACATTAAAATGACACTAACCCTACTACTGACATTCAAACCCCGAACCCTCAGAGGCCAACAGAGGCTGTCTTATTTGACAGTTGAATAACATAGTGGTATGTATTACTCTCGACTTGGAAGATGGTCAACACCATGCAGCTTTTATAGAGTGACCCAGTAGCAGGGGGAACAGGAAATAGTGGAAACAATTGCAATGAGGTCAGAGAATTTGTGTCACATCTCCAATCTTCAAAATAGGCTCATCAGTAGCCATAAAGAAACATTACCCTCTATATACAAAAAAATATATATATATATATTTAGCTTGTGGCGGCCCTTATTTTATATGTTACACATAAAAACTAGTGAAAAATGCATATGCTATGCTATAAAAAAACAAATTAGAGTTTGCAGTCCAAAATAAAAATGAAATGGGGAAAAGATACTACTTTACTTGAAAATAAGCATAGTCTTTATTTGTAAAAGCTTGGGAATTTCACTTGTAAGTAGTTACCTTGAGCTACAATTCTAGTTTATGTAGAGTAATACAAATTCATTCAGTTTACCATTAAATAGCCCATAGAGACTGACAATTAAAGCAGGATGGTTGTATATGCTATGTAGGAGCTTATGTTGTGTAGGAACCTTTATAGCTCAGTAAAAGATAATTAAAAACAAGGCAATTGGTAAAAACACATGATCATTTACTACATGTGCCAATTTATAATATAATGCTTGTTACAGGAGGTAAATGTGAAAGAGTATATCATGCTTGTTATATAGTTAAAAGCCCATCTCCAGCTTACACAAAGTTTTTTGAATCTCTCATCTTTTTATAACTGTTGGTGACTGCATTTTGGAGATTTCCCTTCACTTCCAGTCCCTATGAAACTAAGGCAATAAATTAGGAGGAAGACTGGGACAGCAATGAAAATTTCACAAAAAAGTTCTAACCATTCCCTGCTCAGCTGGAAAAATGTTTTTGTTAGAGTCTCTTCCCCATTTTTTCCTAATCTTCTTTTATACATTGTAACAGGAAGTGAGGGAAAATATCCAAGAATCACACTGAAACAAAAACATGAAACTTAAAGCAGAGCTCAGCCCCCCCCTGCCCCCCACACACACACTAAAAAATACTGTAGCTGCTGAATGTTTAATATTAGGACACTTTCCTGTCCAGGGATCCCACGATGTCGGCATCCCAGCCAATTTTTTAATCGTCTCTCGGGTGCTGCCGCCGCCATTCTTTGTATGGGGAACTGGCAGTGAAACCTTGTGGCTTCTGCAGCGAGGTCTCCCAGAAGTGGGGACATGTACCCCCCCCCCCCCCCCCCGAAAAGGTGCCAAATGTGGCAGAGGGGGGGGAGGAAGCAAACACCCTTTTGGGTGGAGCTCCGCTTTAATGAAATCATTGCCTACCCTAAAGGTGGCGTGGCCATACATATACATATAACATTCTGATCAAATGATTCTTCACCAAATCAGACAATATTATTGAATCTATGAATTATGTAAAAAGACATATGCTGTGTCATCTATCTATTTTGTGCAAATCCGATTGACTTCATTCAAATTATTCTGAACACTCTTGATGGAAGATCAGATAATAGGAAAGTAGATAGATCAATTTGATGGTCAAAATGTAAAATCATATATTTCTTTCCACATTTTATTTCAATTATTTCTAGCCTATTCCTATTAATCTGAACATTCTTGAGGTTTGTAAAGATACTTTGTGAGGATCCCTACACAGGTACTACCTTGAACTCTCTGACAGGTATTCACTATACCCTGTGGGTAGACACGGCTGTGTCACACATTTCACAGAGCCTTCTTTCTCAACTACAGCGTTGATGAGAAGAGGAATTTCAGGAGGCGGAGTCAGTACAGGAATTACTGCTTGCAGGCAGCAAGATGCCATGGGATGGCCAGCAGACCAGCAGCACTCCCAACATGAAAGGAGATTTTTAAAGTACGCTAATATTAAATTATCCTATATAACTATTTTTTGTATTCTTTGTATTGTTCTGTGATCGCTGCATACCTAGGACACAGCTAATCACAGATTGGGGTGAAGGGCAAATCACAGTGGCCCTTTACCATGTGATCAGCTGTGTCCAATGACAGCTGATCACGATGTAAACACAAGCCGGGTATTGGCATTCCTTTCCTCACACTGAGCGGGAGGAGAGTACAGTCAATAATTGGCTTGTGTGAAAGGGACATGTACACTAATAATCAAGGCACTGATTATCAATGTCCTGATTATCAGTGCAGTCCCAACAGTGCCCACCAGTGCTGTCTTTCAGTGCTCACCAGTGCTACCAATCAAAGCCCACCAGTGCTTATCAGTGCTGCCAATCAGTGTCCATAAATACCTTTTCATCAGTGTCACCTATCAGTGCCGCCTATCAGTGCTCATTAGTGCCGCCTATCAGTGCCTATCAGTGTTGCCTATCAGTGCCACCTATTAGTGTCCTTCAGTGCCATCTATTAGTGCCACATATTAGTGCCCACCAGTGCCGCCTATCAGTACAGCCTCATGAGTGCCTCATTATCAGTGCCAGCTCATCAGTGTCCATCAGCGCAGCCTATCAGTGCAGCCTCACCAGTGCACATCAATGAAGGAGAAAAATTACCTGTTTGCAAAATTTTATAACAAACTATGAAAAATGTTTTATTTTCAAAATTTTTGGTACTTTTTTGTTTGTTTAGCAAAAAATAAAAAAACCTAGCGGTGATTAAATACCACCAAAAGCTCTATTTGTGTGAAAAAATGAACAAGATCTCATATGGATACAGTGTAGCATGACCACTCAATTGTCATTCCAAGTGTGACAGTGCTGAAAGCTGAATATTGGCCTGGGCAGGAAGGAGGTAAAAGTGCAAAAAATAATTTTGGTCCTACAACTGCAGTCATATCACTTACCTATTATGAATTATGTCCCATGCCTGTCAGGCAGTGATGACAGATCCAAGTTCTGAGGGATTTAATAGCTCTGGGACTTCTGTGAGCTGCAGAGAAAAAAAAATCCCAACAAGCATCCACCCCTCCCTCTATAGAGAAAAGCCCTTGCATTGCATGTAACATGATCTGTGCATGGTGGAGAGTCTGATGAATGCCAAGATTCTCATCTCATTCACAGACTGTGTAATCAATGCACTGACCTTTCTCAATGGAGGAAGAGGGAGGAAGGGGCGGATCCGCGTCGGGAACTTTTTTTGCTGCAGCTCACAGAAGACTCCCTCATGGCTGGAAGTTCAGCAGCGGGGAGAGGATCTGTCATCACTGTACAGATTTCTACAGGATCTTTCATTACAGGTACGTGATGTTGCTGCAGCTATGGAAAGCTCCTATTCTTTGACAAAACATTTGGTTTAATTATAGGGGAGGTAAAAACAATGTATTAATGCTTTTCAAGGCACGAGTCTGCTTCTTCCAGAGGATATTAGATCTAAATTATACACATTTAACACAAAAACATCAATATATGGTTATATTCATAAATCCATTTGTTTCCGTGAATAGTACATTGATCTGTCGGTTGAGTAGAGAGGTCACAAATACATCAATTAGAATGCTCCTAAATGTACCACCTGATGAGGTACATTTTGGAGATTAAGCTGTGAGGATTTCTAAGCCCCGGACCAGTGATGCGGCTATAACAGGACTCAGAACGGGAGATTGCCACACTCCAGGTCACTAGAATGGGGGGGGGGGGTAAGGTGGGGGTCCTGTGTAAGTTCACCTCACAGATTGATTTTTCTGTAAAGGTGAACTTAACCTTTAAAGGTTTTTTTCTTCTAATTTTTCCTTCAGCTTTTGCCAACACCCTCTTCAATGCTCTATTTAAATATACACTATATTACCAAAAGTATTGGAATGCCTGCCTTTACACACACATGAACTTTAATGGCATCCCAGTCTTCGTCCGTAGGGTTCAATATTGAGTTGGCCCATCCTTTGCAGCTATAACAGCTTTAACTCTTCTGAGAAAGCTGTCCACAAGTTTTAGGAGTGTGTCTATGGGAATGTTTGACCATTCTTCCAGAAGCGCATTTGTGAGGTCAGGCACTGATGTTGGACAGGAAGGTCTGGCTCGCAGTCTCCACTCGAATTCATCCCAAAGGTGTTCTATCGGGTTGAGGTCAGAACTCTGTGCAGGCCAGTCAAGTTCTGCTACCCCAAACTCGCTCACCCATGTCTCTATGTATCCTGCTTTGTGCACTGGTGCACAGTCATGGTGAAACAGGAAGGGGCCATCCCCAAACTGTTCCCACAAAGTTGAAAGCATGAAATTGTTCAAAATGTCTTGGTATGCTGACACCTTAAGAGTTCCCTTCACTGGAGCTAAGGGGCCAAGCCCAACCCCTGAAAAACAACCCCACACCGTAATTCCCCAAATTGGGGTGCTGAGGGGGCTGCTGCACACAGAAGCTTTTTATCTTAATGCATTAAGATAAAAAATGTTCTGACTTTACAATCACTTTAAGTAGGTTCTTGCATGTCATAGAGTGGGAGAGAATTAACATTTCTATCACGCTTTTATGTCTGTCTTTGATCCCACTTGAGATATTTTCCTTTTCATTCTGTTCCTGTGTTGCACATTAAAGGAATGGGGAACTGTTGTTGTCAATGAGGTGACAAGGCACAAACAGCAATAAAAAATATCTTCTGGTTTTAAGCCTTCCTTATTCTACTAAAAACATGTTTTGATTATGTCTGTGCCCCTGAAAGAGATTTCTCATCACTTCCTGTCATGACATGTTGTCACTACAAATGTTGTCAAAAATGTGTACCACTCAATCTATACATTATTTTACCTGGGTGGATAATGTACTATTTGATAGGTATGTATACTATTTATTTATCATATTATTTATTGATAGTATTTATATCTAAAAGTAGACAAAACATTATAATGACTGGAGTGATATCTTGGATCTGTTTTCCGTGACTGGAAATGGATGCTGAGAGTTGTGATCTTCTGGCAACATGAAGGGTAGTTGATCATCCATCTTTGGTTTATTATTTCCTGTTCAGTTGTGCCTGTAAATACCTATTTAACAAAGTACTCCCCACTGAATAGTTCAATCATTTTATGTGTAAAACTGTATGTGCACAATATAGTCAAAAATCATAAAACCTCAAGAATAAAAGATTACTTGTAGGAATTTGTTCTCCAAGAAGAATTTTTTTTTAAGGAGGAAAGTACAGCATAATTACTTTAAGCCAACCTATTGAAGATGCCCCTGGCTCTTTTGGCCCCCAAGTAATCAGGAAATATGGCTTATAACTGCGGTAGAGGCAGCTTGTCCTATTGATGAGAGCAGTCATCCAACCCAGCTATTGGTGTGCTGGGTGCACTGGGTGACTGGTCTACCCAACACCCTCACTAGGTCTGCGGGACATGCTTACACCTGATTTTCTTTGTGCACTGATGGAAGAAAGGACTCTTGAGATTGATTTCAACTTATAATATTCTGATCATACTGTGACCTCTTTACATTATTTATAAAAACCTACCTGTTATGCACATAGAATATATTTTATAACAAAAATTGCTTTTGACGTCTACATGACTCCTAGGATCTCACATAGTTCCAGCTGTGATTCATCACCTGATATTTTTTGCAAAAGGTACCATTCCTCATTTATATGTGCTAACTCGTATATTGTGCACTCTGTAGTAATCACAAAGTTCTAAATTATTGAAGGAAGGTGCATGTTTTTTCTTAATGTGTTGTTTTATGCTAGTGAAGAGGAAGAAAATACAGTGTTCCTGGATTCCATACTGTATAATGCTAAATTATTAAGATTTGTTAATAATTGATAATGGTATAACATAATATCACAAAGGACTACGTAGATTTGTTTCTCTCTTTTCCACATCCTTGAAGAATAAAGAAATGTAGAGGTTGTTTTGCAGATAAAGTCTTTATCTTAAATACTAGAAATGGAGAATGAATGGGTGTTAAAACATGCAATGCCAGAATACATTTATTTAAAACATAATATACATTACCAATACCAATAATATCTGTGCGAATTATGTAGACACAGAATAAAAAAAGAAATCATGTTTAATATGAGGAAAACAAAATAGTATCTATAGTTTGTAATAAAAAGGTGTAAAGTTATAAAAATATATAGCCTTGGTATGGGCATATCTTTGGTACTTATTAAAAGTAATTGCAATTTAGGTTCTAGGAATAATGTGTGGGTGCTCAATTAAAAGAGGAGACATGGACAGTCATTAATCTGGTGAGGAAGTCATGGGTGCTATTCATATAACAAGTGATTGCTGCTCATTGGTATGAGGTAAGCCACTGGTCATCAATCGGGGAAGGGGTAAGGGTAATCATACAAAATGGGTGCTTGGAGTTTATAGGTGGCAAGAGTCATCTCTCCAGTACTGTGGAATTGGGGCTGCTTATCAGTCCGGGGGGAGAAACACATGATCATCTCTTCAGGGCAGGAGGTATAGGTGCTTAGAAAGACAAAACCAGAGAAAAATTCCAAGCTCAACTTACCAACCATCTTATCTATATTCCCATCACACACATTCCTGGCAAACCAGGCTCATGCAAGGGTGGGTGCTGCAGCGATTACCAGCTGGGTCCTGGAAATGTCATACAATTGTACATATTCTCCAACATATTCTCCAACATATTCTCCAACACACCATGGATCACCATCCAAAGGTTTCGTTATTGTAGAGAGAAGACATCACAGAGAAGTGCAATGTTTCGGAGACATGCAGTACCATTTCGTCAGGCATGTGATGACTTACAAATAGAGTTGAGCGAACTTCTAGAAGTCCGGGTTCTGCTGGTTCGGCCGAACTTCGGGTCAAAGTCCGGGTTCGGGTCCGGACAGAACCCGAACTTTGTCCCGGGAAGATCTTCAAGCGAGTTGAGATAAACATTCAGTAGTGTACGGACTGCTTTACCATGACGTACAGAGGCTTTGTAACGTGAAGAGACACTACAGAAGAGAGATGTTATTGCTTTGGAAACCTACCACTAGGTACCACACAACCTCTTATACAACCTCTTATACAACCTCTTATACATGTTAACATACTGTAAAGGTCCTGGGTCGACCATTAGCGACGTCGTGGGTGGGAACGTACTCGGACCAAACGGTCCTTACACACACTACCCTTATATCTATTCTACCAACCATTCAACTCGAACCTTAA
>BLSH010033372.1:52011-62392 GCA_018402905.1 Glandirana rugosa | reverse complement strand
GTTTCATTTAAAGTGATACACACATTTTAAAAAAAAATGTGTATAAAAGCTGTTGAATGATTTCCGGTTTGATTTAAAGTGACACACAGACTTGAAATACTTGTGCAGAAGAGATGTTCACTTATTTCCGGTTTGATTTAAAGTGATACACACATTTTGCAGAACAGTGATATGGGTACTTCCGGCTTATTTATACTTTTTTGACACAGTTTGAAGATGATTTTAGAACAGTTCTATGGCCTCTAATGTTAATTAATACTTTTCAAACCCATTTTGAAGATGATCTCCATTTTTGCATTTTTATGTTTTTATTTTTTTAAAAATATTTAAAGTTATTTCACTGTCCCCATTTCTTTGTAGGGCACTTGTCCCACCCTTACCCACATTTTCCTTCATTTTGCAGACCTCTAGGACCTTCCTGGGCTTTTTTACAGCATTTTTCTAATTTTTCATTAAAATTACCAGAACCCCGGACCCGAACCCGGACTTTTTTTGAAAAGTTCGGGTCCGGGTCCGGGTCCCGGACACCCCAAAGTTCGGTACGGACCCGAACTTTACAGTCCGGGTTCGCTCAACTCTACTTACAAACCAATCTGCTAACCAATCTGCTAACCAATTAACCTGTCCAACAGTAAGCGTTAAAAACAGGGATTTAGTTAGCATGCATTGTCAAATGCATGCATAAGCTGCAAGGCCTCTGATTGGCACCCTGTGTATCGCTTGGAGGTAGCCCAATCTCCCTCAAAGGCACAGGGGGCACATTAGACACCCAACACATAGCACAATGGCTGCAAAGGTGCCCAGTGTGTCCCCTGACCAAATTTACACCAGTAACAAAGAGATAGCCCCTGCCCCTACTTATAACAGCAAGGAGCACATGGAAGGGCAAATGGTATAGGTGCTTAGCATGAGTGACAGGCGCTAATCATGATACAGATCAGCACATGGAGGGAGAAAGAATTATCTTATAGAGGGATTCTGTTTGATGCTTCTTAACTAATTATTGACTATACATGTTGTGCATTCTAGAACAGTGTTTTTGCCAGCACTTAAGTCTGAAAGAGGAACCAAGCCCACCAATTTTACCAAAACAGTTTTATTCAATGCATGGCTTGAATGATAACTGTTACAGTTACTAGTGTGCTTATGTTAGCTCTCAACTGAACTGTCAAGCCATAAAATGGCTGGTGCAAAGTTGCTCACATGTGTAGCACCATGGCAACTGTAGATCAAACAAAGGTTAAGATGGCAGCTACCTTGGCTGTAAAGGATAGGAGTAGAGTTGAGCGAACCCGGATTGTAAAGTTCGGGTCCGTATCGGACTTTGGGGTGTCCGTGCCCCGAACCCGGACATTTGAAAAAAAGTATTTTTTGCGCCTTTTCTATAGCTGCAGGGCAGCCAATCAACAAGTGTTTTACTAGTTTGCCCTTAGAAGCCATCACAGCCATGCCTACTAATGGCATGGCTGTGAATGGCCAGTGCATCATGTGACCCAGACTATTTTTGGCGCCTGTTGAATAGCTGCAGGGTAGCCAATCAACAAGTGTTTCACTCGTTTGCCCTTAGAAGCCATCACAGCCATGCCTACTAATGGCATGGCTGTGATAGGCTAGAGCATCATGTGACCCAGCCTCTATATGAGCTGGAGTCACGTATGCCACGTGTCACATCATCTCAGGCTAGTGTAGGGAGAGCATGCTGCCGGCGCTGTGAGGGATAGATTACCGATCTAATATGATCTCATCACAGACAGATTTGTGGCGGTGCTGTGAGGGGAAAGCTTAGAGTTCTAAAACCACCTGATACTGGACTAGGTAGAGTTTACTAGTGCTGTGAGGGATAGATTACCGACCTAATATGATCTCATCCTGTATTACAGAAAGGTTCCTGGTGGTGCTGTGAGGGGAAAGCTTAGTATTCTAAAACCATCTGATACTGGACTAGGTACAGTTTACTGGTGCTGTGAGGGACAGATTATTGTTCTAAAATCATCTCCTAGTGCTATAGGGAGAGGTTCCTGATGCTCCTGTGAGGGACAGATTATTGTTCTAAAATCATCTCCTACTGCTATAGGGAGGGGTTCCTGCTGCTCCTGTGAGGGACAGATTATTGTTCTAAAATCATCACATACTGCTATAGGGAGAGGTTCCTCCTGGTGCTGTGAGGGACAGATTATTGTTCTAAAATTATCACATACAGCTAGAGGGAGAGGTTCCTGCTGCTCCTGTGAGGGACAGAATATTGTTCTAAAATCATCTCCTAGTGCTATAGGGAGAGGTTCCTGCTGCTCCTGTGAGGGACAGATTATTGTTCTAAAATCATCTCCTACTACTATAGGGAGAGGTTCCTGCTGGTGCTGTGAGGGACAGATTATTGTTCTAAAATCATCTCTTAGTGCTATAGGGAGAGGTTCCTGCTAGTGCTGTGAGGGTCAGATTATTGTTCTAAAACCATCTCCTATTGCTATAGGGAGAGGCTCCTGCTGGTGTTGTGAGGGACAGATTATTGTTCTAAAATCATCTCCTAGTGCTATAGGGAGAGGTTCCTGCTGCTCCTGTGAGGAACAGATTATTGTTCTAAAATCATCCCATACTGCTAGAGGGAGAGGTTCCTGCTGGTGCTGTGAGAGACAGATTATTGTTCTAAAATCATTGCATACTGCAAGAGGGAGAGGTTCCTGCTGGTGCTGTGAGGGACAGATTATTGTTCTAAAATCATCTCCTACTGCTATAGGGAGAGGTTCCTGCTGCTCCTGTGAGGGACATATTATTGTTCTAAAATCATCTCCTAGTGCTATAGGGAGAGGTTCCTGCTAGTGCTGTGAGGGACAGATTATTGTTATAAAATCCTCTCCTACTGCTATAGGGAGAGGTTCCTTCTGCTCCTGTGAGGGACAGATTATTGTTCTAAAATCATCACATACTGCTAGAGGGAGAGGTTCCTGTTGGTGCTGTGAGGGACAGATTATTGTTCTAAAATCATCTCCTACTGCTATAGGGAGAGGTTCCTGCTAAAGCTGTGAGGGACAGATTATTGTTCTAAAATCATCTCCTACTGCTATAGGTAGAGGTTCCTGCTGGTGCTGTGAGGGACAGATTATTGTTCTAAAATCATCACATACTGCTAGAGGGAGAGGTTCCTGCTGCTCCTTTGAGAGACAGATTATTGTTCTAAAATCATCACATACTGCTAGAGGGAGAGGGTCCTGCTGGTGCTGTGAGGGACATATTATTGTGCTAAAATCCTCTCCTACTGCTATAGGGAGAGGTTCCTGCTGCTCCTGTGAGGGACAGATTATTGTTCTAAAATCATCTCATACTGCTAGAGGGAGAGGTTCCTGCTGCTCCTTTGAGGGACAGATTATTGTTCTAAAATTATCACATACTGCTAGAGGGAGAGGTTCCTGCTGCTCCTGTGAGGGACAGATTATTGTTCTAAAATCATCTCCTACTGCTATAGGGAGAGGTCCCTGCTGCTCCTGTGAGGTACAGATTATTGTTCTAAAATCATCTCCTAGTGCTAGAGCGAGAAGTTCCTGCTGGTGCTGTGAGGGATAGATTATTGTTCTAAAACCATCTCCTACTGCTATAGTGAGAAGTTCCTGCTGCTCCTGTGAGGGACAGATTATTGTTCTAAAATCATCTCATCATAGTGCTACAGGGAGAGGTTCCTGCTGCTCCTGCGAGGGGCAGATTATTGGTCTAAAATCATATCATACTGCTAGAGGGAGATGTTCCTGCTGGTGCTGTGAGGGACAGATTATTGTTCTAAAATCATCTCATCATAGTGCTAAAGGGAGTGGTTCCTGCTGCTCCTGTGAAGGACAGATTATTGTTCAAAAATCATATCATACTGCTAGAGGGAGAGGTTTCTACTGCTCCTGTGAGGGACAGATTATTGTTCTAAAATGATCTCATCATGGTGCTACATGGAGAGGTTCCTGCTGCTCCTGTGAGGGACAGATTATTGTTCTAAAATCATATAATACTGCTAGAGGGAGAGGTTCCTGCTGGCGCTGTGAGGGACAGATTATTGTTCTAAAATCATCTCCTACTGCTATAGGGAGAGGTTCCTGCTGCTCCTGTGACTGGCAGATATTTGTTCTAAAATCATCTCATCATAGTGCTACAGAGAGAGGTTCCTGCTGGTGCTCTGAGGGACAGATTATTGGTCTAAAATCATCTCTTACTGCTACAGGGAGAGGTTCCTGCTGCTCCTGTGAGGGACAGATTATTGTTCTAAAATCATATCATACTGGTGTAGGGAGAGGTTCCTGCTGCTGATGTGAGCGGTGCATTTCTTGCACAAAAATAAAAAGTGTGTCTACGTTGCTGTTTTCCCCCAAAAAAAAAGAACAAGAATTTTTTTTTTTTTGTATTAATAAATTGTGCTACATAGTACATTTGCAGCCAGAATGAGGAGAGCGTCAAATAAGGAAAGTGGCTGTGGTGCTGCTGGTGCTGCTGGTGTTGGTTGTGTTGGTGAAGTTCCTGTTGCAAGGAGAGGACGTGGTCGATTTGTGCCAGCTACACGCACAAGTCAAACACCTTCCTCAGGTGTGAGTAACCGACAGAACTTTCAATGTAATATGGTAGGCCTGAATGCCACTCAATGAATGGTGAGGCCAGAACAAGTACAGGCGATGGTATATTGGGTGGCTGACAATGCCTCCAGTTCCTTCACATTGTCTCCCACCCGGTCACTTGATGAAAGCTCAGAGTTGGCACCTGAACCCCATGGCCATCTGTCTTTCACCTCATCTCCTTGTAAATCAGTCAAGCAGTCTAAGCCCCAAGTCATGCAACAGTCTCTTATGCTTTTTGATTACTCTCCTGGTGTGCTTTCCATGGGCCATCCACATAGCCCTGCCCCAGAAGTGGAAGACATTGAGTGCACCGATGCCCAACCACTTCTGTTGCAGGATAAGGACATGGAAACACCAGCACAGCACCTCTCTGATGATGACGATACATAGGTACCAACTGCTGCGGCTTTCCACGGTGTGCAGACTGACAAGGAGGGCAGTGGTGAAGGGTTGGTGGAAGATGATGTGGAGGAGGGTGATGAGTTCCTAGACCCCACATGGAATGGAGGTCATGCGAGTGACGTGTGCAGTTTGGAGGAAGAGGTGGTGGTCGCACAGAGGCACTAGAACAGCAAAAGAGGAAGCAGGTTGCAAAAGCAGAGCGAGCATCCCCTAGACAGTATGCCTGCTACTACCCACCTCACCCAGGGAGCTAGCACACCAAAGGCAGCTCAAAGGCATTCCCCGGCGTTGCAGTTCTTCAGACAATGTGCTGACGACAAGATACGAGTGGTTTGCACGCTGTGCAATGAGAGCCTGAAGCGAGGCATAAATATTCTAAACCTGAGCACAACTTGCATGACCAGGCATCTAAATTCAAAGCATGAGCTGCAGTGGAATAAGTACCTCGAAATCCAAGAAAGGTCTTGGCCTCCTCCTGCTTCCTCTTCTGCTGCTGCCTCAGCCTCTTCCTCCACCTCTACAGTGCCAGTGTCACCTGCCACCCAGCAAACAGACGATGTGACTGCAATGCCACCATGTCCGCCACCGTCCCCAAGCATTTCCACATGGTCCCATCGAAGCTTACAGCTCTCCATCTCCCAAACACTGGAGAGAAAGAGGAAGTACCCCCTACCCACTCACGATCCCTGGCCCTGAATGCCAGCATTTCAAAATTCCTGGCCTTTGAAATGCTGTCATTCCGTCTGGTGGACACAGACAGTTTTAAAAACCTGATGGCTGTGGCTGTTCCACAGTACGTGGTTCCCAGCCGCCTCTACTTTTCCAGACGAGCCATCCCTTCTCTGCACAAACAAGTCGGGGACGAGATCAAGTGTGCACTGCGCAATGCCATCTGTGGCAAGGTCCACATAACCATTGATACGTGGACCAGTAAGCACGGGCAGGGACGCTATATCTTGCTAACTGCACACTGGGCAAATGTAGTGGCGGGTGGGCCTGAGGCGGCTAGCCGTTTGGCTCATGTCCTTCCACCACCGAGGATTGCAGGGCATTTCTCTTTGCCTCCTGTTGCCTCCTCCTCCTACTGCGCTTCCTCCTCCTCCTCTACCACCTCCTCATCCACTCAGCGTAACACCTTCACCACCAACTTCAGCACATCCAAGGGGAAACGACAGCAGGCTTTTTTAAAATTGATATGTTTGGGGGATAAACCCCGCACTGTGCAGCAGCTGTGGATGGGCATTGAACAACAGACCGATGAGTGGTTGTTGCCACTGAGCCTCAAGCCCGGCCTGGTGGTGTGCGATAATGGGCGAAATTTTGTAGCAGCTCTTGGCCTAGCCCATTTGATGCACATGCTTTGCCTGGCGCATGTGTTGAATTTGGTGGTGCAGAAATTTCTAAAAAACTACCCGTATATGTCAGAGCTGCTGCAGAAAGTGCAGGCCGTCTGTGCGCGATTTCGCCGTTCTCACTCTGCTGCTGCTCGCCTGTCTGCGCTGCAGCGGGACTTTGGCCTTCCCGCTCACTGCCTCCTATGCGACGTGCCCACAAGGTGGAACTCCACCTTGCACATGCTGGAGAGACTGTGCGAGCAGCAGCAGGCCATAGTGGAGTTTCAGCTGCAGCACGCACGGGTCAGTCGCTCTGCGGAACAGCACCACTTCACCACCAAGGAGTGGGCCTCCATGCGAGTCCTGTGTACCATATTGCGGTGTTTCGAGTACTCCACCAACATGGCAAGTGCTGATGACGCTGTTCTCAGCGTTACTATCCCACTTCTTTGTCTCTTTGAAAAAACACTTCGGGCGATGATGGAAGAGGATGTGGCACAGGAGGAAGAGGAGGAGGAAGAGGGGTCATTTCTACGGTTAACAGGCCAGTCATTCACAAGTGGCTCGGAGGGTGGGTTCCTGCACCAGCATAGGCCAGGTAAAAAATTTTCAAGCCAGGGTACAGTTCTGGAGGATGAGGAGGACGAGGATGATGATAAGGAGGAGGAAGAACCGTGCTCACAGCAGGGTGGCACTCAACGCAGCTCGTGGGCATCACTGGAGCATGGCTGGGGGGATACGAAGGACACAGATGATACACCTCCCACAGAGGACAGCTTGTCTTTGCCTCTGGGCAGCCTGGCACACATGAGCGACTACATGCTGCAGTGCCTGCTCAACAACTGCTGAGTTGCCCACATTGTAACTTGTGCTGATTACTGGGTGGCCACCCTGCTGGATCCCTGTTAGAAGGACAACGTGCCGTCCTTAATTCCCTCACTGGAGCATGATCGGAAGATGCGTGACTACAAGCGCACTCTGGTAGACGCGCTGTTGAGGGCATTACCAAATGACACAGGGGGCTCAGTGGAAGCACAAGGCTAAGGCGTAGGAGGAGGAAGAGGTCACCAACGCAGCTGTGGCACTGCCAGCACCTCAGAAGGCAGGATTAGCATGGCCAAAATGTGTAAAAGCTTTGTCAGCAGCACGCCACAACAAACAGCACCACCAGCTGATAGGAAACGTCTTAGCAGGAGGCAGCATTTCAGCAACATGGTGGAACATTATGTGTGCACACACTTACACGTACCGACTGATGGGTCTGCCCCATTCAACTTCTGGGTCTCCAAATTGAGCACATGGCCTGAGCTTGTCCTTTATGCCTTGGAGGTGCTGGCCTGCCCTGCAGCCAGTGTATTGTCTGAACGTGTGTTTAGCACGGCAGGGGGTGTTATCACAGACAAGCGCAGCCGCCTGTGCACAGGCAATGTGGACAAGCTAATGTTTATTAAAATGAACCAGGCATGGATCCCACAAGACTTGTCTGTACCTTGTGCAGAATAGACTTTTAGACCGGCCTCACACGGCCATTGGTATACTTGTTTTTTTTTCAATATGTCTCAATATTTTGGGAGCTACCCCAATTAGAAAAAAAAACAAACAAACAAAAAAACTGTGTTGGCTACCTCCTTCTCCTCCTCCACCGCCACTTCCACCTACACCGCCACAGTCATGGCCTACTCAACCTCCTACTCCACATCCACCTCCTCCTCCATTTTTTTAATGTTATTTTAAGTTATTTCCCTATCCACATTTGTTTGCCGGGCACTTGTCCTACTCTTACCCCCATTTTGTTTCCTTTTGCAGCCCTGTAGCCCTTTCCAGGACTTTTTTACAGCCATTTTTGTGCCCAAAAGTTCGGGTCACCATTGACTTTAATGGGGATCGTGGTTCGGGGTCAAGTTTGGTACCGAACCCGAACTTTTCCGCGGAGTTCGGCCGAACCCGACGAACCCGAACATCCAGGTGTCCGCTCAACTCTAGATAGGAGGTTTAGTTCAACGTTATCTGCAGGCTGCATAAACACTTTCACAAAACACACAGCATTATGGCCAGTGTAGCTGTGATTGAACCACATGCTCTGTGTTAACTTAGCATCCCCTCCCTTTTTCTTACAAATGTAAAATGGACTTGCATGTTTAAGTACTGTTTGGGCAGACAAGGTCTTTATAGCATCACTCCCTCTTACAATCTACTTTCATTTGTCAATGGAAAATAATTGTCTTGCTCCTAGGTATAATGCTTAATGTAATATTCATGCTCAGCCTAGCAACAAACTGTAATTAACATTCCATAGGCATTGGAAGGAGGAAGACTTTAAGAATTTAAAGAGGGAAATGTTTTTCCCCATAAATATTCAATGTTTGATGGTATTATTCTTAAAAACTGTGGCTATCCAGCTGGAATTAATACTCAGTTTTAGTGCAAGAAGTTACATAGGTTAAAAAAAGACACTAGTCCATCTAGTTCAACCAATTAAAAAATAGAAAACCTTCATATACACTATCTTATACCCATAGTAGATAAAGAGGAAGGCAAAAAAAACCCAATAAAGCATAATCCAATTTGCTCCAGTGGGGGAAAAATGCCTTCCTGATTTCCCAGGAGGCAATGATATACCCTGGATCAACTAGCATTGATGTTTTTGCCTCTAAACATGAGTATCCATATATATTTTGTGCATTTAGGAATGCGTCTAGCTCTTTTTTAACCACATTAAAGTCCAGACACTTCCCCCCTCTTCCAGTCCAGGCCAATTTTCAGTACTGTCACACCTTGAGTGACAACTACTCAGGCATGCAACACTGTACCCAAATGAAATATTTATAATTTTTTTTGAGACAAATAGTGCTTTCTTTTGGTGGTATTTAATCACCACTGGGTTTTTTACTGTTTGCTATATAAACAAACAAATACTGAAACATTAAAAAAAAATTTCTTAGTTATTGTTAAAAAAATAATATAATCTTTTCCCATAAAATTAGGCCAAAATGTATTCTGCTACTTTTTTTTTAGTAAAAATAACGCAACATAGTGTGTATTATTTAGTCTTTGTGAAAAATTATAGAGTCTACAAACTATTGTATGGTGTACGGTGGTGATCAGGGTTCAGGTATGGGTTATAGCGATGTATGGTATATGCTGTTGATCAGAACGCGGGTATGGCATATGGCGATGATCAGGAGGCAGGTATAGGGTATGGCGGGGATCAGGACGCTGGTATGGCTTATAGCAATGATCAGGATGCTGGTATGAAATATGGCAGTGATCAGGATGCTGGTATGACGTGGTTGTGATCAGGATGCTGGTATGGTGTATGGTAGTGATCAGGGCACTGATATGGCGTATGTGGGGTGATCAGGACATTGGTATGGTGTAATTTACGGTGTTACTATGAGCACTGGTGACACTGGGACAAGTGACAGGGGCTGGCTTCACTCTTTATTTGTATTATGCTTGGGGCAGTGATCAGGAACATTGGGACAGGTTGACACTGAAGTCTGTGAGTGTACATGTAGTGTGACTTGCTGCTGTACACTCACAGGCTGCAGCCACTGTTCTCTCTGCTCTCACAGCTAATCTGTGTGAGAGCAGAGGGAATCAATGTTTACATTCGGTTTCATCATAGTAAAAAAGGAAAAGTCGGCACTCTGGAACTGCAGTATCAAAACTTCTTTATTCCATATCGTCCAAACAGGAATAGGCTTACATGTTTCGGCAAATAATGCCTTTGTAACTAAGGGAGACGAGAGTGTGTCTAATCGACACTCTCGTCTCTCTTGTCACCGACGTCGGACACTCACATGTCGTCGTTCAGTGTGATGTACATGTGAGTGTCTGAAGTCACAGTTGGACAGGGTTACAAGGACTAGTGACGGGGTTCGTATTATGTTTATTTCTCACTTCGGTCGGGGACAGTGAACAGGGTCACAGTGGTCACGAGTATCATTGTGGCATTTAATGTGGTATGGTTACAGGACTAGTGGGGTGTATGCGGTATAGTCACGGGACTAGTGATGGTATGTGGTATGGTCGTAGGACTAGTGTTGGTGCAGTATG
>BLSH010033372.1:18941-45723 GCA_018402905.1 Glandirana rugosa | reverse complement strand
TACTGGCTGCAAAGTGCCCCCACCTGTGTTACTGGCTGCAAAGTACCCCCACCTGTGATACTGGCTGCAAATTGCCCCCACCTGTGATACTGGCTGCAAAGTGCCCCCACCTGTGATACTGGCTGCAAAGTGTCCCCACCTGTGTTACTGGCTGCAAAGTGCCCCCACCTGTGTTACTGGCTGCAAAGTGCCCCCACCTGTGATACTGGCTGCAAAGTGCCCCAACCTGTGATACTGGCTGCAAAGTACCCCCACCTGTGTTATTGGCTGCAATTTACCCCACCTGTGATATTGGTTGCAATTTGCCCCCACCTGTGATATTGGCTGCAATTTACCCCACCTGTGTTATTGGCTGCAATTTACCCATACCTGTGTTATTGGCTGAAATTTAACCTACCTGTGATACTGACTGCTGTATACGCCACCTGTGATGCTGAGCTGTATACTGTGTCCTGTGATACTGAGCTGTATACTGTGTCCTGTGATGCTGAGCTGTATACTGTGTCCTGTGATGCTGAGCTGTATACTGTATCCTGTGATGCTGAGCTGTATAGTGTGTCCTGTGATGCTGGGGCTGTATACTGTATCCTGTGATGCTGAGCTGTATACTGTGTCCTGTGATGCTGAGCTGTATACTGTGTCCTGTGATGCTGGGGCTGTATACTGTGTCCTGTTGTGCTGAGCTGTATACTGTGTCCGGTGATGCTGTGGCTGTATACTGTGTCCTTTGATGCTGAGCTGTATACTGGGTCCTGTGATGCTGAGCTGTATATTGTGTCACTAAGCTGTATACTGTGTCCTGTGATGCTGAGCTGTATACTGTGTCCTGCGATGCTGAGCTGTATATTGCGTCCTGTGATGCTGAGCTGTATACTGTGTCCTGTGATGCTGGGGCTGTATACTGTGTCCTGTGATGCTGAGCTGTATATTGTGTCCTGTGATGCTGGGGCTGTATACTGTGGCCTGTGATGCTGGGCTGTATACTGTGTCCTGTGATGCTGAGCTGCATACTATGTCCTGTGATGCTGAGCTGTATACTGTGTCCTGTGATGCTGAGCTGTATACTGTGTCCTGTGATGCTGAGCTGTATACTGTGCCCTGTGAGGCTGAGCTGTATACTGCATCCTGTTATGCTGAGCTGTATACTGTGTCCTGTGATGCTGAGCTGTATACTGTGTCCTGTGATGCTGGGGCTGTATACTGTATCCTATGATGCTGAGCTGTATACTGTGTCCTGTGATGCTGAGCTTTATACTGTGTCCTGTGATGCTGGGGCTGTATACTGTGTCCTGTGGTGCTGAGCTGTATACTGTGTCCGGTGATGCTGTGGCTGTATACTGTGTCCTTTGATGCTGAGCTGTATATTGTGTCGCTAAGCTGTATACTGCATCCTGTGATGCTGAGCTGTATACTGTGTCCTGTGATGCTGGGGCTGTATACTGTGTCCTGTGATGCTGAGCTGTATACTGTGTCCTGTGATGCTGAGCTGTATACTGTGTCCTTTGATGCTTAGCTGTATACTGTGCCCTGTGAGGCTGAGCTGTATACTGTGTCCTGTGATGCTGATCTGTATACTGTGTCCTGTGATTCTGAGCTGTATACTGTGTCCTATGATGATGGGGCTGTATACTGTGTCCTTTGATGCTGAGCTGTAAACTGTGTCCTGTGATGCTGGAGCTGTATACTGTGTCCTGTGATGCTGAGTTGTATACTGTGTCCTGTGATGCTGGGGCTGTATACTGTGTCCTGTGATGCTGGGGCTGTATACTGTGTCCTGTGATGCTGAGCTGTATACTGTGTCCTGTGATGCTGAGCTGTATACTGCATCCTGTGATGCTGAGCTGTATACTGCATCCTGTGATGCTGAGCTGTATACTGTGTCCTGTGATGCTGAGCTGTATTCTGTGTCCTGTAATGCTGAGCTGTATACTGTGTCCTGTGATTCTGGGGCTGTATACTGTTTCCTGGGATGCTGAGCTGTATGTTGTGTCCTGTGATGCTGAGCTGTATACTATGTCCTGTGATGCTGAGCTGTATACTGTGTCCTGTGATGCTAAGCTGTATACTGTGTCCTGTGATGCTGAGCTGTATACTGTGTCCTGTGTCCAAAGGTGCAATCAGAGCAGCTAAGGTAGAACATGAAAGACATATAGCTGAGGAAAGTAAAAGAAATCCCAAGAAATTCTTAAAGTATATAAACAGCAAGAGAGGGAGGTCAGACCATATTGGCCCCATAAAGAATGAGGAAGGAAATCTGGTTACAAAGGATGGAGAAATGGCAAAGGTGTTAAACTCATTTTTCTCCTCAGTATTCACAAAGGAAACGGGGGGCTCAATTACTCAGAACTACAATGCTGGTCCTCACGACACATCACAGGAAGCACCCTCATGGCTGACTCAGGATAAAATCAGGAATAGGCTTGAAAAACTGAACACCAATAAGTCACTGTGCCCAGATGGCTTACACCAGAGGGTCCTTAAAGAACTTAGCCAAGTTATTGCCAGACCCTTGTACCTAATCTTTAAGAGCAGTTTTCTGACTGGTATGATACCGGCTGACTGGAGGAAAGCCAATGTAGTACCAATATATAAAAAAGGACCAAGATATTCAACTTTTTGCCCTTTCTCCAGGGATGCACAGCTGATCTACTGAAATGGAGCAGACTAAATTTGTCCTGGTTCGGAAAAGCAGCGAGACATGAAAATGACCATCCTCCCCAGATTCCTCTACCTGGCCCAGGCAATTCCGACTGCCCTCCCTAAAACCTTCTTTCAAATCCTTAAGACTAAAGTTAATACTTATCTCTAGAGGGGGAGAAACCCTAGGATTAGCCTTCAGAGATTAGAAGCACTGAAAATCAAAGGAGGCATTGGTCTCCCGAATTTCCACCAATACCATGAGGCAGTTCTTCTCACCAAGGTTATAGACTGGCACATCCATGGCGACCAAAAAGAATGGGTCAAAATCGAACACCTATGCTTAAAAGCCCCACAGCAGCTAATAACATGGGTACCGCTCAGAAACAAAAACCACCCAACCAAAAACCACCCTTTAGTATTCCCTGCAATTAAAACTCTACAGACCATAGCCTTGCATACTAATTTAACATCCATTCCAGGTCCCTCGACCCCAATTCACTTCAATCCTGAATTCCCCCCAGGCCTAACGAATGACTTCGCCTTTATCCCCCCTAATCTCAACCCGAGGGCGACTCACTTCTTCCATGGGGGCAAATTATGCTCACCTGACGACATAGTCAAACGACATAACTTCCCTCCAATACCGCCCTGGCCATTCCTGCAAATTAGACATTTCCTAAACAGTACACCCGACAAGACAACCTTCTCCAGAGCCAGAACTCCTCTCAAAAACCTTTGCCTTGGCCAACCAAAACGTCACCTTATAGCAACACTATACTCCCTTCTATCCTATAAACTGAACCAAATAGCGCCCATTAGAAAAGCATGGGAAGCCTTGGGTACTGGCCACCTTTCAGAAGAACAATGGGAGCGAGCGTGCGATACAGCACTAAAGGGATCCTTAGACATTGCTATGCAAGAACACAACTACAAGGTTCTCACCCAATGGTACAGAACGCCAACACTCTTACATAAAATCTTCCCATCAGTCTCCGACCAATGTTGGAGGTGTAGATCTCATCTAGGATCAATGATCCACATTTGGTGGGAATGTCCAGCTATCACCCCCTTCTGGAATAAAGTCCACGAGCTCACCCAGAAATTATCACCATTCCCTATCGAATTCTCGCACCAACAATACCTCCTGCACCATTCTAGCACTATGGGGCCGGCTTACAAAAAATCCCTAACCATGCACTTGATTAATGCTGCAAGAGAGTGCATCCCCATCCTTTGGAGACAAACTAGAACGCCCTCCACATCCGACTGGCTATCCAGAGTCAACAAAATCCTGGACATGGAGGAATTGATAGCCATCTCTTCAGAAAAACTACCTGCATTTCACAAGACTTGGTTTAGCTGGATTGAATGCAAAACATCTGACCTCTATAGAAACCTTAAAACATGAATACTCCCATTCCTGATGAATATTTAGACCAATATTATCCCCCCCAATTCAATTATGTGTCTGCGAACCACCACAATCCCTTATCCCTTAGACCATATTCGGCTCCTATGTCAACACATAAACTCGGCTATGAATATTGACAACCAGTTTGAAAACAATGCATCCCTTCTCTCTGTGATTGTTATGATAGTTGACATGATACAGTAGCGATGTATTAAATTAAGCTTTTCTCAAAACCCTCTATAACCTGAAATGTGTTGATCCTTGCTGTATTATCTTGCAATTTTCAATAAAAGTTATGGAATAAAAAAAAAAAAGGACCAAGATATATCCCTGGGAACTACAGACCAGTTAGCTTAACATCAATAATTTGCAAGCTCTTGGAGGGAATAATAAGGGACTATATACAAGATTATTGTAACGAGAACGGTATCATTAGCAGTAATCAACATGGTTTCATGAAGAATCGTTCTTGCCAAACCAATCTATTAACCTTCTATGAGGAGGTAAGCTGCCATCTAGATAAAGGAAGGCCTGTAGACATGGTGTATCTGGATTTTGCAAAAGCATTTGATACAGTTCCACATAAACGTTAACTGTACAAACTAAGGTCCCTCAACATGGATCAAAGGGTGAGTACCTGGATTGAAAACTGGCTACAGGGGCGAGTCCAGAGGGGGGTGATAAATGGGGAATACTCAGAATGGTCTGGTGTAGAAAGTGGGGTTCCCCAAGGTTCTGTCCTAGGACCAATCCTATTCAATTTATTCATAAACGATTTGGAGGACGGGGTGACCAGCTCAATCTCAATATTTGCGGATGATACCAAGCTAAGCAGGGTAATAGATTCTCCACAGGATGTGGAAACCCTTCAAGAAGATCTAAATTAATGGGGTGGGCAGACAAGTGGCAAATGAGATTTAACGTAGAAAAATGTAAGATAATGCATTTGGGTACCAAGAACAGGAATGCAAACTACTCACTAGGGGGAGAGCCTCTAGGGCAATCTAGGATGGAAAAAGACCTAGGGGTCCTAGTAAAGAACAGGCTCAGCAGTGGCATGCAATGCCAAGCTGCTGCAAGCAAAGCTAACAACGTATTGGCATGCATCAAGAAAGGGATCAACTCCAGGGATAGATCAATAATTCTCCCACTATACAAGTCTCTGGTGAGGCCACACCTGGAATATGCCGTCCAATTCTGGGCACCAGTCCTCAGGAATGATGTCATGGTATTGGAAAGGGTTCAGAGAAGGGCAACAAAGCTAATTAAGGGATTGGAGGACCTTAGTTATGAGGAAAGATTACAAGCACTATACTTATTCTCTCTGGAGAAGAGACGCTTGAGAAGGGATATGATTTCAATGTACAAATACGGTACTGGCGACCCCACAATAGGGACGAAACTATTCAGTGCAAGGGAGTACACAAAGACACGTGGACATTCACTAAAAATAGAAGAAAGGCAGTTTAACCTTAAAATGCTTACAGGTTTCTTTACGGTAAGAGCAGGGAGGATGTGGAATTCTCTTCCACAAGCAGTAGTTTCTGCTGGGAGTATAGATAAATTCAAAAAACTTTTAGATGCACACCTAAGGGACCACAACATTGGGGGATATACAATGTAATACTGACATAAAAAACACACACATGGGTTGGACTTGATGGACTTGTGTCTTTTTATAACCTCACTGACTATGTAACTATGTAACTATGCTGAGCTGTATACTGTATCCTGTGATGCTGAGCTGTATACTGTGTCCTGTGATGCTGGGGCTGTATACTGTGTCCTGTGATGCTGAGCTGTATACTGTGTCCTGTGATGCTGGGTTTGTATACTGTGTCTTGTGATGGTGAGCTGTATACTGTGTCCTGTGATGATGGGGCTGTATGCTGTGTCCTGTGATGCTGAGCTGTATACTGTGTCCTGTGATGCTGGGTTTGTATACTGTGTCCTGTAATGCTGAGCTGTATACTGTGTCCTGTGATGCTGAGCTGTATACTGTGTGCTGTGATGCTGAGCTGTATACTGTGTCCTGTGATGCTGAACTGTATACTGTGTCCTGTGATGCTGGGGCTGTATACTGTGTCCTGTGATGCTGATCTGTATACTGTGTCCTGTGATGCTGAGCTGTATACTGTGTCCTGTGATGCTGAGCTGTTTACTGTGTCCTGTGATGCTGAGCTGTATCCTGTCTCCTGTGATTCTGAGCTGTATTTTGTGGCCTGTGATTCTGGGGCTGTATACTGTGTCCTGTGATGCTGGAGCTGTATACTGTGTTCTGTGATGCTGGGGCTGTATACTGTGTTTTGGGATGCTGAGCTGTATACTGTGTCCTGTGATGCTGAGCTGTATACTGTGTCCTGTGATGCTGGGGCTGTATACTGTGTCCTGTGATGCTGAGCTGTATACTGTGTTGCTGAGCTGTATACTTTGTCTTGTGATGCTGAGCTGTATACTGTATCCTGTGATGCTGAGCTGTATACTGCACCCTGTGATGCTGAGCTGTATACTGTGTCCTGTGATGCTGAGCTGTATACTGTGTCCTTTAATGCTGGGGCTGTATACTGTGTCCTGTGATGCTGAGCTGAATACTGTGTCCTGTGATGCCGAGGCTGTATACTGGCTGCTGTATACCCCTCCTGTGATGCTGAGCTGTGTACTGTGTACTGTGATGCTGAACTGTATACTGTGTCCTGCGATGCTGGGGCTGTATACTGTGTCCTGTGATACTGAGCTGTATACTGTGCCCTTTGATGCTGAGCTGTATACTATGTCCTGTGATGCTGAGCTGTATACTGTGTGTTGTGATGCTGAGCTGTGTACTCCTGACACAATATGTGGAATACAGGGGGTGGATTGGGTTTATTCAATAAGGGGTGGGGCTTATTAGAAGTAAGAGGGGTCAAAAAGGAAAGGCGGGGCCTGGTGCCCCCCATCCTAAAACTTCAGCAGCCGCCACTGTTTGCTACATAGTTGGCCAATTAAATAATGAATCAACGTTGACTTGTAAGTTGGTGACATCCTGTAAAGATGTAATTGCACTGCATCTGCAAACACTGAAATGTTACTTTAAATCCCAGACCCTATTTTATTTAAAAATATGTTAAAAAATAAGGGTCCCAACACTGAACCTTGGGGTACATCACTAATAACCTTTCAGAGTATAAATCAACAATTGCTACTCTGTGAATGTGGTCTTTTAGCCAGTTTTCTATCCATTTACACTTTAACTGTATTTTCGAAGCCTGTAGATTTCAATTTGACTGTAAAGGATAGGAGGGTTTAGTTACATTGTGGGGAATTTTGTCAAACACTTTGACAAAATCCAAGTATACTAATCCACAGTTACTCCTTTGTCTAAGTTTTTGCTTACTTCCTCATAAAAAGATATCAGATTTGCTTAACAGCTTCTGCCTTTTGTGAATCCATGCTGACTATTGCTTAAAATATAAAATAAAAAGTCAAGAAAGGTTATATTGCTCCTAAGGATGTATACACTTTTGTATTGCTTTATTTCTACAAAAATGTAATATTAGTGAAATGAACCATAAAAAAGTTTCTTGTTGGTAATTCCCAACTCAGGAAATGTACAAAATGTGAATTGTATTATGATGAATGATGGCAGTTTGTCTAGGAAGTGGCGAGGGCGTGTCTTTTTTTTTAAGATGTTGGCACTAAGAGCTCTCAGAAATGTCCCACAATCTTGAAAGGTCTTATTCCTGATTAGAGGTTTATCAAACAGTAATACTGCAATGGATATTGATATGCCTTACTGTTTTATCTACAACTTTGACTATGTTGGCACCACTTCTTGAATATTTATCCACAAGTTACGGTTCTTTAATTACCTTTGCAACGCATCTCTGAGTTCTGAACTTCAGCTATTATACTGTAGTCATCATTACTATAGTAATATTGGGTTACAAATGTGTTATTTTGTTGTACGTCTAAAAAAATGTTTTGTTTTCCTTTTTACAGACAAACAAAGCGGTAGCCAAAGGAGACTTTCATCAAGCAAGTTCCAGCTCCCGACGAGCACTCTTCTTAGCAGTACTATCCATCACTATAGGAACAGGAATATATGTTGGAGTGGCTGTAGCTCTCATAGCCTATCTTTCCAAAAATAATCATTTATGAACCAGTCAAAGCATATCTATGAACCAATTTAAGCAAGGCTTCAATGATGGAAAGGCACAAAACTGGATTAAGAAAGTTAATACTGTCTAGACACGGAATATTTTAGGATTGGTCAATTGTGGGAATGATTTCAAACAGTCTTGAATTGGATTTTCCCTGGATGTACCCCCTGTTTGGATGTACCTTCTGTTTTTATCAAGAGTTTCTTTGTTCTTTATTCATACGTCTTGCAATCATGCTAAGCGATGAAACAATTCAAAAATTGCCAAGACTTTTTTTTTTTACTTATGAAATGTCAAATGGCAACCATTAAAGTGTAGACTCACCTCTTGGCTGTAACTGCAAGTATGACTTTATGACACACAGCTCATGCATTTCAGTGTAAACCAGCATTTCTGCCTTGTAATCTTAGAATAACAGCAATATATAAATAGTGGACTTCATGATTTATTCTCATGGGCTGATGAAATCAATTATTATCTGGCCTGGCACTAGTTACTGTATGAAGCAACCTTTCATTCAGTAAATCAGCATGATGTACTCTGGCCTTTTTGACTTAATCTCAACGGTATAAGTTCCTTTGACATTGATTGTTAATTGGGCTGAATTGAAATAATACTGAGCATGTTCGGAAGCAAACAATTCTCAGTGCTATGTTATCAGATATCTATTTTGAAAAGAAATACATAGGCAGGGACTATTTTTTTTATCACATATACATATGAGCTAACAAAATTATTGGCAGTTGTACAACCAAGGGCCCTTTCACACAGGGAATCTGACAGGCGGACCTGATCGGACCATCCTTTCACCCCTATAGAGTGGCGGATGTCAGGGGTGGCATGTCCGCAGACACCCACTGCTATCCGATCCGATCCTGTCCGCCAAATCCAGATGGGTGGTGGTCCTATTTTCCATCCATCCGGCGGATCGGATAGGATATGATTGGATGAAAACAGGCAGGCGGTCCATTTTCATCTGATTTCCCCCTGGAGGAGAGCAGGAATCTGTCTGTCTCCACTCTGCTCAGTAAGTGGAGACGGACCTGTCATCCGCCTGCTCAGCGGGGATCTGTGGAGCAATGCACCGCTGAGCAAGCGGAGTCCATCAAATGGAGGCACCCGTGTGAAAGGAGGAGGTGGCAGCTCGGATGCACCTGTTCCACCCATGTGAAAGTGGCATAACAGAAATACATTTCTACACAGTCTATACAAAATACAATATATAATACAGGAGCAAAATTGAGACTGCTCATTGTGGTCAAAGAAACCTATTTCCCAGCACATTGTATTTTGAAGAGTAGCTGTCTAATAAGCCATTATCATCTACACAACTGTTTAGGTCAGGGCTAGGCAAACCCCAGGTCACCATGGCGACCAGAAACCACGTTCTGGCGAGCGGCAGCCGATCATTCTCTCCCCTCACTATCTTAAAACAGCATCTCCGATTCACTGAAGAGCCGTTCTCTGCTCAATCCGAAAGCTGTTAAACTTGTCAGAAACTGGATTTTTGTTTTTCTTTAAGTATAAACAAAGTATCTTTTCATTCTTTTATCAAAGGAATGAACGTTGGTCTGTAGATGAGGGCAGTTTAACCACTTACAGACTAAACCTTTTATGACATTTGTGATTTACAAGTACAAATCTGTATTTTCTGCTAGAAAATGGCTTTGAACCCCTAAATAATATATTTTTTTAGCAGAGAACCTAGAGAATAAAATGGCGGTTGTTGCAATATTTTATATCACACGGTATTTGCCAGTTGTCTTTCAAATGCATTTTTTTGGGAAAAAAACACTTTAATGAATAAAAAAAAAAACAAGACCGTAAAGTTAGCCCATTTTTTTTGTATAATGTGAAAGATGATGTTACACCGTGGGAATCGTAAGAGAATCGTGATCTTTATGCTAAGCAACACAATTGTGATAAAGCCCTGTGTACCATCAACAATTACCACCCTTAATGTGCAGCTTGGCTCCAGTATTTCATGGTGACCGGAAACCCACCAGAGCAATGAATAGTCACCGTGGGGGACACACATTTAGGTAGGAAGTGGCTGCAAAGAGGCAGCAGAAGATCAGCAGCACTGGAATACTTCTTTCACTTTTTTTGTATTTTATCTAAAGTGTCACTAAGGCTTCATTTAGATGTGCAGTTGGATGGTAAAAGTATGCAGTAAAGACATGTTTTTGCCACCCGCCAATGGCTCCGTTAGGCAGCAGATGAGGGTGTTCTGCTTGCCGCAGTCATGATGCTTTAGCAATAATAAGGAGTTCCCCCTATAACAGGTTTTTAGTGTCACTCTTTCTGGCCAGTATATAACTCTGATCTAACCATGTTACGTTGGAGTTATTGACTGGCTGCTCTGCTGTGAGTAAGTTAGAGTTAGGAGGCACAAATTACTTGCCTTGCCCCGGGCGCTGACAACCCAACACTACGCTAAAAAAAACTGGCTCCTAACTTTTTTATCTGGCTCCTAGATTCAAAGCAAATTTGTCAAGTCCTGGTTTAGGTCATCTTATGTTTGGAATTTAGTTGCATGGAGGAGGTTATGGGTTCTACTAACTGTCCTCTTATTCCTATAGTGAATTAAAAATAACAAAGATATATTTGTCTCTTCACTCAAGTCGTTAATTTTCAGGAAAAAAATATGCATTTGTTTTGTACGTTTTTATTTATATATTTAAGGCCATTTTAAAGTTGCCAAATTCTGACAGAAGAAGACATTGGTCACAAACTGACAACAGGTTCATTGTGAGGAAAAACAAATATGTGCCCTGTGAATAACTGCTATCAGTAAAGTCCCGTACACAGGGTCCGATTATCAGCCAACAACGGTCATCCAACAGCCTGTTGGCCGATTAGCTGACCATTAGTACGCACAATTCAAAAGCCAATTTCCAATTATCGTCCAACAGAAGTTGGCTGACAAGACTAGAAAACTTTTGTTGGCCAACAAGGCGTTGGCCCATTGTTGGCTCGTGTGTACAAAAGTTGGGCCAACAAAAATTTGATAACTTTCTGAAGAATATTGCAATTATTTTAGCGAATTGCATTGTGAATTCTTGCCTTTTTCTGTTGTGAAGAGATTGATGTTATTCTTTCCATCCATCCTCACCCATTTAGATGTGCAAGAGTCTTAAAAATATATCAACAAAAATTAAAGGAAACCTATACCCTTTGGAATATTCAAGCTGCTATTACTGAGCTCTGTTTGAAAATTTTGGGTGCCTAGTAGTCATGCTGATGTAGAATCTTCAGTAGCTTGTGAGTCACTGACTTGAGACATGCGTAGATCTGTGGTTTTTACTTCACTCTGACTTAAATGTCTGCATACTTATTTTGGGCCAGTGACTCAGAAAGTACTGAAATGGGACAGAGCTATGCAACTAGCAATTTTTTAGCAAATTAGCAATAGTATCATGTGTTTTTTTGTTACCTACATATTTTCTCAGTTAAGGTTTTTCCTTTAAACTTTTTTTTTTTTGCAGCTGATGCCCCTAATTAGACTTCAAATTCTGTGTGAGCTTCTGATAAAAGACATGAGGCAGTCAGATCAGCAAGAAATAATTAGATTTCTAGGGGCATTGTGGATACAATTTATGGACTGAACTCATATTTCCATATTACTTATTGGCATCAGACTGAAATGAAAAAGTAATGTTTTAACAATATTAAAAAGAAAATGGTGTAATAACTATACATATATTGTTTTGAGTGAACATGGGAATTTCCTTTAAGGTGTTATAGCCATTTATCATTCAAAAACAAAAGGTGTAAAGAAATGATCTATGTAGACTAATAAAGGAACAAATTATGCCATATTAAGACTTTTGTACAAAGGCAAGAGCTTCAATATATTAGCCATACTACCTTTGGCAACACTACTGTAAGTCTAGTTACTGTATGGCAGTAGTGCCGGGATTTGACTGTAGCGGGGCACTTGATTTTCTCATGAAACATGGCATTGAGTCTTTTTTTCAAAGTTTTTCACCACTAGTATTGAGTAGTCAGATAGGGAAACCACTTTCATTTTGGTTCAGGGCCCCATTGCCTCCAAAGGAAGGCTTGCAAAGGTTAGAAAGTCCCCGTCCCAAATGAATTAAATAGGAGTTCCTCTGTTCTTTTTTAAAACTGAACTAGGAAACCCCCTTTTTATACATTTTGTTATGGTGATGGCCACTTGAGCTATCAAGCTTGTTTAATTACAAGTCAAGTACAGTGAAAAGGTATCAACCATTTTATTTCTACATACAATATTCAACAAAGATGTGCTTGATATAGGCATTTGTAAAGAATGTAACAAAATGTGTAAATATAGAACTAGAAATGGTTTCATTACTTTAATATACAGTACCATATTTCTCTAAGCCTTTCCATGTACCAAACTTAAAATTTAGTAGGCCAATTTATCTCCACTTTTTCTAACCATGTCATTTTTACTTTAGGTACAATTTTTTCCAGTTTTAAGGTAATGTGTATCATTGTAATGCAAAATTAATATTATTCCTCCTTTAGCTGTTTCACCAAATTCAATGAACCCATGTAATATAGTCTTAATTTATTATGTGGTATCTGTTACCGGATACCAAACATCTGTATTTATTGTACATTAGTGTATGTTATGTGTTGTAATAAAAAAAAGTTTTGTTTGTTCTTTACTTTTTTTTTAATGATCTCAAATTTGCATTCTTGGTTATATACTATATATACATACAGTATACGGCTATCTGGTTCTTAAACTTTCAAAATAAAAAAACAAAGATTGGCTCCTGCATTAGAGGACACTGAATACTAACCTCTCTGGTGCAAAGCTGGAGTTTGAACTCCAGTATCTTCAAGCAGTACAACCTTTGACACAGTCTTTAGCATTTAATACTTCCGGTAGCGTTGACTGCCTCCTATGCCACAGTGCTGCAGGTCCTCCCACCGGCCCCTTGGTCATTTATTGCTGAGGCCCCTGAAAATACCAGATGGTTGGCATGATGGTCTGTGTGAAAAGGATAAGTGAAGATTCCTACTCACATTTCCTGTATCTTTCTGTCTATTCAGCTTTATAAGGTGCAGACATTTTGCAGTACTGGAGGCAGACACTGTGGGCCTGTGTGAAGTACCTGACAAGATTAGAGGTGGGATTGGCGCTGCTCAATAAGACTCACAATGGTTTAAGCTGCCAACTGCTGGTACTTAATACTCAAAGTATTTAGTGACAATTAAAAAGAAGAAAAATGGTAAAAAAAATGGAAAAAATGGAAAAATGATATATGACCATAACATTTCCAGAGTGCTGGTAAATAGTAAAAAAGGGGAAAAATAGAGTAAGTAAGCGTATATCAAGTATCTCTTCACTATAGAGAATTGGCGGAGTCTGTATTGTAGTAAATAAATAGATGAGTAAAAAATGAGGTAAAAAGGAAATGTGTATCTACGTGGTAAGTGTGAACAATTGAACTATAACCTATATTGAAAATATATTAAGAACAAAAATAGTGAACAAAAATAGTGATAGAAATTGCTGAAGAAACTCACATAGAACCCCACATAGGGAAATAAATATAGTAGCATAAATATGAAAATTAAAAGAAAATAAAAATTACAAAAGCGTATACACTAATAAAGAATAAATTACATAAATATGTAGTTCATGTGCAAAAAATAGGTTAAGTGCAATATTCCGTGTAAACAGTATAAATTACCCAAAGAAACTGGGTAAAAAGTACAAATGAACAAGTGAGGTACACAATTCACAAAAAATCTCTAATGTGCAAAAGCAAAAAGTCTCTATTGTGCAAAACAACAGTCTCCAAGTGCTGTAATCAAAGTGCTATATTCGGTGTCATTAACAGGTCTTCACACTGTGACCCTGGTGGACTGGTATCCAAGAGGTACAATTTGCTGTAATACTGGTTTCTCAATCCACACTGTACGGTGTATGGTGCGTCAGGTGTTCCCCTTTATGCACTGCAAACGTGAGGCCACTCACCGGAAAGCGTTCCCCACTGAAGGGGTGCACGCTTAGTAGTATCACAGGGCTAGTAGTACTCCACCGCTGAGACTACATACAGGCATAGGGAGACATCCTAGACTCCACCTCCTCCGTTATAGTCTCCACAAAGTACCATGTAAGGAGAGACAATACTTTGCGCAATATTGTTTGGTTTTATTCTTTAAAAATAGTAAACACTTACATGTCAGCAAGATAAATTAGGCAGTCTCAGTCGAACAGGATATCCGCCATGTCCTCTGCGGTCCACAGCCCGAAACCGGAAGTGACGTGTGATGCTAGAGCTCCGCGGAGCTGACATGTAAGTAAGTATCAGGCAGCCTTTTAATGCAGAGGAGACATGCAATACCTGCTCACGACCTTTTGTAGAGTGTACAGCCGTGGTCAAAAGTTTTGATAATGACACAAATATTAATTTTCACAAAGTCTGCTGCCTCAGTCTTTATGATGCCAATTTGCATATACTCTGGAACGTTAAGCAGAGTGATCAGATGAATTGCAATTAATTGCAAAGTCTCTCTTTGACATGAAAATTAACTTAACCCCATAAAAAACATTTCCACTGCATTAGTGAAGAGGGCTCCAGGGAGCCCATGAAAGTCCAGCAAGCGCCAGAACTGTCTCCTACAGTTCATTCAGCTGCAGAATTGAGGTATCACCAGTGCAGAGCTTGTTAGGAATGGCAGCAGGCAGGTGTGAGTGCATCACAATTTTGCTTAAGAACACAGCCGTGAATAAAGAATGGTGTGAAAACATCCTCCAAAAGCAACTTCTCCCAACCATCCAAGAGCAGTTTGGTGATGAACAATGCCTTTTCCAGCATGATGGAGCACCTTGCCTTAAGGCAAAAATGATAACTAAGTGGTTTGGGGAAAAAACATTGACATTTTGGGTCCATGGCCAGGAAACTCCTCAGACCTTAACCTTATTGAGATTGTGTGGTCAATCCTCAAGAGGCAGGTGAACAAAACAATCCCACAAATTCTGGTAAACTCCAAGAATTGATTATGCAAGAATGGGCTGCTATCAGTCAGGATGTGGCAAAGAGGTTGATTGACAGCATGCCGGGGCAAACTGCAGAGGTCTTGAAAAAGAAGGGTCAACACTCCAAATATTGACTCTTTGCATAAACTAAATGTAATTGTAAATAAAAGCCTTTGACGCTTATGAAATGCTTGTAATTATACCTCATTATACCATAGTAACATCTCACAAAAAGATCTAAAAACACTGAAGCAGCAGACTTTGTGAAAATTAATTTGTGTCATTCTCAAAACTTTTGGCAATGGCTGTACCCTGTGCTGCTTTTAGTTTGTTGTCACCGTTTTTTACTGTGCTTTAAAAGTATGTTTTTTTTAATTTCCTTTTAATGATGGCCTTCCGGGATCATTATTTATATTCTAAACTTACAATTAAAAAACACAAGTCTTGTTTTAGAGGAGCAGAAACCATCTCTGTTTGAAAAGAAAAAAATAAAATCAGTTTCCAGTACGCATATGACAAGCCACAATCACTGAGATTCAGAACATTTCAAAAAGGTTTCATTCTGGTGTGTAAAAGATCTGAGTAAAACAAAAAGATATAAAACTCTGAATCCTTTGCTTCCTGACAGACATAAAATGCTCATCGTGTCACTAGAAGGTGCTGTGCATATAGAAAGTATATGATCTTCAGAATCAATAAAATAATACAACATACTAGAGTTTCTGGGGCTTCCAGAATATACTTAACCCATTCCTTCATGACCCAGGAAGGAAGCTTGGTGACAAGGAATTATTTGATTGCGGGGTTCGCCAGTGGAGCTCTTTTGCATACCGAGGCTCATTTTTGCAAGTACAAAAATGTTACTATATTTCCACATATTTCTACTATAGTGTTGTATGGTGATGCAGATGTATAATGTGCTTTTACCTGAACCTGAATCTCTTTAAGTCACATTCTATAGTGACTATTCTGTAATTTTGTAATATTTTAAGGGCAATTGCACATTAAATGTTTATTTATTCACCGTCTAAATTGTGTTTAAGCATTTGGGAGAAAACAATGACTACAAAAAAAATATATAAAAAGGAAAATGAAATTGCTACTTCAAAGTGCTGTAATAATTGCTTTTAATTAGCATGGTGCTTAATCCCCACATGAAAGCATATTCATTAGAAAAAAACCCTCTTATACTTCTGTAGACGCATCTCATTTCAAACAATATTGAGGTCAAACAATGTTGAGTGACAAATCTGAACAATACTCCTTGTCAAAAGGTCCCATATGCTGAACTGTGTTTGAAAACAAAATAATCACTCACCAAGCTAAAAAATGAACTGCCATAATCTGTGAAGCCCTGAAAAGCTCTAACTAATCCCAATGATTATTATCATTGTCTTTTGTCTAAAGTAATTACACTTAGAAACTGGAAATAATGAATAATATACAGTTAAATGAACCTACTCTGCACACATAAACTATTCAAACTCCTACAGGATTATTATGCAGATGCAATCTGTATTTAAGGCTAAAATTAAGGAGGAAACTTGAATTCCCTTTTTCTTCTTTTATTTCTCTTATTTAGCAACTTTAAGGTGTTTACGTCAAACGTGGCACATTTCTTCTTGCTCCTCATTTTAGATTTATGATCTTTGGCACACAGCTGTATATAATTCTGGCTTGTATAGTATCCGAAATGATAAAAGGTTCCTACAAATATTAGGGAACCTTCACCTAATCTTTTTGGTTATGGTTGGACTGGGCAACAGTTACAGTATGTATGTAGGCCCTTCCCAACCAAGAAAGGCATTCCCTTGGATTGGTTAGGTATGTGTTTCCAGTATGAGCACCATTGTTCTCTCTCTGAAAAGGAGCAGTGCCAGATTGTCTGTAGAGTGCTCCCTCTCCATTATGTATATAGCACTTTGCCTGGTACACTAAATGACATGTTTAGGCAGTTATATGGCTGCTCATACTGAAACTAGAGTTTTTTTTTTCTTCTTTTTTGTCCATTAACCACTTCAGCCCTGGAAGGATTTCCCAGTTTAGGACCAGAGCACTTTTTGCGATTCGGCACTGTGTCGCTTTAACTGACAATTGCGCGGTCGTGCAACTATGTACCCGCGTTTACGAATGATGAGAATTAATTTATGGGATTTTTTTTTTTTTTTATATTTTACTAGTAATTGCGGTGATCTGCAATTTTTAGCAGTACTGCGATATTGCAGTGGACATGTCGGACCATTTTGACACTTTTTTGGGATCATTGGTATTTATACAGTGATGAAAATGCACTGATTACTGTGTAAATGCCATTGGCAGTGAAGAGGTTAGCCTGGAGGGGGCGCTCTAAGGGTTAACTGTGTTCCCTCAGTGTGTTCTAACTGTATTGGGGCTGGGCTAGCTGGGGGAGGGGAGTGATCACGGCTTTCATATACAGGAAACCTGTGATCACATCCCTTCCCCCTCTGTCAGAACGGAGATCCGTGTTTACATACACGGACCTCTGTCCTCTCACTGTGGGGGAGACATCGCGGGTAGCCAGCGGAGATCGAGTCTGCCCTACCTGCTCCCTGGCCCCCTCCCCGGAACACAGTTTGATGGCGGTTTGCAATAACGAACCACTTTGCCGCCGTCAAGCCACAGCGGGCAGTCGGCAAGTGATTAAAGTGTCAATAAAGGCAAACTGTTTTTATTCTAGTTTTTAATAGGGTAAAGAGGGATTAGAACCGCTGTCAGGTTTTTAGTGCTGTCTGTGCTCCTGTTTCACCCCTCTCTATTTGTCCTCTTTAACATTATCATTGGAAGAGATTTACTAAAACTGGTGCACACAGAATCTAGAGACGCTGTGCATAGTAACCAATCGACTTCTAGGTTTTATTGTCAAAGCTTAATTGAACAAGCTGAAGTTAGAAGCTGATTGGTTACTATGCACAGCTGCACCACACTCTGTGTGCACCAGTTTTACTACATCTCCCCCACTGTTTCTGTTGACCCTGGTGACACCCTGGGCATTACCTCAGTTTGGAGGGAAGTTCTCCCACTTGGTGGTTTGGCTATGGGACAGGCAATGAAGTGAATTCTCCTCAAATAGGACATATATGGCAAAAGAAAACTGACAGAGGTTATTACCCTTCCTTACTCTAACAATAAATGAAAAATAAAGTTTTGCCTTAGTGACATTTTAAGTAAGCAAATCTTAAAAGTGAGATACAAGGATTTGTGTTGAAAAGTCATTTAAATAGAAGTATAGTGCTGTATAGTACATCTAACACTACTGCCTCCTACATAAGCAGTTTTGTTCTCTACATAAATGGCAGGTCCATTTTAAGGAAAACAAATCTGCTGACTCCTTTCCCCTGTAAATGGTTATTGTATTAATTATATACGGTATGCTGCTGATTACTTGGCTAGAGAATGTGGGCTGTTTGGTGACTGACTCTGGTATAAGATGGATTTGGCAGGCTGTATTTCAATGGACTGAGCTGTCTAATCTCGTCAGAGGCAAAGCTGTGTTCTGCATGAGATGACTAGTGTGCTTCATCAAAGTCGCATAATGAAACTCTTAGGCATTGCATCAAACCGAGCATGCATCTCACCCTAAGCATTAGCTGTTTATTCACTCAGCTCAGCAACTACAGCTGATCAACTAGACCGTGAAATGAATCCAAAAGACATTTTGATGCATGAGTCTAACAGCAAAAAATTAAGATATGGTGTTAATTTGTCACGCTTCCAATTTACTACTATACACTAATTATCAAGACTGATTTTTGCTACTGCTTTTTCAGAACAATACTTAACATGGCTTTAGACTGCCAAGAATAGCATAGCTGCTACCCAGCATGCTGTATATATATATATTTTTTTTTATTATTATTTTTTTTTCCCTAAACAGCTCAGCATACATTTTCCTAGTCAGTGATACAGAAGACAGCCAGGCAGCCTGCATTTTCAGGAGAGAAGTAACCCCAGCCTACTGGGGGAGATTTACTAAAACTGATACACATAGAATCTGGTGCAATGGTGCATAGTAACCAATCAGTTTATTACTCCTCTTGTTCAATTAAGCTTTGACAATATAACCTAGAAGCTGATTGGTTATTATGTACAGCTGCACCAGATTCTGAATGCACAACTTTTAGTAAATCTTCCCCACTGTGCATCTCTCTCATCTCACAAAAATCTTTTAGTTGTGAATGAAGTGGGGAAATGTTAAACCGGGGGTTGGCAACCGGTTGATCATGATCTAGCCATCGATCGTGGCCATGCAATAGTTATTCCTGCTTTTAGCACTCAGAGTACAGCTGCCCCGCTCTGATTGGCTGGCAGGTGCTCACTTCACCTCTAGATTTTAACTGTCAGTCAAGAACTGCTGGTGATAATTACATAGTCACATAGTTAGGTTTAAAAAAGACACACGTCCATCTAGTTCAACGATAAAAAATATATGTATATATCATACAATCCCATATACACAATCCTATACCCACAGTTGAAGAAGGCGAAAACCCACAGTAAAGCATGATCCAATTTGGTACAACAGGGAAACAAATTCCTTCCTGATCCCCCGAGAGGCAATCGGATATTACCTGGATCAAATTTACCTATAAATGTTAGAGAAAATTGAGTACTGTCCGTGATACTTTTTTTTATTTGCACTAACATAAAATTTTTCAGGACAATTTTTGTTAGTGCAAATAAAAAAAGTATCATGGACAGTACTCAATTTTCTCTGGCACTATTGCACTAATACGGCTACAATCACTTCAACCTATAAATGTTAGTACCCAGTTATATTATATACATTTAGGAAAGAATCCAGGCCTTTCTTAACCTCCCTGGCGGTATTCCCGAGTGTGGCTAGGGGTGAATTTTCTGTACCAAGAGCGGTAACCCACACTCGGGATTGCATCGCTGGATCCACGGCTGGGTTACTTACAGTACCTTGTCCCCTGGATCCAGCGATGTCCCCCCCACCGTGTCTGTGGGCTGTGTCCTCCACCCGATGCCTCTGTGTGCCGGGCTGCGTTCCCTGCGAGCGTCGCTTCACACGGGGACGGAGCCTGGCGGCAAATTCAAAAAGTGAAACACACATAACACATACAGTACACTGTAATCTGTAAGATTACATTACTGTATAAAATCACTTCACATCCCCTTTGTCCCTAGTGCTTTGTCTAGTGACCTGCATGCACTTTTATATTATATATGTCATTCTTTCTGCCTGGAAACTTGAGAATGTCCAACCAAAAGGTGTCCCTTTACGTCAAAAGTGGTTTTTGATCAGCTAGTAAACAGCGATAGTAAATAAGAATCACTTGCAGGATTGAGTGATACTGAGTTTTGGGGAAATTTATCATCAGACACTGAATGTGACGACAGCGACAATTCTGCAACTGAGCAAATTTCAATGTTTTTGATTTAATTACATTATTGAATACATTTTATTACTATTATATTATTATTTTTGATAATTATTTATAGTTATTTATTATATTATAATTTATGATTTCTTTTTTAAAACTTTATCATACCCGGGATGTCTACTAGACTCTTGTTTGGACAGATTTAAGTGAGTTATTCCTAAGAATTACAGGCCTACAATATAAAACGCCAAATTTCCATGCAAAATAATGTACCGCTTTCAGCACCAAAAATCTGAAATAATCATACCGCCAGGGAGGTTAAAGAAATCTACTGAGCTGGACAGAAACACCTCTGGAGGGAGTCTATTCCACATTTTCACAGCTCTTACTGTGAAGAAACCTTTCCATATTTGGAGATGAAATCTCTTTTCCTCTAGGCGTAAAGAGTGCCCCCTAGTCCTCTTTGTTGACCTTAAAGTGAATAACTCAACACCAAGTTCACTATATGGATGTCTTATGTATTTATACATGGAGATCATATCCCCCCCTTAATCTCCTTTTCTTAAGAGAGAATAAATTCAGTTCCTCTAATCTTTCCTCATAGCTGAGCTCCTCCATGCCTCTTATTAGTTTGGTTGCCCTTCTCTGCACTTTCCCCAGTTTCCCAATATCTTTTTTGTGAACCAGTGCCCAAAACTGAACTGCATATTCCAGATGAGTTCTTACTAATGATTTGTACAGGGGCAAAATATCTCTCTCTTTCTCTGGAGTCCATACCTCTCTTAATACATGAAAGGATTTTGCTTGCTTTGGAAACAGCAGCTTGGCATTGCATGCTATTACTAAGCTTATGATCTACCAAAACCCCCAGATTCATCTCCACTATGGATTCCCCCAGTTGTACTCCCCCTAGTATGTATGATGCATGCATATTCTTAGACCCCGAGTGCATAACTTTACATTTATCTACATTAAACCTCATCTGCTACATAAGCACCCAATTAAACAGTGCATTGAGATTGGCTTGTAAGTTTGAGACATCCTGTAAGAACGTTATTCCACTGCATAGCTTGGTGCCATCTACAAAGACTGAAATGGTACTTTTAATCCCAGACCCTATATCATTTATAAAGATATTAAAAAGTAAGGGTCCCAACAATGAACCTTGCGGTACACCACTGAGAACACTAGACCAATTTCTCTAGGGTACACTATCTGTCTCATCGCTCACACTGTGATCACCGCCACTCCTACTGGTCCGACATCCTACTTAGATCAACATGGCGTCTCTTAAGGTAATTTCCTATAATGTTAGAGGTTTTTGCTCCCCGCACAAGCGAAGGAAACTGTGGGTGGAAATGAAGAGACTGAGAGCTCAGGTGCTGTTTCTGCAAGAGACGCACTTCACCCCTCAGTTCACCCCTAGACCACCCACTCACCTGTTTAATCAATGGTTTTTGAGCACCTCCCCAGTCCCTAAGTCAAAAGGTACAGCTATAGCTATCCACAAAATGTGCCCCTTTCAGCCCATGGGCCATATGTCAGATCCTCTATGCCGCTTTGTCTTCCTGAAGGGAAAGATTGCTGAGACAATATATAGTTCCGCACAGTGTATGCCCCTAACACCAACCTACTCACATTTTTAGATGCCACTATGGCGCAGTTGGCTGAATTCAGAGAGGGTCCTCTGATTCTGGGGGGGACTTCAATGTGAGCCCAGATCCCCTGTTAGATACATCCCATAGTCACCCTGCACACTCGTACGCATTTCTCAAACACGCAAAACCCTCCAATCCCATTTCTTGTTTGATAGCTGGAGAGTATTGCATCCCTCAGATAGGGACTACAGCTACTATTCAAAAGTGCATAACGTCTATACTCGTATAGACCTTCTTTGCGTGGATCAGCACCCTCTTTGAGCTACTGCAGGCAGCATCCATAGAGAATATAACCATCTTGAATCACGTACCAGTGTCTGCCACTTTCACATTACCACAAGGCATTCATCGAGCGGGGTCGTGGTGACTGCATGAGAATCTCTAGGATGACATTGCGGTAGTGGCAGGGGTGTCTGATACCCTTACTCACTACTTTATAAAAAACTCCAATGTCAGGGTGGGAGAGGGGATGGTTTGGGAGGGGCACAAGGTGGTGGTCCGTGGTGAGCTGATCTCACAGGGACCTAGATGTAAGAGGGCGTGGCAGGCAGACTTCTGGAGGGTCTTGGATGCCCCCCAACAGGTGGAACTCCATCATAAACATAATGGAGAACCTGAGGCATTGAAGAAGTTGTTGGAACGGAGAGACCTTTTTTCACGCTTACTAGTCCGCAACGTTTGCAGGCAACTACGTTACCTCTCCCATAAATATTATGAGCACGGTACCAAATGTGCTAGGATGCTTGCTAGGACACTCTGAAAGCGACGGGCTCAGACATATGTCCACAAACTTCAGTCTGCGTCGTGAATAGTGGTTTCGCACTCCTCTAAGATTGCATCCCTGTTCCATGACTATTATGCTGAGCTCTACTCATTGGGCATGGGTCGGACACTTGAGGCTCAGGCCTCGAGACGGGCTGATATTCAGGAATACCTGACTACCTCTGGCCTTCCACCATTGTGAGAAAAGCAGCGGACAGCTCTGTAGTCCCCTGTCATGCCCTCTGAAATAGAAGGATCCTACTTTAACGCAAAACTACTGTCCTATACCATTGTTGAATGTGGATGTAAACGTTTTGGCAAAGATATTGGCTAACCGCTAGAGACATCTAATTCCCCACATTGTGCACCCCGACCAAAACAGGATTTATTTCAGGTCGTGAATAGAGTTGAGCGAACCCGGACTGTAAAGTTTTGGTCCGTACCGGACTTTGAAGTGTCCGTGCCCCGAACCCAAACCCGGACATTTTAAAAAAAGTCCGGGTTCGGGTTCGATATTCAGGTATTTTGCACACCTTTTCTATAGCTGCAGGGCCGACAATCAACAAGCGTTTTACTTGTTTGCCCATAGAAGCCATCACAGCCATGCCTACTAATGGCATGGCTGTGATTGGCCAGTGCATCATGTGACCCAGACTATTTTTGGGGCCTTTTCAAAAGCTGCAGGGCAGCCAATCAACAACCGTTTCACTCATTTGCCCTTAGAAGCCATCACAGCCATGCCTACTAATGGCATGGCTGTGATAGGCTAGTGCATCATGTATCCCAGCCTCTATATGAGCTGGACTCACATATGCCGCGTGTATCATCTCAGGCTAGCGTAGGGAGAGCATGCTGCCGGCGCTGTGAGGGACAGATTGCCGATCTAATATGATCTCATCCTGCATTAAAGACACATTCCTGGCAGTGCTGTGAGGGGAAAGCTTAGCGTTCTAAAACGATCTAAAACTGGACTAGGTAGAGTTTACTACTGCTGTGAGGGATAGATTACCGATCTAATATCATCTCATCCTCCATTACAGACAGGTTCCTGGCAGTGCTGTGAGGGGAAAGCTTAGCATTCTAAAACCATCTGATACTGGACTAGGTACAGTTTACTATTGCTGTGAGGGATAGATGACTGATCTAATATCATCTCATCCTCCATTACAGAAAGGTTCCTGGCGGTGCTGTGAGGGGAAAGCTTAGCGTTCTAAAACCATCTGATACTGGACTAGGTACAGTTTACTGGTGCTGTGAGGGACAGATTGTTGTTCTAAAATCATCTCCTAGTGCTATAGAGAGAGTTTCCTGCTGGTGCTGTGAGGGACAGATTATTGTTCTAAAATCATCACATACTGCTATAGGGAGAGGTTCCTGCTGGTGCTGTGAGGGACAGATTATTGTTCTTAAATCATCTCCTAGTTCTATAGGGAGAGGTTCCTGCTGGTGATGTGAGGGACAGATTATTGTTCTAAAATCATCTCCTAGTGCTATAGGGGGAGGTTCCTGCTGGTGCTGTAAGGGACAGATTATTGTTCTAAAATCATCACATACTGCTAGAGGGAGAGGTTCCTGCTGCTCATGTGAGGGACAGATTATTGTTCTAAAATCATCACATATTGCTAGAGGGAGAGGTTCCTGTTGGTGCTTTGAGGGACAGATTATTTTTCTAAAATCATCACATACTGCTAGAGGGAGAGGTTCCTGCTGCTCCTGCGAGGGACGGATTATTGTTCTAAAATCATCTCCTAGTTATATAGGGAGAGGTTCCTGCTGGTGCTGTAAGGGACAGATTATTGTTCTAAAATCATCACATACTGCTAGAGGGAGAGGTTCCTGCTGGTGCTGTGAGGGACAGATTATTGTTCTTAAATCATCACATACTGCTAGAAGGAGAGGTTCCTGCTACTCCTGTGAGGGACAGATTATTGTTCTAAAATCATCTCCTAGTTCTATAGGGAGAGGTCCCTGCTGGTGCTGTAAGGGACAGATTATTGTTCTAAAATCATCATATACTGCTAGAGGGAGAGGTTCCTGCTTCTCCTGTGAGGAACAGATTATTGTTCTAAAATCATCTCCTAGTTCTATAGGGAGTAGTTCCAGCTGGTGCTGTAAGGGACAGATTATTGTTCTAGAATCATCACATACTGCTAGAGGGAGAGGTTCCTGTTGGTGCTGTGAGGGACAAATTATTGTTTTAAAATCATGTGCTACTGCTAGAAGGAGAGGTTCCTGCTGCTCCTGTGAGGGACAGATTATTGTTCTAAAATCATCTCCTAGTTCTATAGGGAGAGGTTCCTGCTGGTGCTGTAAGGGACAGATTATTGTTCTAAAACCATCACATACTGCTAGAGAGAGAGGTTCCTGCTGTTCCTGTGAGGGACAGATTATTGTTCTAAAATCATCTCCTAGTTCTATAGAGAGAGGTTCCTGCTGGTGCTGTGAGGGACAGATTATTGTTCTAAAATTATCTCCTAGTGCTATAAGGAGAGATTCTTGCTGGTGCTATAAGGGACAGATTATTGTTCTAAAATCATCACATACTGCTAGAGGGAGAGGTTCCTGCTGGTGCTGTGAGGGACAGATTATTGTTCTAAAATCATCACATACTGCTAGAGGGAGAGGTTCCTGCTGCTCCTGCGAGAGACAGATTATTGTTCTAAAATCATCTCCTAGTTATATAGGGAGAGGTTCCTGCTGGTGCTGTAAGGGACAGATTATGGTTCTAAAATCATGACATGCTGCTAGAGGGAGAGGTTCCTGCTGGTGCTCTGAGGGACAGATTATTGTTCTTAAATCATCACATACTGCTAGAAGGAGAGGTTCCTGCTGCTCCTGTGAGGGACAGATTATTGTTCTAAAATCATCTCCTAGTTCTATAGGGAGAGGTTCCTGCTGGTGCTGTAAGGGACAGATTATTGTTCTAAAATCATAACATACTGCTAGAGGGAGAGGTTCCTGCTGCTCCTGTGAGGGACAGATTATTGTTCTAAAATCATCTCCTAGTTCTAAAGGGAGAGGTTCCTGCTGGTGCTGTGAGGGACAGATTATTGTTCTAAAATCATCTCCTATTTCTATAGGGAGAGGTTCCTGCTGGTGCTGTGAGGGACAGATTATTGTTCTAAAATTATCTCCTAGTGCTATAAGGAGAGGTTCTTGCTGGTGCTATAAGGGACAGATTATTGTTCTAAAATCATCACATACTGCTAGAGGGAGAGGTTCCTGCTGGTGCTGTGAGGGACAGATTATTGTTCTAAAATCATGACATACTGCTATAGGGAGAGGTTCATGCTGCTCCTGTGAGGGACAGATTATTGTACTAAAATCATCTCCTAGTTCTATAGGGAGAGGTTCCTGCTGGTGCTGTAAGGGACAGATTATTGTTCTAAAATCATCACATACTGCTAGAGGGAGAGGTTCCTGCTGGTGCTGTAAGGGACAGATTAGTGTTTTAAAATCATCACATACTGCTAGAAGGAGAGGTTCCTGCTGCTCCTGTGAGGGACAGATTATTGTTCTAATATCATCACATACTGCTAGAGGGAGAGGTTCCTGCTGGTGCTGTGAGGGACAGATTATTGTTCTAAAATCATCACATACTACTAGAGGGTGAGGTTCCTGCTGCTCCGGCGAGGGACAGATTATTGTTCTAAAATCTTCTCCTAGGTCTATAGGGAGAAGTTTCTGCTGCTGCTGTGAGGGACAGATTATTGTTCTAAAATCATCTCCTAGTGCTATAGGGAGAGGTTCCTGCTGGTGCTGTAAGGGACAGATTATTTTATTAGACAGGGAATGTCGTGGTCGTCCTTGGAGAGGGATAT